>OY856411.1:145599438-146199438 GCA_963693085.1 Alisma plantago-aquatica | reverse complement strand
TGACCTAGTCCATCTAGTCAATTTGTATCAGTCGATCGACTGGATTCTCTAGTTGGTCGACTGGCCATTTTAGTCATCCATTGGGTGACACTTTGCTGTCAGTAAACTGAACTCTTGAGTAAGCCTACTGATAGGTCCTATTAGCTACAAATGATATTGTCTAGTCAGTTGACTACACTCTCCAATCGATCGAATGGATTTTGAAGCAGTTGATTGGATTGCCAATACTATTTTTTTTGGATTACCTAAACACTTTAGTAACCTTATTAGTCTGTCTTCATGATTAAACTCCTTTTTCCAATGTATCCTATGTATGTGACCCTACATGTTCGATATTACATTGGCAGTGCTGTCCATAATTATATTATGACTTCACAAGAGATGAGTGGTATCTAGAGACACATCATTGCTACTAAAGTAATTGGATAAGTTTGATAACAACTTCAACCTAAACTTGTGATTAGTTTTATAGTGATCACATACTTTCTTTATGATAGATATTCAGCTTGAACATTAGGTATGAAATTGTGATTCTCTTAATATTCAATCTATGTTTCTTGAACTAGAGTAGACCACTGAGATGAACATGAGATCAATATCACATATTTACTATGATGATCATGTCCATGTGTTTCTTAATCTCACTTGTGTAGTGGTCAGGATATCACCCCAATAGGAGGGACAAATCCCATCTACATCACTCACAACAATCCCAATATATCACAATGTATGCATGCACCATCTGTATGGAAACTCTTATTCAATGTCATGTTGAATGGTGTCAAAGTTCATTGAATTCCATGTGATCACTATAGTAAATTCATGTCTATGAACCACACTTACCACCATCACCTTTGAGAGATGATTCTGACTCTCATTCAATGGTTTCCGTATATCACTCTTGTAACAACCCCCTCCCCATGTTATCCCCTATTCAGGTAGACTGAGAGGGCAAGGGCCATTAACATAAATACATGATCAAGATTTATCAAATAAAAAGAAATAATTGATAATTTTTCACTAAACTAAAAAGAGATTGTACAAGGTAAATTTTCCATAAAGGAATTACATGATATGAGTTTCTAGAGTTTGCAACGTGAAATAAAAACTAACTAACGAAATCCTATAGAATTACATTACTTCTTATTTGTTTGGTGCATTCTTATCTAAATGTCCATTTTCCATTATTCTTGAAGAAATGATAGTAGATTATCCTAAAACACTGAGAAATCAAAACTCAGTCAGTATAACAAGTTATATTGGTATGTGGGGGATACAAAATGTTCACATTTAATTGCAACAATATAATCACAAAAATTATTATTTATAGAATCAAGATTAACATTTTAATCATGACTACACAACCCTGATCTATCCAATTCTCTATGAAACCCCTATGAGGTATTGTCCCTGCAGTGGATTTAGGCCACCTTCTCCCAACGTGTGCTTGGTTCCATATGAGTCTTCCCCTATTCTCTTATTATCCTAGCTATTATTAAAAAATTTACAAAATTAAATCATTTTAGCCAATAGGGTCCTACCACCTAGGCATGGAACTCAGAGTCCCGCCCTGCTAGCTTGGTTGGGCTGACCAACTAAGCATCTCTCCTGCATGGCATTATCACTGGGTAAACAAAAAAAGGAGAAAGATAAAGTGTTGTCCTTACCAATTCAATGTAGGGCCAAGGGCAGGAGAGTACTTTCTCCTTCGGTCGTCTCCTTCCTTCATTCATAGGCCCACGAGCAATGTTGATGTGGCTGAGTCAACTCTCTAATTGACTCTACGATCTTGCATACAAGCGTGAGAAATAAGGTTGCCTTCACCTTTGTCTTGATTGCCCAAACTCAGAGTGCCCTTCAATTGCTTGGGTAGCAATCAGAGATGATGGGAGAAGATTAAAGTATCTCCAATGAGAAGGCAGAATGGGGGTATAGGTGGAGGATGAGGTTAGAAGAGTAATTGATATTTGGGAAACAATTGTGGGACTTAGCTGAAGCTTTGGAGACAATTTGTGATCTCACTAAAGGTCTCAGATCCCCTATATATATACTCCCAAGTTGGCAGGGTTGTCTCATGGAGGTAGATTTGGGAAAAACTCTAGAGTCCTCAAAACATAGTGAAACTTGGGGTGGGTGAATTTGTCATGTTCTCACGAGGACAAAGATCCAATTTCTTGATCTGCTCATGTATTAATTCATGAGGAAATTATCCTCAAAAGTTGGCAAGTTTGTTTCCTTATTTCCATATACGACCAAGGTAGGTGATGAGTGTGTCAATGTGGATCTTAGATCCAATGACCATCATTCCATGTGCAAGAATAAATGGGCCAAAAAAGGATTTTCCAGAATTGACAATAAAATCATGACATTTAATGTTAATCCTTTCACTTTAGGGATTCTAGAAAAATCCATAACTCTTATACCATTAATCCTTTTGATTCCAATTTTTAAGGGAAAGTCCATAATGACATTATCTAGTTGTGAGCAAAGTTTGAGACCAGAATTAGAAAAGAAAGATGTTTTTTATTAATATTCAAGTATTCTCTTTATAAAGCATATTTCAAGCATTAACACATCCTTTTCTCTTCCTTATCTTTTCTATTTTCTTGATTTTGATTACTTTTCATACTATCAACCATGTGAAACCAAAATCCAACCATTAACGATCATTCATACCACTTTCTAGAAATACAACATTCTCATAAGGATTTCTCTTATTAGCTATTATTCTTTTACCTTTTTCTCATTATTTGATTTTCTTCTATTCTTTTTCCCATATTTCATTATTGGATTAAAAAAATAGTAGAAACCATGAAATTCACCACAAAGGTGAATTTGCAAAAACAAATTCATACTTTAAAAATGAAGCATAAAATATTACTAATATGTCCTTTTTATTCCAAAAAAATGCATTTCAATTATACAAATACATGTGAAAAACTTGGTTATAACATCCTTCCCCTCTTATAGTAATTTTGTCCTCAAAATTCATCTAATCATACAAACTATAGTATGAGACTGATCCATGCCCTTCTTTAGCTCTCATGTGGCTTCATCCTCTCCATGGTGCTTCTAATGAACCTTTTCCATCTTTATCTTTTTGTTCCTGAGTCCCTTCACCTTGGTATCATGTACCCTCACAGGTGACTCTGGGTATGTTAGCCTCTCTTGGAGTTCAATACGTTCAATGATCAACACATGGCTCATATCCTTCACATAGAGCTTTAGATTGGACACATGGAACACATCATGCATCATACTATAATGTAGATTAAAGCTACAGGATAATAGGCTTCACCAATCCTCTCTAGGATCTCATACAGACCCATGTATTAGGGAAACAATTTTCCTCTATTCTTATATATACCTTGGAGGGGTCATATTTTCAAAAGCACATAATCACCTACAGTAAAGTGCAAATCTATCCACTTTGCATTATCATACAACTTCTATCAATCTTGGGTTTTCTTTAGCCTTTTCTTGATCAAAGAGATCGTATCAGCATATAAATGTAGCTCCTATGACCTCAACAAGTTCCTCTCACCAACATCATCCCAATGAAGTGGTGATCGACATAGCCTCCCATAAAGAGCTTCATACAGAGGCATCCTTATACTGGATTGGTAGCTATTATTATAAGAAAACTCAGCTAATGTCAAGTACATCTACCATGATCCACCCCAATTGAGTACACATGTTCTCAACGGGTCTTTTAAAGTATGGATTGTTCTTTCTGACTGTCCATTAGTCTGGGGGTGATAAGCTATGACGAATATTTACCTCGTACTGTGTTCTTCATGTACTTGCTTCCACAACTTTGAGGTGAACCTAGGATCACGATATGAGATAATTGTACTCGAGAAGCCATACAAACAAACTATTTCTCTAACATACAGTTCAACTAGGTATGAAACCTTGGCAGTGGAATTTAGGGCTAGGAAGTGTGATGACTTGGTTAGGCAATCTAGCACAAACCATATTGCATCATGACCTTTCTTTGTATTGGGGAGAACCACCACAAAGCCCATAGGGATCTGGTCCAATTTCCACTCAAGAATGTCAACTGATTGTAGTAATCCATCGGGTCCTGGTGTTCAACCTTTACCATATTGCACATGAGACAACTTGCCACATATGTTGCTATGTCCCTCCTCATTCCAAGCCACCAAAAATCTCGTTGCAAGTTTTTAAACTTCTTGGTGGTGTCGGTGTGTACAATATACTTAGAACCATGATCTTCTTGCAAGATTTGAGTTTCAAGGGCGAATCCTTAGGAACCCAAATGTGACTTTTGTACCATATTCCACTATCTACACCCACTTAAAGGTGCGCTTGTAGTTTTTCCAACAAACCTTTCATCTTTTCAAGCTCTGGGCAGGCTAACTGGGCAGATGCCAACTCATGTCAATAGGTCAAGTTTTATTAGAATGTCAGCCAAACAGATTCGATCTTCTAAGGGTTGCAGAGACCATCTTGCAAACTCCTCCAAGTATATCCACTGGGTAGACAAGACAATAACATATATAAGATGTTTCAGACTGAGGTCATCTAGTACTACATTAGCTTTTCCTGGGTGATATGCAATGGTGAAACCATAGTCCTTCATATACTCCATCCATCGTCTTTGTCTTTCTGAGTCAGAAGGTATTTTAGGCTCTTGTGGTCGGTGGGGATCTCAAAGGTTGCTCCATATAGATAGTGTTGCTAGATTTTTAGAGCATGAATAATCACTACTAATTCCAGATCATGTGTCAGGTAGTTCACGTCGTTTGGCTTGAGCGGTCTGGAGGCGTAGACAACCACATGTTTATTTTACTCTAGTATACATCCAATCCCAATCATTGATTCATGAATGAGGATCATGAAACCTTCATTGCATGATGGTAGAGTCAACAAGGACGTTGTGATCAACATTTCCTTCAATTCTTGGAATCAAGCTTCACACAAATCGGACCACACAAACTTCTCAACTTTTCAGGTGAGTTTGGTGAGGGGTAAAGTAGTCTTGGAGAAATCCTTGATGAATCACCAGTACTACCTGGCCAATCCTAGGAAGTAATGAACCTTAAAAGGGTTATTTAATGTTGGCCAATCACGTACTGCCGACACTTTAGCAAGATCCACAAAGATAGTTCCTCCAGAAATAATGTGTCTAAGGAACTTGACACGATCTATCCAAAATTCACATTTGAGAACTTCCCATAGAACTTCTAATTTCTTAGGATATCAAGGACTCTAACCTAGTGGCCGTGGTGTTGTTCTAAGTCGTCAGACTAAACTAGGATTCCATCTATGAACACTATGACAAAGGAGTTGAGGAAAGGTTGGAACACACTATTCATGAGATTCATAAACACGCTCTGGGCATTGGACAACCTAAAAGGCATGACCACAAACTCATAATGGCCATAGCGGGTTTGAAAAGAAGTCTTTGGGATGTCATCACTCCTGACCCACTACTAATGATAATTGGATCTCAAGTCAATCATTAAAAAGACTCGGGAAGACTTGAGATGGTCAAACAAGTCGTATATACAGAGTAAGGGATACTTATTTTTAAAGGTAGGCTGATTTATCATTCTATACTCTATGCACATTCAAAGTGATCCATACTTCTTATTTACAAAGGGGAATGGTACTCCCTATGAAGAAGTTCTAGGTCAGATGAAACCTTTATCTAATAATTTGTGCAATTGCTTTTTTAGCTCAAGCAACTCAATGGGGGTCATCCTGTAAGGTTCCCTAGAAACAGGGTTCGTCCCGATATCTAACTTTATCGAGAAGTCCACCTCTCTCTCTGGAGGTATGCAAGGAAAATCATGTAGGAACACATCTGCATACTCCTTGACCTCTTCTATTTCCTCTAAAGGTTACACATTAGGCTCTAGCTCGATGACTACTGCTAGGAATGCCTGACAACCCTTGGCTATCATCTTCTCTACCTTTAGGGAAGACACATACAAGTTGGTGGTAGCATCCTTCCTACCTCTAATGGTAATAGGTTGTTGAACTGGTCTCTCTACCTTATTTTCTTTTCCCTAGATTCTATTTGTTGCTTTATAATTATAAATCCAATCCATGCCAATGATTACATTAAAGTTATTCATGTCAAGGAGTATAAAATCAGTTGGGAGCTCATAATTTAGGTATTTATGGGGTATAATGTGGGTTTTCATGCAAGGTGTAAATATTTGACCACTCAGGTTGGTGACATCCAAAACATATCCTAAATCATTTATGTCCAACCAAAGCATAGTTGCAAGATTTCTTGAAATAAAAGTATTGGCAAAGCCAAAGTCAAACAAAGCCTTTACATTTTGTCCTGTGATCTCAATCATCCCTAAATTGTTTCCATGATAGGTAATCTACTATCATTTTTCATATTTAACGATTGGAAAAGAACTCTAATGGTGGTTTCCCTTTATCAGATGATTGGCATCAGCCTGTGCCTCTTCATTGTCGATGGTGAAAACTAGAGCATGTCGATGTTCACATGCATGTTGGGTTGCTACTGGTGGGGCTGGGGCTGCAGCTGCTGGCTGTGCTATTGCCACTGGTTGGGTCGCTAATGGGCCTTGTCCTAGTAGAGGAGGAAGGAGGTAGTTGGCTTGGAAATGTCTCTCTTGTAGACATCGGTAGCACACCCTCTTCTTGAAGCAACACTTACCAGCATGAAACCTCCCACAAGAAAGTTATAACATTTTGGGTAAGCTCCATTGTGATGATTCTCATTGCAGGGTTTTCCCTTCACTTCATTTTTTCCTTTGTTGTTGTGACAGCCTTGTCCTCTCTTATTATCATTCTTATGGCCATAGATTCCTTCAGTGAAACCAACATACCCCTTGGGATGGTTTTGTGGCGGCATCATTGTCCTATCCATGTCTAGGGAAAAGTTGTGGCCTTCAATGAAGTTTTGGGGATTGCTTGACATCACATGGGGCCTTATCTGATGATATAGACACTCTACAAAGTGTTTCACTCGTCTCTCTTTAGTCAACATGTAGCCAAAACGCTCCAACAGGAGAAACTTTTGGGCATAGTTTGAGACTGTCAGATTCCCTTGATTAAGAAGCATGCACTACTTCTCTTTTTCCTTTATGGGAGCTCGAGAAATGAAGTGTGTGGTGAAGGCATTGTGGAAGTTTTCCCAGTCAAGGGATTTTGTAGTAAAATTTTGACTTGTGATGTGGTTTTCCCACTAGATCTTTGCAACTCCTTCAAGGAGGTGGGTCAGAAAATAGGACCTTCTTGCCGGTTTGGACTTCCAGTGTGCGGAAGCCATTTCCACTACTAACAGCCAAGCATGCCCTTTATTGACCAACTCAGTCTTGTCTTCACCCCATAAATTCTCTATGTTGAGCTTGAGGAATTCAATAAAGATCTCTCCAAGGTGGGGGAAAATGACCAAAGGTTCGCTATTCTCCCTTCAAGCAACTTCTCTAAGGGCTAGGAAGCTAATGGCCTCAGTCACTTTCTTCGAATGCTCCATCCACATTGCATATGGGGTGTGGACCACCATTTTTCCTGCTAGTCCAAAGTCAGTTTCACCCTTGGTCTAACCTTCTATCATAGCATCATCTTTGGGTTTAAGATCATCTTTTGGGTTTGGTATGTTGAAGGGGATATCCTCCCGTTCAGGGATCTTCTCTCTGGAGGCCTCACCTTCCATCTTTCTTTTCTTGTATGATTCACCCTCCATGGACCTCCTCTTCTTGGGGGAGGGCTTCATCTTGTGAGAGGGCTTGGGTCCAGGGTATTCATCACAGTTGATGGTGTCATTTCCACGAGCCATGTTGTTTCACATAAGTTAACTTGTGTTTCGTACTTAGGATACTAAAGCATAGTAAAATAGTATTCCCATGACATCTTAGTTACGTGCAATTTATTATTTGGTGGATGATGCCTTAGCCCCTAATATCCATAACCCTAATGCTCAGAAAGGGGTAAAGGAAACAGTTGTAGGTACCTAATGTATTGTGAGAGAAAGGGGTAGAGAAGTGATGAAAGCATATGAGAAATCCTAGAGGTATTTTATTTCAAATGAAATCCTATGACTTTGTCCAGATTAGATGCACAAGTCTAAGAGTCCTTGTAAATTGACTAGTGGTATGGAGGGAAGTATTGCCATCCTGTGGATCGTGGTCCTTTCTAGACACCATCGTCTTTACAAAAGACTTTAATAATTCCCTTGTGCTCTATAGAACTCTTAAAATTTTAATAATTATGAGAGGTTAAATGGTAAACCATCTCTGATACTAAATGTAACAACCCCCTCCCCATGTTATCCCCTAGTTAGGAAGATTGAGAGGGAAAATTGCATTAACATAAAAACAAGATTGAGGTTTATAAAATAACCAGAAATAATTAATAAATTTTCACAAAATTGAAAATATTTTGTACAAGGTAAGCTTTCCACAAAAGGAATTACATGATATGATTTTCTAGAGTTTGCTACATGAAATAAAAACTAACTAAAGAAATCCTCCAGAATTACATTACTTCTTGTTCATTTGGTGCCTTCTTCTCTGGATGTCCATTTTCCATTATTCTTATAAAAATGATAGCAGATTATCCTAAAACATTGATAAATCAAAACTCGGTAAGTATAACAAGTTATACTAGTATGTGGGGTAAACAAAATGTTTGCATTTAATTGTAACAACATAATAACATCAATTATCATTTATTGAATCAATATTAACATTTTAATCATGACTACTCAACCCTTATCCATCCAATCCTCTATGAAACCCCTTTGAGGTATTATCCTTGTACCAGACATAGGCCACCTTCTCCCCATGGGTGCTTGGTTCCATATGAGTCTTCCCCTATTCAAGAGGATGACCTTTGATGATCCTCTTCCCCTTGGGATTAATCATCATTTCTCTTATCTTTCATACATCTAGAAGTGTCTTAGGATTCGATCTAGTCATGTCCATATAATGTGATAGCCATAGTGACTTTATAGATTGCGGGAAATAAATAAATAGACAAACATTTATTTCCTATCCATTTTGGTAAACCTTAGAAAACAAAGGGAAACGAATGTAGTTAGTCTTAGGCATAGGCACATACCTTTCTCAGGAGTACTAGATGTCCAAGTAAAGAAACAAAAGCAACCAATCAATCAATTATCCTAAAATTAATGAATAGTACCCACATGTCAATAGTTTTATCCAAGATCCATCATTAAGACTAACTTAGGGTCCAAGTTAGGGTTTTATTAGGGCTTAAGTTTTCTAAACTTTAAGTATTACTTTTCATGCATTTTTGGTTTAAAAACCCTAATCTTAACATTAATTGCACTTTTAACCTCAAGGAAACACTAATTCATCATTTAATGAGTTATTAATCTCCAATTAGATCCAAATTATCCTTTTCATACAAAAGACCAAATATATGATTATTAATATCAATTGAACACATTAAAATCATCAAAATCTAGAAATTAGGGGTTTTATTCATTTAACACATTAAAGATAGAAACTTTAGATACTTTTTAAACTAGAGGTACATCTAGGTCTTTGTTATATTTTTACTGAATTCTTCATTTTTTTAGCAAAATTTATATATTATATGCCTTTATCTGATTATCCTAGCTATTCTTACAAATTTTACAAAAAAATCATTTTAGCCAATAAGGGCCTTCCACCTAGGCAACAAACACCGGGTCCTGCCCTGCAGCTCGATTTGGCCAGCCAACCAGCTCTTGCCAACTAAGCATTTCACCTGCATGGCATTGCCACTGGGAAATGAAAAATATCAGAAAAAGACAAGGCTTCCCTTACCTCTTCAATGCAGGGACGAGGGAAGGAGAATATTTTCTCCTTCGGTCGTCTCCTTCCTTCGTTCACTGGCTCATGAGAAGCATCAACGTGGCTAAGTCAACTCTCTAGTTGACTCTACGATCTAGCACACCAATGTGAGGTGTAAGGTCGCCTTCACCTTTGTCATGCTTCCTCAAACTGATAGTGTCCTTCAATTGCTCAGGTAGTGATCGAAGACGATGTGACGAGATCCAAGTATCTCCGGTGAGAAGGTAGAATGGGGTATAGGTGGAGGATGATGTTAGTAGAGAATTTGATATTTGGGAAATGATCCCAGGATTCAGCCAAAGCTTTAGAGACAATTTCGGATCTCACTAAGGGTCCAAGATCCCCTATATATACTCCCATGTCAGCAGGGATGTCTCATGGAGGTAGATTTTGGAAAAAACTCTAGAGTCCTCCAAACTCAGTGAAACTTGGTGTGGGAGAATTTGTCACATTCTCACGAGGACAAAGGTCCAATTTCCTGATCTTCTCATGCATTGATTCACGAGGAAATCATCCTGGAAAGTTGGCAAGTTTGTGTCCTCGTTTCCATATCTGACAAAGGTAGGTGATGAGTGGCTCACTAACCATCATTCCATGTGCAAGAATAAAAGGGTCAAAAAAGGAATTTCCTAAATTGGCAATAAAATCGTGACATTTTATTTAAATCCTTTCAATTTAGGGATTCTAGAAAAGTCCATAACTTCTATTCCATTAATCATTTAGATCCTAGATTTTAAGGGAAAGTACATAATGGCATTATATAATTGTGAGAAAAGATTGAGACCAAAATTCAAAAATAAAGATGTTTTGTTCTTGACATTCAAGTATTCGCTTTATAAAGCATATTTCAAGAATTAAAAATAGTCTTTTCTCTTCCTTATCTTTTTTATTTTCTCAATTTTATTTAGTTTTCATATTAGCTGCCATGTAAAACTAAAATCCAACCATTAATGGTCATTCATACCAATTTTTGGAGAATTTTACATCATTCTCATAAGGATTTCACTTATTAGCTATTATTCTTTTACCTTCTTCTCATTATTGGATTTTCTTCTATTCCTTTTCCCACATTTCTTTATTGGATTAATAAAATAGTAGAAACCATGAATTTCCCACAAAAGAGAATTTAAAAAACAAAGTTATACTTTTAAAACAAAGCATAACATATTACTAATATCTCCTTTTATATAAGTAGTCTTATTTCAATTATACAAAGAAATGTGAAAAAATAGGCTATAACAACTCTCAAGGTGGGTTTTTCTAGTACACTTGTTATCTAACAAGTACCTATGTGTTAGGGTCAATATCCAATATCACGACTGATGAGATTTAGCCATCAATCAATACAAATTCTAGTCTTAAGTATTAATATTGTCTATATAGCTTCCACAATGAAAACCTACTAGGGACATGACAAGAATGCATATACTCTTATCATACATATAATACCAAGTTTAAGTCTTCAAACCAAACCATATGTCATCAATTAGTATCATTCTTTAAGCATCATGTTATATTATTATTTCATAATTGAACAAACATAATAAATGGAAATTTCATTTATTATTAATAAAATCAATTACTTTAAACCCCAATAAAATCATCACATGACTGGGTCTTAGGGCATACACACAATCAGACTCCCACTTGTACTTAGATCCAATCACACAGAATCTAATCCCAAGTGATGTAACATGACCATCATGCTTAGGTTGAGGAAGTGCCATTCTCAAAGGGTCATCAACATTTCCCTCAGTCGGTACCCTGTATATATTCACCTCATCTCATTGTATGGTATCTCATATGAATGGAAAGTCTGAAGTATGTGATTGGAACACTAATGTGATATGGGTTCATTGGTGTGATGACTGCTATCAAACCAACAACATTATCATACAAAACTACATGAAAATAATCATTAGCAGTAGATTACTGAAAATCACTAAAAATTTAAAACCTTTTTCTCAAGAGAACCATTACGAGGAAATTCTTTTTAGAAAGAACCAAACCATATATATACATCATGGTTCACTTTATGCTTACATTGTTCCATCACCTTGTAAGGATATGAGATAACAATTGCTTTACCAAAACATACATAAAAGTAACATTATGCACCAAGGCGTACTAGACAAAATCTCCGATCGATCATAAAACTATTTACCCACTATCTCCCAAAGGACCTGAGAGTACATGAATGACACATAGGACTCTATATCTACAAGACACGTAACAAAACAACCTGAGATGTTGTTCTTGCTACTACTGCCCTCTCTCTACTGCACGATCTCTACCTCCTTGTGCACATCCACCTAAAAATTTGTGAAACCCATGGGTGAGACAACAAGTCCCACTGAGAGATATAACTCTTCGTCAATAATATTATTATCACAAATAAATCTTATGAAAGAGAGAAGAACAAACCTTTATTAAATTCAACAAGTATAACTATTTGTTTTATGTAGAGTAGCACAATATTTATCATTTAAGTAGTTCCAAGAACTATGAATGAGCAATAGATTGTCTAATCATTTTTAAAAGGAATATGAAGAACATGTATAATATTTATCAACTAAGACATGTAAAAGTAATTGCAGTCTCATTCAATGTTTCCAAATTTGATCCTTAAACAAATATGCTACACATATGATTACATCTTTAAACAATCCATTTTATGCCCTACAAAGATGGGAATATACCTTCCATGCTCCAACTGACCACTACAAAGTAAGCATCAGTGCCATAAAGATCTTATGGAAGAGCCAGAATCCATGACCTCTCCTATCTTGGTTAGTATGCGATTATTGGCAGACATGTATGAGTCATTCGACATTATAGCTAGCCTGGTATATAGAGGCTCTTTTCTTATAGAGATACAATGTTTAATATGCTCTCCTATCAGGGTATGACCTGTAATCAATCCTGATTATATCAAGGTGTAGTTCGTAACCAATCCTGATTGTTGATTGAGTCATGGTATAACTGCACTCTTGTTAGGGTATGACTCATAGTCAATCCTAATATTCAGGGTATGTCCCATAGCCAATCCTATTAATTAAGGATACAAGAAGATGACTTGCACCCCACATATTCAATAATATGCACTCTGAGTAAAACTCATTTCAACATTCAACAAATCCTGACACTGAATGGATCTATGGCTAGGGCAACTACATTTTTAGTTCACTTGATAGATTACGTGCATTACAACATCTTTTAGCATGAATCAAGTTACAAGCATGAATTATAGATAAATGCTACATAAAAAGGTGTAACATATCGTTCAAAAAATCTTGTATCAATTGGAACATTTTTTATTACACTTATCTTGGGATCTAAATATCCTGAACACTTTACTAGAAATCTCATTCCTTCATCATTATCATTATCATTATCATGATCACATGTGTTGGGTATCAAGCCCTTAGTTCATTACTGAAAAATGTCACCTTTCACCAGGTAACAATCATTTCTAGGTCATCAAACCCATATATAAGACATACTTGTTGTACAAGTATATCACATGGCTCACAAGGCCCTATATAATCTGCATTATGCTAAATCATCATAACTCATACCTTGCTATGCTCATCATTTCATAACACCTACATGGTTAGGATTTCATAGGAAATGCAATATCAAGTAAATATCATGACCATGCCATAAAGAGAATCATTCAAATTGCAACCCTCTTATAATTAGGGTTAGGGTTTTCCCTTGTAATTGATTTAGGGTTTTCAAGTGCATATTTATCAATCAAACCCTAATTGACATTATAAGAGCTATTTTATTTCCATAAGTGTTCAAGAATACCTCAACAAATATCGTCAACTAATTATCAACATGAAGTATTACCTTTCTTATGTGAGAAGTACAAGTTTCTCTCTCATCCTTACTAGGATGTTGACTTCAACATACTTATTACATTGATTTAACCTTCTTTAGGGTTTATTAATCTACACTTATTATAGTGCATCCATCTCATTACTTCATAATGCATTCATTGATTGTATTCAAGGTGTATAAAACTACACTCATCAAGGTGTATCAATGTATATTCAACACGGTGTATCGACCTTCACTCTAATCCTTGTGTCAGCCTAGACACGTCTACTTGTGTCGTTAAATGTAGCATTACTTGTATCATCCAAGGCATGTCAAATGGTATCGGTTTAGAGGTGATTGAGAAGGTAAATAGGCTTTAGTGTACTTTAGGGTATTGGCTACCCTATCTCTTTGTATACCGGCCACATCAACCCATTGTATATCGACCATCCTATAACTAGGATGTCGGTCACTCAACCAACTGTGTGTATTGGCCACACCATCAATTAGGGTATTGACCTCTAGGGTTTTTGGTTGTATCATGTGAAACCTTATTCAACACCTTAGTTCTCTCACCTATTGGACTTACCTCTACTTGGTGTATCAGCCAAGGCTTCAAAGAGTGTAATGCCCCCATCTTCACATGATGTGTCGGGCTAGAGGGTGTCAAATTATGAGTGTATCGATTTATGGTTACGGTTGGCCATATCAGCCTCTATACTCAACTTAAGGTAACATGATTCAATACTCTATCTCCACTAGACATCTCTTAGTCATGAAGAGCTAGTATTATAAAAGCATATCATTTTATGGCATCCAACATATTGGCCTAACAACAACATATCATTTTAGAGTATCACAAGTCATGTTCGCCATCCATGTGATGGTGCAAGTATGTGTATCGACTTGGATATCTTCTAAATATTAGCCTATCCTATTCTTAGTCTTAGATGATTGGTTAGATAATTGAGAGGACAACATTCCTATTCATGTAACAAATAAAAAAGGGATAGGAGTTCATGTGTATCAGTTTCCATTTCTATACCCTTGTATTGGGTTAGGGTTTTCACATACCAATATTGGTTTGTGCATATCGACTTCATCATCTTCAATCTCAAACACTTCATCCATTTAGTACTCTAGTTCATGGACAAAAGGACCATATCCGTTAGATCTCATAAAACCATCATTCAAATAAGAAAAATTGAAGTAGAAAAGGAATTACCATGTATTTGCATGATATAAGGTAAATAATAATAAAGTTGAGTTCAAGTTATATAACCTACCTCAAGATCAACACAAGAGATTCAAGATCCAAAGTTACACGTTCCCAAGGTTGAAGATGACTTATCAAAAGTCCAAGAATTGATCACAACACTTCTATATGAATGAAGATATCATAGTAAGGAACTTGGTGAAGAAGGAAGTAAAGGAAAGAATCATGATCCAAGAGGCATAGTCTTTCCAAGGTTGAAGATGATCACGGCTTTACCTTGGACTAGTGGTTCAGCCCTCCCCTTGCTCCTTGATCTCCTAGTGTCATCCACCAAGCCATAAATGGTAACGGAGTCGAAAGGTTTACATGGAGGTGAAAAGAGAGGTATATATAGTTGAGGTTTAATAGAGAGAGTATGTGTAAGGTGTCATCACCATTTGCACTTAAGTGACATGTGTCCATTCATGGTGACTTCATGCATACATAATTATATTTCCATGTAAAACTCTTGAGGATAATCCATAGATAAGATATCGGCCATTGGGTATCTTGCTTGAAAAGATATCACAACCCAATATCACATTATGTGCAAACTGATACTAATTTTGCAAGGAACATGTAAATCGACAGGCTTCACCTTCTTGAGATGCTTAGCCCATCATGAACACTTTCAAAGGCTACCAAACCTATATGGTACCTTTTATATGGTTTCCAAGCCGATAGGCACTCCCATATACACCATAGCTTGACATAACCTCATCTAGGGTTAAAAAAACTCAACACTTCTTCGGTTCTTTCACCACAATGAGTGTTATCATTCAACCAAGACATAAACAAAGTGCCATCTTCTTTCTCTCTCCTCTATATGATGCTAAGAGGGAGAAGGAACACTCTAGAGGTGATAATTTGCACATAAACCCCTCATTTGAATAAATTGCAATATTTACCAAAGTTATCATATAAAGCACAACCAATTTGCAAATAAGTTCAAAATTGAGAAATAAACTCTTCTCAAGTCTTAATTACTTTTCAAAAGATTAAGACAAGGTTCTAAACAACTTAATAAGACAAAGCTTCTAGGGTCATCCCAAAACCCAGGTCAGGGGTGTTACAAGTTATCAACCCCTAACAAGGATTTCGTCCCTGAAATCTTAAGAGAAAAGAGAAGGGTACTTCCTCCTCATGTCTTCCTCTAACTCCCATGTGTCTTTTTGAATGCCATGATGATTCCAAAGAACTTTCACAAGCACTATGTCTTTCTTTTTCAACTTCTTGATTCTTCTATCAAGAATCAACACTGGACCTTCCACATAGGATATATCCTCATCTAATTCTACCTCTATAGGTTGTAATACAAGCTCTATATCAGGGTGACATTTTCTCAAGATACATGAAATATTTGATGTAGTCTATGCAATTGAGGTGGTAGTTCCAACATGTGCTATCACTGGATAGGGTCCCATAAATCTAAGAGCCAACTTACCCTTCTTCCCAAATCTAAGAACATCTTTCCAAGGAGACACCTTAAGATACACTCTGTCTCCAACTTGGAATTCTAAAGGTCTACGACGATTATCAACATATGACTTATGTCTATCCTGTGCTACCTTTAACTATTGTTGTATCCCTTTAATCTTTTATGTTATTTGTTTCACAAGTTCAGGACCAAGAAGTTGGTATTTTCCTATTTTGTACCAGCATAATGAATATCTACAAAATCTACCATACAATGATTCAGATGGTTCCATATCAATGCTTCTTTTATTGTAGGAAAACTCTATCAAAGTCAAATGTATATCCCAACTACCTACAAACTAAAGAACACATGCCCTAAGAAAGTCTTCCAAGGTCTATATAGTCCTTTTAGATTGTCCATCTGTCTGAGGATGTAAGCAATACTAAACTTTAACTGTGTACCCAAAGTTGTGTGTAATTGTTCCCAAAAGCAACTTGTAAATTGAGGACCTCTATCAGACAAAATTGTTGTTGGGACTCTGTGTAACCGCACTATCTCATCTACATAAACATGTGCAAGTTTCTCAGCAATGTATGTTGTCTTAACATAAAGAAAATGTGTTGACTTTGTCAACCTATCAATAATCACCCAAATGGAATCGTGACCCTTGGTTGTTCTAGGAAAACCAGCTACAAAATCCATTGTCACATGATCCCACTTCCACTGTGGTATTGGTAATGGTTGTAATGTTCTTGTCGACTTCTGGTGCTAAGCTTTAATGTGCTGAAACACTGGACATCACATAACATACTCAACTACATCTTTCTTCAAACCAAGCCGCCAATACATATCTTTTAAATTGTGATACATCTTGGTACTCCTTGGATTCATAGAATACATAGATGAGTGATATTCTTCCATAACGATTTTCCTTAAGTCATTAACATCAGGACCACAATTCTACCATGTTAACAAATTGTTCCATCTTATGACTCATGGAAGCCATCTCACTTCTCACTGCCGTATTTTGATCTGATCTGTTGTATCACAATATCATCCTATTGTGCTTCTTTAATCTGTTTTCTCAATAAAAGTTTAACTTGCATCTGTGCCAACAATCCAGCTAACAAAGATACTTCCAACTATACATTCATCTGTCGTAAGGAAACTAGCATATGCCCCTTATGATACACCAAAGAATTCAACTGTGCTTTATATGTGAATGAAGATGAGGACTTCCTTCTTAACACATCTTCCACCACATTAGCCTTTCTTGGATGATAATCAATCATGCAATCATAATATTTGATTAGGGCCATCCAACGATGTTGTCTCATGTTTAATTCTTACTGTGAAAAGATGTACTTCATATTCTTATGATCTATGAAAATCTGACACTTCTCCTCGTACAGTAATGTCTCCAAGTTTTTAAGTAATCAATTACTGCAACCAACTCCAGATCGTGTGTAGGATAATTCTCCTCATGTTTCTTAAATTTTCAAGAGGAAAAAAATCACTCATTTATCCTGCATCGACACACATCCTAAACCATTCTTCAAAGCATCACAAACGACAATGTATCCTCTTCCTTTCTCAGGTAACACTAACACTGGTTCACTGGTCAATTTCTCTTTCAACAACTGGAAAGAGTGTTTACACTTGTCATTCCAGACAAAAGGAACATCCTTCTTGGTTAACCTAGTTAGGGGTAATGCTACAGAACTGAAGTCTTTGATGAATCTGTTGTAGTAACCTACTAAACCAAGGAAACTATAAATCTCTATTGGTGTCTTACGCTATTCCCATTCTAGAATAGTCTCCACCTTTTTAGGATCAACACAAATACCTTTAGTAGATATGATATGCCCAATAAAAGATACTTCTTACAACCAAAACTCACACTTGCTAAACTAAGCATATAGCTTGTGTTGTCTTAACAAAGTCAATCCTTGATGAAGATGTTGTTCATTTTGTTGACTATCTCGATTGTATCTTAGAATGTCATCTATAAAGACCACTATAAATTGATCAAGGAATGGCTACCACACTCTATTCATCAAATCCATAAATGTTGCTAATGCATTAGTTAGTCCAAATGACATAACTATGAACTCATAATGACCATATCTTGTCCTAAAAGCTGACTTGGGTATGTCATCCTCCTTAATTAGTAACTGATGATATCCTGACCATAGATCTATTTTAGAGAACACTATTGCATCACACAACTGGAAAACAAATCATGTATCCTTGGCAGAGGATACTTGTTCTTTATTGTCACCTTGTTTAACTATCTATAGTCTATTCATAACCTCATAGATTCATCCTTTTTCTTTACAAAAAGTACTAGAGAACCCCATGGCATTGTACTTGGCTAGATAAAACCTTTTTCAAGTAACTCTTACAACTATTTTTTTAACTCTTCCATCTCAGGTGGTGCCATCCTATAAGGCATTTGAGATATTGGTTGCATACTGAGAACTAGATTGATCTCGAAATCAATTTCTCGAGGTGGTGGAATATTAGGAAATTCCTCGGGAAACACATCCTTAAACTCCCTGACAACTGGCACTTGTGGAATACTAGGACTTTCTACCTTGGTATCCACCACATGTGCTAATAATGCCTCACACCCATTTCGCAACAGTCTCTCAGCTATCATTATCGATACTAGACGTGTTGGAAGAATCTTCCTATCTCCCTAAAAGATCCATGTCTCACCGCCATATGTGAACATAGCTTGCTTGGAACCACAATCCAAGACTATGTTATACTTTTATAAGGTGTCCAACCCAAGGATTACATCAAATCCATGCATCTCAAGTGGTATAAGATCTAATTGAATGTTGTGTTTTGATAAAGAAAGAACATAGGGGGAACATACCTCTTGTAACACTACTGAACCAACTAATAGAGTTTCTAATAGCAAGTTATCCATTCTACCACTAACAGGAAAAAGACAATTATGAATCACTTCACAAGTGATAAAGGAGTGTGTAGTGCTTGGGTCAATTAAAATAGGTATGAAGCAAGATGAATACATATAAAAAAGAAATAAATCCATCTGACATGTCACGACTCACAGATTGACTACCGCCTCTGGCTGACTCAGCATAGAATCTCGCCGTTGCCTACTACCAACCACGTCCTCTTTTACCTTGTGTAGATGAACCTACTTGAGACACCTGTCCATGTCCTCATCCTCCTACACCACTACTGAACCGTTGCCTCTGAGAGCCTTGCTGACTCTACCTTGGTGGTTGGGTTACATGAGTATCTCTTACTAGACAATCCTTCATCAGATGTCCTATCTGCCCACACTTGTGGAAGGTTATGGTCTCTTGTTGTGGCCTAGATATCTCTGTCACTAACATTGATGCCACACTATGGGCTCTAGTAGGTGGAAAATTATGGCTTCTACCCTTACTTAACATCCACTACGTCTGAGTAATGATCCTCTATGGTGCTGATGGAACTGGAAACCTTAGTTTCTTATAGCTTCTAGACCTTTATTCATGGAACTAAGTAGGTCCTTTACAAAAATTGGCCTCACATTTCTCAAAAACTGAACTTTCTATCCTCCTAACCGATTCCACAAATGTAGCAAATCTCTTCCTATTCTCCAGAGAATCTGCAGGAGTTGTTAACTCAACATTTAGACCCTTTACAAAATGTTGAATCCTCTCCTGGTCTGTAGTAGCCATGTGCATACAAAACTACATAAGTTCCCTGAACTTAGCTTCATACACATTAATCTTCATAGGCCTTTGCCTAATCCATTCAAACTATGAGATTTTCTTGTCCGGGTACGTCTGAGGAAAGTACCTATTGGTGAACTTATGTCAGAATTCCTCCCATCTAATCTTAACATTAGGCCTTTTCTCCTCTTTGATGGCCCACCAATGGCCAACACTTCCCTTTAACAGGTACACAACATGCCTAACTTTATCAATTTTTGGGATGATAAGGATCTTAAAATATTTTTCTAACTCAACAAGACACATATTTTCATCTACTGGCTCAACTGTTCTAGCATATTCTATAGCTCCCACATAGCGTAGCCATTCAAAAGTCTTACTAGAACCCAAAGATTCTACATTGGGAACTGGTGCCCTATGGGGTGGTGCTAGTATCCTATCTTCCATATGTGTTAACATTGTCATGAACTGCCTAAACAGAGCATGAAAAGTAGGGTTCTCTAGCATAGTATGATCCTATTGGGGATTCTCAAGCACTTGTTCTTCTCTCTCCTATTCCCTTGCACCTCTTCCTAGTACAACAATGTTGCTCTCAACAACATGTTCTTCGTATTCTCCAAACATCTTTGAGCTTTACTTCTTCTTCTATATAAGAAGAATTCAGTATAAGATAAACTGGAGGATAGTAGAACACACTCAACGACCTTAATCTTATGTCTTTGTAGACTGGGTTTTAATGCAATAATTAATGGGTGTAACTGTTGCTAATATTAATCGTTTAACCAATCTAACTAGTCGATATGAATAATTTGGTTGACTATATTCTCCGATCTATCAATTGACCATTCCAATCATTTGAGTGGTGAAACTCTGTAATCAATCGACTGAACTCTTGAGTCATCTGACTGGAAATTCCTCTTAGCTACAAATTATATTGTCCATTCAGTCAATTGGACTCTCTAGTCAGTCAATTGGGTAACCAGTCAATCAACTAGATTGCTAGTATTGTTTAGTTTGATTACCTAAAAACTTTAGTAAATAGTTTAAATTGTGTCCATGATTGAACTCCTTTTCCCAGTGCATACTGTGCATGTTATCCTATACGCTCCATATTACATTGGCACTGATGTCCATAATCATATTATGACTTCACAAGAAATGAGTTGTATCTAGAAACACATCATTGCAACCTAAGTAATTGGATAAGTTCGAGAACAACTTCAACTTATACTTGTGGCTAGTGTTACTATGGTAATATAGTTCCTTTGTCACAGAAATATAGATTGAACATGATACATGGGATCATCATCCTCATTATATTCAATCTATTTTTCTCAAACTAGAGTAGACTATTGACATGCACATGAGATTAGTATCACATATTGACTCAAATGACCATGGCCATATGTTTCTTAGTCTCACTTATCGAATGGCCAAGATATCACCCCAATAGAAGGGACAAATACCATCTACGTCACTCACAACTATGTCATAATATACCCAAGCACCATATGTATAGAAACCCTAATTCAAGGTCCCATTAAATGGCATTATAGTCCATTTAACACCATGTGGTGATTGTAGTGACTTCAGGTCTAAGAACCACAATCACCACTATCACATATGAGAGATGATTTTGAATACCATTCGATGGTTTTTATGTATCACACTCAAGGTGAGTTTGTATAGTACACTTATTCTCTAACAAGTACCCATGTGTTTGACTCGATATCCAATAAGATGGCCAACAAAATCCAGCCATAAATTAATACAAAATACCATCTTAAGTAGAATTCATGTCTATTTAGATTTCACAATAATAATCTATTAGGGACATGAAAAGAATGTATATATTCTTACCATACATACGATCCCATGTTTAGTTCCTCAATCTAAGCCATATTTCATTGAGTTGCATTATTCTTAGACATCTATCATGTTCAATTCATCTCATATTTGAAGAAACATAATAAATGGAAATTTATTTTATTATAAAAAAATATATCACATAATGTCCGAGTAAAATCATCGCATGAATGGATCTTAGGACATACATACCAACATAACTATGGAGGTCATCAGTTTATGTAATGAAGTGTTGATATGCACGTCCAACACTTTGTGCTAAAAGGTCCACACACATTATTATTTATGAGTGCTAATAATTCCCTTGCCCTTTCACTCTTACCATGAAAAGGTGTTTTTCTTCTCTTACCTAATAAATAATATTCACATGTCTTATTTGATTCAAAATCAAATGATTCTAGATATCCATATTTATGAAGTTTAGAAATTTGTTTCTAATTTATATAGCCTAGACAAAATTTTCACAGATAAGTTTATTTGAGTCATCAAGCTTAATATTCTTAGTATTTAAGTCATAGGCATTTGTCTCAAGAACTAATGAGTAAGGATGATAAGACATAGGGGAAGTACCATAAACTATCTCATCCTTATAAATAGAACATTGACCATTGTTGATAAAAATTCAAAACTATTCTTGTCCAACCATGAAACATCAATGATGTTCCTCTTTATGGAAGGTACATAAAATAAGTTCTCTAACTCTATTACAATCTCACTACAATAGATAAATAGTAGGTGCCTACAAAAGTAGTAGCAACTCTAGCTCCATTTGTGATGCATAGTTCCATCTTCTCTTTCCTCAAGGGACTACTACTTTTTAGATCCTACATATTTGAACATATGTGATATCCACACGTGGTATCTAATACCCATGACAAAGAAGTAGATATATTTATCTCTTTAACACATATAGTCAGTTATCCCCTTCTTCTTGTTCATCGGTTCCTATAGGTAGAGAGGAATTTTTATTTTCAAATGTCTAGTCTGGTGACAATTGTCTTCTTTATCCACTCCTCCTTTTGCTTTCAGTGCATAAGACTTTGAATTATGGCTAGCCTTAAAACCCTTCTTGGCTTTGTCTTTGCCCTTGTACTTCCATTTTTCTTTGTTAACCATCAACATGTATTTGGGATTTCCTTCCATCATTTGCCCATCAATTGTTCATACCATAGCAAACAACTCTAACACTAGTTTGGTAAAATTGTTCATGTTGTAACTCATGAAAAATGTTTATGTGAATGCATCAATGATTGTAAGATCATGTTTATTGCCAAATCATTGACTAAAGGACATCCATGTCTCTTTAGTCTTTCCACATACCCAATAACTTGAGTAGATGGGTCCCAACTGGATAATATTTATCCGTATTGCACATAAATAGTACATTGTACACATCTTACCTATCCTGACTTGCTTGTTCTTGGTACATGTTCCTTTAAAATATTACCATCTCAACCACTCACATATTCTCGTGTTGCTTCTAAATATTATTATTCATTGATCACAATGTGAGGCATTTGCCACCATTAGAATGCTTACAATAAGCTTCCATTTCCACCCAAGGTGCAATCTATGTTGGTTCATCTGGTATAGTGTATCCATGACATTGAACTTATGCTCACATGTGAGAATAATTTTGATATTCTTGAACTAATTATGGAAGTTACTTTTGTTAATTTTCTCCTTTAAAAGGACCAATCATTAATGTAAATTGATTTTTTTATTATTTTTTATTTAATTTACAAATAAAATTTACCATACAATTAAATATCATTCCTAGTGTTTTATTTAAAATTAATATCCCTCACTATATATTTGGAAGATTACATTGAAAATTTTCCCAGTGTGTCTAGATTCATACATCATCAAGTCATGGTGAGCTTTGGATGATCACCCACAACTTCAGCCAATACAGTGGTTTAGAAACTGAAAGGGGCATGGAGCCTACCTATTTCATGAGAGCTCTATATTCAACCATGCATGGTCTCTATTAGGATGACCCACCAAAGAAACATCATCCTATAGAAAAACTCAAGCCAAGCAACATTCAATATGACTCTATCACGATTGCTTGTATGCTAATTCACTAGATTCCTCTTGTCGTGCCAAGTAGTTATTCCCCCTTTCAGATTCAATTCAATGAGATTCACTACGTCAACATCCTAACTAAATTAGTTTTGAATTGAGGCCATAACTAGAAGCCAGTCCCACTTCTCTCTACCAAATCTCATATGGTTAAGTCACCCATCACTAGGTGAGGTAGATCTTGTGAGTTGTCTGCTTCATCGCCTCACATAATTTAAATATCTTCATCTCTAAGTTTAGGGCAAAGGGAAACAAACTAAACAATGAAACCACCATTTTTATGCAACTTAGTGTCATCAAATGATGCATAGAATGCACTGCATAACATCTCATACAACAGGGTTCTACCCTATATCCTTCCTCCTTCAACAATATCAAAATTCAAAACACAATGCCATATAGATGGAAATAAAGTAGGTATCATTTTCTCACAATACCTCCTGACCTTGTTTCTAACTGAACCACCAATGTAATGTTACTTTCTTGAATAAGCATCCACAACCTTTCTTTTCTGGTAGGTAGGGATGCCCTCTTGCACATTCCAAGTGATTACTGACATGTCTACCTCTTCTACCACCCCTCCTAGCTGAGGTGATTCCTTGTCATGGAACTAGTTGTTACCCTCACCCTACCCCACTGACTACAGAGTCAACGGTAGTAGGTTTTGGGTGTTCGTCCATAGAATGGAACATAGTTTCACACAAGAAATATATATGCGAAGGAAACATAGAAATTAGAGTCTTAAGTGCAGTGGGTCTGCATTTGGAAACTAAGAATTTGATAAACAATATATATATATATATAAATGAATATATATATATATATGTATATATATCTGTATATATATGTATATATTTATATATGTATGCAAAATCATCAAGTACACTATGAAAAGACATGTGAGAACATAGTATATTCAAAGTATATTAGCTAGAAACATCATATTAAGAAATAATTAGAAACAAGTAGAGAACACTTTAAATGAAATTCTTTTACACAAAGCACGTTTGAGGTTTCTTTATCCATTATATCAACATAAGAATTTTGACCACTTAAAAAGGAAGGTCCTATGAGGGGCATTTATAGCAAAGAAAAGTATATACCCTATCATAAATTGAGGGATTTCAATAGTAAATGTCATTAGTCAAACCTATTCATATGGTACCTTAAATCCATCACAAAGATATAACTTTTTTTTGACCCACCTTTTGCTATTACCCCAAGAACTCAGGTAGGTACACAAGGATATATAATGGATTTCTATAATATATGTTCAAGGTTTGTCGACATAGTTTAATTAAATAGGAAATTATAGTCACAGGAACAATAGCTTAATCAAGTAATTAACTAGCCAAGCTTTCATGTGAGCATACATACAAACAAGCCAATATCACAGGAGGGTCAAAAGTTTAAGCATACCTTGTAAGTAATTAATATAATATGATCCTTCAGTAAGATTTTAGAGAAGGACCCACTCAAAGGGGGGCTAAGATATTCAAAGATATTACATGGGGTCTTCAATTACTAGGATTTGATATGATTAACTAAAATCATGTCAGGTGGATGTTCTCCTAGACCTAAGGTTTAATAATGACACTAGTTCTATGTTGAATAAATGCATGCATGTTTGACAAGATGGAATTCATCAATAACCCTAACTAGTTTTGTTTTTATGGGTTTTACCAAGTTGGGTTCCAAGTAGGTAATTACACGTTACTTATTTAAAAGTCATCATGAATGTGTGGTTCAATGATAAGTTAAGTTAAGAATCTATGAATCAGGTATGGACTTTAATAGTTGCATGACTATGGCTTTCTTTTTTGAATTGTAATTCATATGTATGCTTGTACATTTATTCAAATATTGCCATGTAATACTCTAGTATTGTACTTACTATTTTTTTTCTCGTTTATTTTATAACTTGAACATACAAACATACAGACACACACATGGATAGACACACACACGCACACACACACACACACACACACACATATATATATATATATATATATATATATATATATATATATATATATATATATATATATATATATATATATATATATATATAGTTAAGCTAGAATACACTCGAGTGTACATATTGAATGAATACACTCAAGTGTGTTTGCATATAAAGAATATTTCTTGCAAAATGTAAACCATTGATCTTCACCGTCATACTATAACTAGGCTACACATAAATTTTGAACCCATTTGCATGCGTGTAAGTCACTCATCCAAGGGAAACAAAATCGACAAACGAAACTAATTTGAAATGCATAATTTTTATTGTCTTTATAACATGACTTATAAATCTACAAATGTGCTCAAATTTTGCTTATGAGCTATTCATAAGATGTTTAAGAAGATCAACAAATTAGATTTTTGAAAAAAATATTGCATCATGAAAAACTCCTTGAGTGTATTATGCTCCGAATACACTCGAGTGTATTCTATCCTGACTCTCTCTCTCTCTCTCTATATATATATATATATATATATATAGAGAGAGAGAGAGAGAGAGAGAGTGTGAGAGTGAGGCTAGAATACACTTGAGTGTATTGATCACACGAATACACTCAAGTGTATTTGCATATCAAGACTATTTTTTTGCAAAATGTAAACCATTGATCTTCACCATCATACTATAACTAGGCTACATACAAATTTTGAGCCCATTTGGGTGAGTGTAAGTCACTCATCCAAGGGCAACCAAATCGACGCATGAAACTAATTTGAAATGTATAATTTTTGCGGTCTTTTTAACATGATCTATAAATGTCCAATTGTGCTCAAATTTTGCGTATGAGATATTCACAAAATGTTCAAGAAGATCAACGGATTATATTTTTGAAAAAAATATCACATCATGAAAATCTACTTGAGTGTATTCTATTCCGAATACACTCGAGTGTATTCTAGCGTGACTCTCTCTCTCTCTCTCTCTATATATATATATATATATATATATATATATATATAGAGAGAGAGAGAGAGAGAGAATTCCATTATACAAATATGAAACAACAATTTGCTGAATGATTTGGGTCAGTGAGATCCCTCATGTAGTAATAAGTTTAGATATTCTTCAACACCCTCACAGATTGTTCCCATGGGGAAGTTCGTAAAAAACCTTATAAATACATGATATGGTTGGTATAATTTGAATAAAATGACATTAAACAATGGTTCTCATTTTTCTAAGTACTTAACTCATTATTTATTATTTATTACTTCTACAAACTTTTAAAATTATGCAAAGTTTTGCATCATGCTACCATGTACTCAACACTTTGTGTGTTGACCTTCTTATTTCACTTATGGTTCATGTTTGGAGATAAATAGGAGTTGATATCTTGGTGAGTTTTATTCACATGTACTTGTTGTAAGATCCTATTTAGTGTACATGAAAAATATTGCATAATTGTACGCTTTAATATGTAATTGGAATCATGTAATAGAATTTTAATTGGAATCATGTAATATAGATTGTTTCTTAATAAAACATGTCGAGTATTGAGACTATGTTGGTGATTTCACCTTATTATTTGTTCATGTATGCCAGCCTTTTGTACTTCCAAATTCACACTTTGATATTAACATTCTAGGAATGGACACTCTGGTCTTTCAACCATTGACTTTCTAATCATTTGGATGTTAGATTTTAGTAATATATGGTTCCCTGACATTCCTCCTCCTCCTCCTCCTCCTCCTCCTCTTCCTCTTCGTCCAGACCCTTCTCCAACTAGAACCTTTGAAATTATAGTCTCGACCCTTCTTTATGTACATGGATCATCCTGATCTAGATCATTTCAGAGTGAAAAATGATTCTCCAGAGCAATACCCTATTCAATCACCTTTGTCCATCAAAACCAAAAAGAGGAATCTTACCCTTTTTTCTATTGTGGATCATTCCAACATCTAGAAAATTGGAATAAGGAACAATTTGTCCATCATCCAATGTTTTTCCATCCATGAAAACCTTAACAGGATTGACCTCATTACCTCAACCTATACTTTGTGATGTCTACCTCCCTAGACTAGCCACCTTATTATTGAAAAAGTCAACTTGACCTATTTTTTTTCCTGGTCACCTTCTCTAGCTACTTTCTTCTTTCTTCTTCTCTCTAGTATGTAACTACTAGATCTCCCTTTGGCATGTTGATATCCACTCACCTCAAGGCTTCTTGGGTAGTAACCTACGTAGTGTCCAAAGACTTTGCATAATTCACATATATTCCACAACTCCTCATAGATAACATTGACCTCCATATCACTTCCAACTAGTTTTTCTACCATACTTTGAAGAGAACATTTGTAGTTAGTAAGAATTATTGATCATTTAACCCATGGATACATATAAATGTATTATTATTCATATATTATTAGTTAGTTAAATCAGTTAAATTCATTTGGACATGTATTATGAATACCAGTATACTAGATACTCACTTAGATGATATCATGACATGATGTACATTAAATAAATGTATATGCTTGATTTTGATTTTGTCTATCTTCATTCATGGGAATAGATTACTAATCAAATATATATAAACATCATCTAATGACTTAGTAGTTTCAGAAAGGACATTAGATTACAAACCATATGAAAAGTTACATCCTTTCATGCATCTAAATAAGTAATAAGTAGATTTTGATATTTATACACAAACTAAAATCTAAACATTGATATATGACTAAGTAGTCATGCTGACATGGAAGTATTTCAAACACCTAGATACGTATTTTCAACACATTCAACATGACTATAACCATGCTTTCATTATGAAAATAATATCACATATGCTTTCTTAGGTATCTAGATGCATAAATCCTAGCATGACATTAGGTGATGGACACTTGGGTAAGAAAGATATACAGATTTATGCTAGGAATAAATAAGCATGTTCATTTTGATTTGACAAACATACCTAACATGTTTTTAGGATAAACAATTGATGTTTTGGGCCAAAATACATTACTAGAGTTAGATATTGGATGAGGTATGTGCAACTCCTTCTTAAATTTGAGATTCACATGATTATCAACTCAATTTCCTATAATTTGGAACCTTTTGACTATTTATCCTTTTTTAAGCACATTTATATACCTCATAAGATAATTCTTTAATTTCTTTTGAAATGTGGAGTTACCATTTGTTTTGGGTTTATTACCTCACTTGAAATTTTTGTGTTAGATATTATTGGATATGTTGACTATAGAATCATTTCATCTTTCGATATGATTTTTGGTATGTGTTATTTAAACTAGTCTAGAGTAGTGGTACTTTTGTATAACCACACATAATGGGCATGCATGCCACTTTTATATATTGAGTATCAAGGTTTTATTACCCCTTAACATTGGGGTATTGAGGTTTTATTCCCCCTTACCCCTTGACCTGGGATCTTATGGTGTCTCAACCCTACAACAAATGACTTAGTTTAACATGCATGCATATATTATTATTGTCGTTCTGGTTTATGGGGAAATATGCTTGAAATAATTATGTTGATACAAAACTTTTATTTCCTTATTCTTTTTTAATCAATGAATTATATCCTACTGAACATACCTACTTGAGGTAAGCCCCTTATTTACTGGAAACATCCTTCTTTCTTCTTCACACCTAATAATTCTCAAATACACTTATCATTCACATACTCAGTGGTTGTAGATCCATACTTTTACTTGTTCCTTTAGTTGTTATTGTTCCCAAACCACCCATGTGTAGGTAATTTAGATGATTATGACTCAAGAGGATCATATACAAGAGCTTTGATTTTGATCATAACTCAATATTCCATATTACCGTCTACAATTGATCTTGTATGTAATTAGATACAACCTTTGCTTTTAAAAAGAAAGTTGTAAGGTGAGGAACAATTGTATATGGAAATTTTTTAAATTAGTTACGCTTGTGCTTCTTATTAATCATTGTGTTTTGTGATTCTTATCATTTGAGAAATTAATTTTACACCTTCATTCCTACATACATAGTAGTATATTTGGATTTAAATGGTTTCATTCTTTATCTAGTGAGGAATGGAACCCCTCTGTCCCACTCTTTACATTGAGAAAGATGGTGTACGTAAAAATCCCTTTGCAAAATGTTTTTTAATAGAATGTAGAATCTTTTCAATTATTCAGAACTGCATAAATCACACAGGGGTACAACACATTTTGACCTAGCATGGTAAGTGGCTTGATATTCGCATTCTTGACTCATTCTCATTTTTCCAGTGATTCCTAATGATTGAATCAATTAATTTTCATTTTGTGTTACCCCATGAAACTTGTTTAGCATCTGAATTTCCATAATTGGATATAATAGTGTCTGGTTGCCTTTCCATGGAAAAAAACATGGACGATTGAATTAAGTAGTATGTCACATTCAAACAACTTAATCAAAGTTGAGTCTCCATTTTGAGGAATTAGGCTTAGATCTTTTCCAATTCACTAGTGTCCTTAAATGGGATTATGGTAAGTCAACATCATATCTTTCAAAATTTTCTCAACATGGGTGATGATGGAAAGGATGGTCATTGTAGGCTACAATTATGTTATTTACAATGAGTCAATATTTGTTTCATCTTTTATGGGTTTTTCAATCGTTAAGCATGATATCAATCTCTTATTCTTTTTAAAAGTTGAAGCTTATTGCTTATTTCAGCTTTGTACTTAGATTTGATTTGAGGTTTTAAGATCAGTTATGTTAGCATGTTTTCTATATTTTGTATAAATTTATGCTCCTCAACAACTAAAAGGATCATATGTGTTTGTCCTAGGGTTTGAAACAATTAAACATTTGGATTTTCCTCGGTACGACATCACCAGATCAAAAGTGAGAAATTTAGCAAAACTTTCCCCATCAATTTGTCATCTTGAAGATTTTTATATCTAGATGTGGCCCATGTTTTTTTGGATAAAAATGTTTCAGTAGCAATTTGATATTCAAATCACCAACTTTATTGGGATTCAGAGATCTATTTTTGCAAAGCTTAATGCCTAAACCAGGGTGATGTGATTCAGTATTTTTGAAAGGTTTGACTAAGGAGTCAAAATTTTGGCAATTTTCTGGCATATCTTGTATTTTAAAATGGAGGGTCTACTAAGATCAATCCCATACACATGTATGGTGCATCTCAAATATTCAAAAAGGTTTTCACCAAGAACTAGAAATTTGGACAGCATTGCAATGTTATCACGAGTCTTGAAAAGACAGTTTACTGAAATCAATATCTTATGCATGCATGATGCTGCTTAGATTTACAAAGAAGAGTTTTACTACTAAACCAACATTTGTGTACAATTTTGACACTATCTTGGTTTTTAAAGGAATGGTATATCATGATCAATACCTTGCATAGACATTATATCACTTGTGTTTCCAAATTTTCTTACCAAGGAGTTGAAATTTGGGAAAACTTATGACACTATCTTGGTTTTAAAAAGGAGGATCCACCAAGATAATTGCCTTGTGGGGACATGATATAACTTGGGGTTATAAAAGGTTTTAGCAATGAGATGAAATTTGAGTAGTAGTTTGATGCTGTATTAAATTTTACAAAAAGGTTTTACAAGGCGTTCAAAGATCGCCAATATTTCAAACCAATCATGGGTTCTCAATAGAGGGTTTTACCAAGGGGGTACAAGTTTGGAATCCTTTTTACACTATATTAGGTTTACAAAAGAGTCAAAATTTTAATAGCATTTAAATGTTATCGTATATTTTTGAAAGGGCATTTATATATTCTTTTCATCAAACAAGCATTTCCCCTCATTTTCCACATGAGTTTAACAAATATATCGCAAAACTATCTGTACCCAAACATAAAATATGTGGAATGGATGCACTTAGATTTTCTCATTGTACAAAATACTTCATTCGTACATAGCTCTCAGGTTTTCTAAGATAGGGTATATCCCTAAATTTATCTCCTGGTCACTATGACTACAACTAACTTTTGGTACACATAAATGAATACAGTCAGGGTCAAGGCTTATCCCATTTGTATAGGGTCCCTACTACAATAGACAATCTGGTGTGATTCATGTTGGGAAGTGTGAGAGAAGCACTTCTAAATTGTGATAATAGAAAGGGAGAGTGTGAAGTGCAATGCATCCATTTTAGAATCCAAACTAATTTTTTGAAATAGGGTCATGTGAGGGTGTTCAAAATCACACATTAGATACAAAAGGTATAATGCAAAACAAGAATATGTCTACTAAATAACATTTCGTTAAGAAACAATGTACTTTAAGTGGTTCACGAAGCAACTATGGCGACACATCCCACTATCACACAGATAGTGAGGTGTCACGCGAAAATGTGCGGAAAACACCATAAACCACTAATTACCAAAAACACAGGTTAAATTAAACCGATTTCAAAAAGCGGATAAACTAAGAAACTATTACATTCAGATCCTTCTCCTACAAGAAACAGGTTATATAAACATCTACATGTATTGACACATGTCCAAATCTTAGGGGATCAACTGTCTTATCATCACATGAGTTCATCACCTGTTTATACATACATAACGACCCACATCCGACCAGCTGCAGGACATACAAAGCATCGTCATCTATACATCATGAAACAACGTCAAAACACCTCCAAGGATCTAAGAGTACAGGCATGACTCTAAGACTCTACTACAAAATAACCAAAACAACAGCATGTCCATCTCTTGCCTTCTACTACTCGTCTTGCTGCTCGGTCGCAACCCCGCGACCACCACCATGTCTAGCTTGAACACCTAAAAAGTTTATAAACCAGCGGGGTGAGACACACAGTCCCAACGAGAAACATAACTCCCCGCCGAAACCATAAAACCATAGAAGGATTAAAGCAAAAGTAGCAGATAACTGATAAAAGATATAACAAGAGCAGTCTATATAGCAAAGTTATTCATACCATCAAGCTTACCAGGCTGTACGGAAGGAAGATAACCAAATATTTCTTTATGGAACATGATTGACAAGATAAGATTTATAAGATCTTACCACATAACATAAGGAACATATAAGTAACTGCAAGTATAACGAGATCAACTACTCAAGCAAGGCCTCAACCAGTGTTCCATATTTTGCCTTAAGCAATAAATACTATTAAGCTAGATTACATGTTATTATGCCCTAAGGAAGTGAGCTGTACCGCTCAGATCCAACCGACGGCTGCGAAACCCGGAGCCGGTGCCATACAAGGTCAATGGAAGAGCTGGACTCCATGACCTCCCACCTCGTGGTCAGTGCACGAGAACCAAAGCAGGACCGCAATCTCATGCTTAAGTGGCCTCAGCCACAGGGTCAGCTCCACAGGCTACCCTTCCTCTAGCCGGCCTCGGTACAGGTCTCGGCGCTAGTAAATCTGAGCAACGGGCCTGTTCACCATGATCTAAGCCATGAACACATTCATGCTCTATCACACTGAGCCATGGGCCTGTTCACCATGCTCTATATATATATCCCGAGTCTGCAACCGCAGATGCACTCACGTCCTCTCTATTTTAGGCTAGGAGAAACCACACATATTCAATAGTATGCGCTTCCAGGTTAACCCGCAGGAGAACCTGTTTCACCATCACCAGCTCCTGACGATGATGGATCTATGGCCAGGGCAAACTACATGATAAGTCCCACTGTGATTATTTAGTATATTTTAAGTGGATTGTTGAGGCAACCAAGTTGTAACACATGCAAAACATAAAGTTACATTATTGTTACCACCATCACAATATCCTGGGATCTCAATCCCTCATCACAAGAAACCACTATCTCATAGGACATTCTCATTACTTGGGATAACAATCCCAGATCATCATCAGAGGATATCACCTCAACTAGGCACTTTAGCCAACACAGGTCCTCAGACCAAAACACATCATGCATGTTATCTCATCATCAAGAGTAACCATCAAAGCAGTGTTATTCAAACATATATACCTCATAGCCCTTTACCTGACTATGCATCTGTATGAAACACCTACATGGTTAGTATACACAATCATCATGGATGAACAGAAAGATCATATTATCAAGCATAGAAAAACATTGATGATCATATGCTTTATCATTCATGCCTCAACCTGTGATCATAGACATAGGTCATATCATCAAGCAAAGCATCTTATATGCTTACCATTTTCTAAGCATTATACAAATAATTCCAGATGATCATAAGCACATGTAAATTCATGTCAAGATACATAGATGTAATCTACTACCTCAGTTACTATCAAGCATATCAAGGTTCATCATCATAAGCCAAACATGTTTGCGTAAGTAAGAACTAACATATAGGTTTTCTAGGAGGAATAAGATCCTCACTAGAAGATAGCATCAGGTAGGGATACTCTCCCATATCTCCCAACCACTCAAGCGTCATAACGGCCAAGCAAACTAGCAAGGATACAAGATGTATCAGACAACCCTAGGTGTCACGCACCTCACGTGTCATGCAACGACACGTCATGCAACACAGGTACCATGCACCTCTGTGTCGTGCAACGCTGTTTCGTACACCCACAAAGCCTATTGGGAAGCTCAGCCAGAGAGATATCGCATAACGACGCATTGTGCACTAGGCGTATCGTGCAGGATGGTCTATCATGCAACTGAACCCAAGGGGTGTGTCGTGCAACGAACTGCTAACGGGAAACTAGGGCGTGCAACAAAAAAAGCATAACGCTCAGCTATTCACAAGCTATCGGCCAACACACACAGGACTAGGGCCAGGGGGGTAACGCCCACCACAAAACTAGCTAACAGAGCTTCCACAACATCAAGGTATAACGACACCAGGCCACCTCCTAGGTTAAGTGTGTTGGTTAGGGAACTCAACATAGTGTGATGCCCGACACAACAAGGCAAGAACCAGATGTGTAACGCCCGACACAACCACATCATGTCAACCAAGGCTCTAGGCCAAAGAAGGATATCAGGCAGCATCAACCCCAAGACCATATCGAGCAAGATGCAACCCAACAAGGTCGTCACCAACCTCAAGCACAAGGGCACCAAAACCCTAAAGGATCAAGAAGATGGCTCACCTCTCAACAACCAAGAGAGAGGGGTCTTGCACAACTTCTTATCACCCATCGGGAAACCACAAGGATCAACCCTAACAAAGGTCTACAACCACCACAGAGCTCACCTCTCGAATCCATGGAGAGAGAAGGGTGTTGCTCCAACCACTAGAACACAAGCTCACCTCTTAACTTAAACGAGAGAGGGGTATTTCCCATATCACTAGAGTTCAAGCTCACTTCTCTAGACTAAGGAGGGAGAGGGGTGTTGCTCAACAAGGAACCCTAGAACATGGTTCGGCCAACAAGAAGCAACTTAAGCAAGAAACTATACTAGCAACAAGCATAGCCAATTATGATCATAAGAAACATTCAAGAACATAGAAGGTGTTATAGTTAGGGTTAGGAGTTATGTAACCCGCCTTAAGCAAGCTCCAAGCTCCTAACACCAAGATCCAAGCTCCACCATAAGAAGAGAGCAAGGCACTCTAGGGTTCGGCCACCACTAGAGGAAGAAGGAGACTCCAAGAAGGATCAGCCACTAAGCTTGCAAAGGAAGAGGGTGTCATGCACCAAGGGAGAGAGGAAACTAAGTAACTAAAGGGATCCTTAGCAAGAGAAAGGGAACACATATATAGGAGAGGATGGAGGAAAAACCAAGGTAAGACAAGGCAAGGTGTCGCCCACCTAGGGACACTTGTCCATGAGCAATGCCACCACTCTAACATGCCCTAAACACATGTCCAAGGCCATTGCCACATGCAAGCATCAAGCACCATGTGTCCACTAGTGGTGACACAAACTAGGTCAAAGGGGTCCATGGGCGACACACCTCCACACCATGCCCAACACACTCCCATGGGTGACACAACTAGGCCGACACAAGGCTCACTTGCCTGACACAAGGTCCAAAGAGGCAAAGGCAACGCACCACAAGGCCCAACAAGCTCATCCAAGCCCAAAGGAACACAAGTAACAAGCCCAACCCTTCCTCTCAACACAAGAGGAAGAAAGGAGAGGGAGGAACACCTTACAAGATGACAAACTTGCCCACAAACCCTAGACTTGGGTTAATTGTAAGTAGCACCTCCAGCTCTCAACAAAGCACCAACCAACCCTAATCACCACTAAAGGTGATTAGCAAGCAACTAAGCATCATGGTTAAGCAAAGCAAACAGGATAAGCCCTAAACGAAGGTAAGGGTCCTTACAACAACACTTATACATCAAAGAATTTAAACCCCACACAAATTTTCATAAGAAGCAAAATCAACAATTCATTTGTTGTAATTCATTCAAATATGTTTGGGATGGAGCTTTCTCTAGATGGATGCCCAATGAAAATTCTTCTTCTTTTTATGTATTTTTCTATTTTAATATTATATATAAGGGTCGTGAAATATTCCTCCTAAACTACAAGAAAGAACAAAATAAAAGAGATGTAAGAAAAGAATAAGGATGCGAGCAAGCCTGGGTGATTGTAGAAATTGTGACTTGAAGGATATGAGATAGGAGATACATAACACAAACATATCACCTTTATGATAGAAATAATAATCTAGTATGACCACCACTTCTTCTAGTCGAGCAAGTTCAAGGAACAATCCTCCTTCTCCTCAAATATCCAATCATCTTGATTTGTCATTCCCATTCATCATGACATAATAATATATGTCAAAAGATGAGGATATCGGGTTGTGAAATACCCCTCAAATGAGGGACCAACCAATGATCCTAAGGGTATGATCCTCATTATCACTAAGTAACGGTTCCAATCACAAATCCGATCCATTCTCCTATGTCCTAAGGTTGTACATTCAAGAAGAAACCTGAAACCCGAAGAGATCCTTGTCGCTAAAGGCCTAGATCAGAAGGAAAACAATATCTTATGTGGGACTTTAGATATCCCTTTGGATATATGAATGGACAATGATTATAGGGGATAGATTACATGATCACCAAGTAAAACTTCCAATCATGGGCCTAATCACCATTCTATTGCATGAGGTCATATATCTAAAAGAGCATGCTCCAAGATGACACTCTTTTTGATGAACAACTAAACAGAAATGAAAATATATTTAAAGGGAATGAGTGCAAAGCTACTTTAAAAATCCTAAGAACAACTAATAGGTGAAACTTGTCGAGACATTCAATGATATTTACATTGAATCTCCATGATCTATACTAGGACTAATGGGTGCACCCATATGGCATTTTCTCTTGCTTCCCAGTCTAGAAAATGTTGCTTCAATGAGGAGTAAGTGGAAAAGCATGATGGAGACCTAAAATTAAAGGGGGCACATATATGATGTGCTCTCTAACTTCTAGTATAGAAAATTAAGCTCCAATAAGGAATAGGTGGAAAAACACAACGAGAACTCAAAATATACACGAGCACCCATATGGTGCATGCCCTATCTTTCCACTGAACTGTCTAATTCATAAAAGAGATGAAATCAAGAAAAGTGTAGGAGCATGCAATGGTGTGCTCCCTGTGTAAGGAAACTTGAAAAAAAATACACCTCACAAAGACATCTAATGAGTCTGGCAGTAAGGATACACATTATTAGCTATTGTGGTTCATGTGTGTTTTATGAACCATGTGGTGGTTGATAATGGATGTGTTGTGAAAGAAGAGTCGCGACCACATTTATGAGGGAAACCAAAAAAATGCACCGAAAATTGGGTGGATAAAAAAAGGAAAACTAGAGAAAAAGGCATGGTTCCAAGTTACACACGGGGAAGGTAGTAATCACCCCCATGAAACCCGTGATGTATCGTAAGTCAAGAAGTGGTCTTAATATTACTTTTTGTTACCATAATTCTTTCATGTGTAAGGAAGTAAATAATAAGAAATTTTGTGCAAAGTAAAGGTTAGAGGTAAATATTAAATGCGGTTCAACATCAACCCTAGGTGCATATATACTCAAACTATTTAAGATTTGGAAATTAGGAGGTGAAGAGAATAAATCACGTCATGTCTAGTCCATGTGTCTACTTGCTTGAACATTGTTAACACATGAAGGTTCTCTTTCTTCTCTCAAGGCAAATTTAAAGTTTCACTTGTTAATCTTTCATTACATTTCTCACACCAATTTTGGGTAGAAATCATCTGTAGATTGTTCTCCTTTAGTGTTCACCTAAATGGAAATTTTTGGGCATCATTCTAGCTCTAACCTCAATAAATGGAGACTGGGGCATTATGTTTATAAAGGCTATGTGGAACCTAGGGTTAGGTTTTATGAGGGATCCTCCTTTTTACCATAGGAGGCTAGGTGGATGTGGGGTGTGTGATAGGTGGCCACCTAAAAGATTGGAGACTTTCTAGTGCATTCTAAATGCACCTCACATGACTCGATGAAGGTGAGAGACACAAGGTAAAAACCATGTTGGTTCCCTACCTTCTAAATCCTTCTAGGGCATGTTTGAATGACATGGAGTTGGATGGTCAAGGTGAGAAATGTGTAGAATGTTTGGGTGCACTTACCATGCACCCCTTCTTCTAGAGGATTCTCAGTACAAAATCATGGTAATCTAGAGGGGCTAAAGTTGGTGGAAAAGGTGAGGTGTGACTTGGGTAGGTGACCTACCTCCTAAGGTGTGTTGTGATTTGATATAGATAACGTTAGTCATGTCTTGAAATAAGACTCGACCCCCATGGTAGGGTGCACATTTAGTAGGTTCCCAACCCAGTCTTCAGTCCAGCTAGGAACATCGGTCAAGCTCATTTAGGATTTTGATCCAAATATGGTCATAGGTCACAACAATATGCTCGTTTGGTATGCATTTGTATGGAAAGCCTCATAATTAGTTGTAGGATCATTTTGTTTAGGGTCCGTAGACAACATCTAAGCATGGTAGACTATAATTGAACATCAATTAGTTAGATGACTATTCTGGTTGGCATCTTCCCCTTTAGTGGAATTGGATGTTTGAAATGTATAAAAATCTCCCATAATAATGAGAGACATATGATTTTATTGTGCTATTTCATCAAGTTACATTGCCAATTCAGTTGATTTTTAAATCATATTTTGATATTTGATCACATAGCTAGTCAAAATTCTCATGGTTGGTTGAGTATGTTCTGAATTACATTTGAATAATCTTATTTATATCATGAATTCCCTGAGGACATTATCCACATATCTAAGATGACATTTTTATTTCACTTACTTCAAGGTGACCTTTTGCACCTTACAATAATATTTTGGTGTCTATGGTTATACACATATTGTAGTGATAAATATGCTATGATTTCAATATTTGTTTGCATATCTTGGTTAATTATTTATTATTCTCTTTTGACATTTGGAAAATTGTACTGGCTTTGAGATCAAATTGTGTAGAATAATTTATGGGTGGGCAAGGATAATTTTTGATTATGTCATTTTTTGTAGTTGTAGTGAGATATATGAATGGTCTTTCATTTGAATAATATATACTAGTCCATTTTTTATTACTAATGTATTTAGAAGTATAATTAGTTTGATTCCATCTCAGAGGTTGCTTTAGAAGTCAAATGTAAAAGAACTTAAGATTGGTGCCCAACATTGTTTCATAATACCAAATATCTCATCTCGTGTCTAATAATACTAACAAATATGTGGAATTATATATAATTAAGTAAACAAAATAACAAGCTACGAACAACTGGTCACTCCAATTTCATAAAAGTCTAAGTTTCCACGCTGACAAGCCAGTTTATTTATGATGTAACTAAGGATTTTTTCCTTATTATGAAACTAATATAGTACAAATCATATCATATTGATGATTGTGGGAGGGATTGAATGTCTTTTCATGTATATTATGTATTTCTATAGTATGGGCCAAAATTATAATGTTTACATAATTTAGAATATCAATTTTAAATCTAGTGTTGCTCCTATTGAGATACTCTAACCAACAACACCTATGTTATGAGACTGAGTAATTCAACAGTAATTTAAAAATTAGGCAATGAGGAGAATTGAGACATGGAGGAGAGTGAACATAATGAGGTGGACAATGATAAATGTATTATGGTTTTGACCGAATTTGTAGAGTTAAATATGTTAGGAGCTTGGCTAACTCTTTATAATGACTAAAGAACAATATGTAATCTATAATCTTATACTATGACATTCTATATGTAACCCATGAAGTTTTTTATTGAAAATAATGATGCATAGTTTGCTCTTCTATGTGTGTCCATTTTTATGAACACATATACTAAAACCACATACATTGAAATAAACTTTAGGTGTGATATAGTTCAAGAACCGATGATAGAAAGAATTGTATAGTTACTATACATTGATGTTGGGAATTAGTGATGGGATGAAGAATACAAAGGGGATCAACAAAGCCATGCATGTTTGACGTGATCCTTTCATGTGCAATGGTACTCCCTAACATAGACACCATCATATGGGGTGTACTACAACACACTTGGAGCTTCATGCTAAAACTAAATGGAAAAGGGGTGACCTACAATGAGTTTAAGAAATCATGCTGGTAGGATCCTATGATTCATCACCCATGGGAATGAATTTTATGTCTTGCATAACACAAGGGGCATGTGGATGTTAGAAAATGTGAGAAGCTATAAATGATCAGAATTCCCTAATTATGAAATACAAAGATACTTATATATCTCACAACTTAGAAGTCCTAAGAATAAGGGTATTTTTGGACATAAGATAAATATCATGATCAAGCATGTCCAAATTAAATAGTACCGATCTTAGACATTCCCTACAATCATGGTAAGATAAACTTACACCTAGTTGTAAGACAACACCCATTTTTGCAGCACCATACAACTTGCTAAATATTAAATCATGTAGGTCCATTAAGGATATGTGGAACCCTCATGAAAAGGGACAATGAAACCTAGATTTTTTTTCTATAGCACCATTCTTGACAAGTAAATTATTTGCATATGGAAATAATGTACTAGTGTTTTATTATGAGTACGTAGGAGAAACAAAGTAATATTTGGATGAAGAGAAGGTGGGACTGGTAACTACTTAATACTACTAATATGAAGTAGGACCAGTGGCAGGAGAGATCACATGCGAATTTATATGTTACACTCATAATAATAGGGCAAAAAAGAGTAACCATATATTTTTTTGTTAATTTTTAAAGTCATCATCTACTCATACAATAACATATATATGACCAAGAAAATTGAATGTTTCTATCAGAATAACTAGTTAGATTAAGAAAATGCAGTAAACTTGTCAATTCCAATGTATCCCTAAAATTGAAATTTTGAAAGTTCAAGAAAATAATGAACTTTCTATTCTTTATCTAGAACCAAAACAAACTCCAAGCAAGGCTTTAGTCACACATCACAAGATTTCAAAACTAAGGATTTCATTTTTAGGATATTTTTGTACTAATAATTCATGAACTTTATTATAAAACCAAAAATATCCCTAGAATTATGCATCAACAGATTTTCACTTTGCTTTGTCATCTTTTAAAATAAAAACTATTCTAATAACGTTTTTTAACAAAAAATCAACAGTGAGAAATGTTCATTTTAATGAAAAAAATATCAACATATTGTTGCTATTAACAAATAATTTATTAGATTCTCTCTTGGAAGTTCCCTACCCCCTTAATCATTGTAAAGCCACTAGTTCTCACTCAATATTTGTATACATATGACTCTCCCAAAACCTTCATATTTTTAAAATGGAGTTTAAAAAAATATTGAATTCTAAAGAAAGAATGTTGTTGTTATACAAATGCATTCTAGTGTAATTCATTATACAATCCTGAATATGTTATTTATCTATTTCTATCACATAAAACCTATTGAAGGCTTAAGGTAATGCTTGAATCAGATAGAACAATATTTTGTTGGTTTATAGGACATTATGAACACTCATTCTTAAAGAACTAGTCATAATTCTAGGCCAAAGACCTTATCCTTTTTCACATTTTGATAACGTAATAGTAAACCATATGTTTTCTTTTAATGTTGTAACATATTCTAAGCCTTTGCATCTATACCACTAGTATTTACCCCTAAATAGAGTCATATGTCCTAACTTCAATACAATCTCATCTCCTTTGAAACTCAGTTCTAAACTAGCATGACTTTGTAATATTTGAAAAGAACAAAACTGAAGGATCTTTTAAAGTGATTTGTTTATGTCATCTATTGATACCACAAAGACTTAATTCAATTTTTTACATGAATTAACCTATGTGTTTTGTACCATGTATGCTAATTTAATGGGCTAGTTTGGTCTTGTTTGGACAAAACAAGAATCTGTATTTTATGATGAAGAATAAATCACTTATTCTCCTAGATAATGTTTCATAAAAACAAGCCCAATTTCTGGTCAATGTTATGTCATCCCAATTAAAATCAAATTACTAATCATCAATTCCGTGGACACTCACTAACAATGGTGTACACCAATATTTTGACTTCAACTTTGAACCACATCCTATTTTTTTTTATAATTGACAATTCATTCATCCTGTCACTTGGGTGATTCAAACTAACGATCTCTCACTCTTACAACATCGCTTCCACCATCATTGAGTCACTTCATTGGCAAGCCTCATCCTATTAGTTGAGAAGAAAAAGTTATGGCCTTCAAAGCATGCTCTTCATCATCCTTGCCACAGTCACATGTTTGATATCATAGTTTATTTCTCCTTAAAAAAGAGTTTGTGTCCACAAAAAAACTCAATTATGGAAATGAATTAAAATGAAGGTTTATTCTTGTGGAGTTGTATATATTACATTACCTATGTAATGGACTACATCTTATATTGCTCAATTTAACATGATGCACCATTTTATTTCTCTTTCTCTAATGAACGATCTTTTCCCCACCTCCATGGCATTAACACCAAATATCAAATGTTTTGTACATCATTAATCATAATAAGACAGCACATCAATTAAATACTTAATCAAGGACTAACAAAGATGATATTTATGTCATGTGAGATTAATTATGATAATGCATGGTTAATGTTTCTATATTCACTTCATAATTAATTGGAAGTTGGTCATGCATGGATCACAGTTGGTTTTAGTATGTTATGGGCTACATTTAAGATGATTTGATGATGTAGGTATGTGACATGGATGTAAAGATTATGAAATAAAGTAAGTCCTATATTTTTATATAAGAAACACTCTAAATACTTATAGTGGGATGGGTATTTGGTTTTTGCAATTTGGTTTTCCCTACACCTTATATGACTCAAGTATGTTTTTTTTTCTTGCATCCCCCTTATATAACTTATTTAATCAATCAGATTGATTTAGGTGGGAATAATCACAAGATGGTTTTGATTTAACAAGTCTATTGCACATCTTTTATATAAACTACTTGCATAGATACGTGGGCTTTTTGTCTTTTGGATAAAATTCTTTATATACCATCTTGGTCGTTCATTGATGTCTAGATTCATATAGTTGACCTCAAAGTCACATCCATGTTGTTATAGTTTCCGTGTCATCTTCCTTCTCTATAAGTTTGCATCAAAGGGATGTTATACGAACTGCACATTAAATATAAATAAAAAGTAAATCTCTCATTTTAGTTTTATAAAATTGATTTCCTTCTTCATTCCAATATGTAGTTGTGTTTGAGAGGACTATTATCTTTCAATTCCCAAATAAATTATGAAGAAATTCTTTTAACACAAAAACTTAGGCCAATCAACATGTTATTATTTTTAAACATGGGATCCCAATAGGTCATGAATATTTTTATCACAGAAATTTTCTTTCTTCTTTTCTCCCAAGTTCCATAATATTGTTCTTCTATATAGAAAATATTTACATTAACCCTTAACATCCAATATAACCAACATGTGTTGGATGGTAAATTCTTCTCCTCATAACTTTATAGTCATTGTAATACTTCAATTTACTAGTTATGTAAATTTCATTGAACAACAAGCATAAGCATAGTGAGAGAAATTGGATCACAAGAAATATTAGGTAGTTAACATCAAAACTTAAACAAAAGTATATTTATAGGACACAAATTAGAAACATAGATAGTAAGTGTACTTCTTATCGGCCCATCAAGAGAAAAGGAAGCTTTTTTAACTACTACATGCCAACATATAACCTCAAAGAAAGTCATCAAACAAGTCATACAAATGTTCATTTTAAGGAGTTCAGGCGTCATCTAACAAGGTGTTTACTTTTTAATTATAATGTTCAAATATGTTCATGGTACATAGCCGACAAGGAGTGGCTCAAGTGATCAAGCAGGGTGTCTTCTAACAAAGGGACCCATGTTCGAATCCTAGTTGTCGTCTTGATTTACCACCCTCCTAGGCATTCAGCCTCTGTACGAGCGTGGGAGGGGGGATATTTCTTTCTTAATCCCATATTCATGCTACATATTTTCAAGGAAAAACTTCCTACTTGATAGCCCATTTTGTTCATAATGTTTGAATATTTTCAGGTTTGAATGAAAAACGTTGTTGCTTCTACAGTTGGTTATAATAGTGTTTCTCACACTAAAAATTTCATCTTATGTTGTACACGTATACTTTTGATATTAAGGCAGGCAATAAATTAGATAAGAAGGATAGTACTTCTCTCTTTGAAAAACTTCCTACTTGATAGCCCATTTTGTTCATAATGTTGGAATATTTTGAGGTTTCAATGGAAAACGCTTGTTGCTTCTACAGTTGATTATAATAGTGTTTCACACACTTAAAATTTCATCTTATGTTGTACATGTATACTTTTGATATTAAGGCAGGAAATAAATTAGATAAGAAGAATACTATATCTATCTTTGAAAAATATATTGATATGCATTGTTTATTCTTTTATTTACTGTCACACATATAGAATAATCAGTTACCTCAAAGGGCACACTTTACGTAGATTACTCAACAAACAAATGATAACGATGACACTTAGTTGTTAAAATATTTGGTCACATCATCTTCAAGTTTCTCATATGGATCGGGTTTTAGCTCAAAAGGTGCATGCAAAATCCCATCCCGTGCCCATGTTCATGGTCCATATTTTCAAGGGAAAACTTCCTACTTGATAGCCCATTTTGTTCATAATGTTTGAATATTTTGAGGTTTCAATGGAAAACGTTGTTGCTTCTACAGTTGGTTATAATAGTGTTTCACACACTTAAAATTTCATCTCTTGTTGTACATGTATACTTTTGATATTAAGGCATGAAATAAAGTAGATAAGAAGAATACTACTACTCTCTTTGAAAAATATATTGGTATGTATTGTTTATTTTTTCATTCATTGTAACACATATAGAATAATCAGTTACCTCAAAGGGGACACTTTACATAGATTACTCAACAAAAAAATAATAAGAACGACAGTCACAATATTTAATCACATCATCTTCAAGTTTCTCATATGGATCAGGATTTAGCTGGAAAGGTGCATGTAAAATCCCATCCCGTGCCCATGTTCATGGTACATATTTTCAGGGGAAGACTTCCTACTTGATAGCCCATTTTGTTCATAATGTTCGAATATTTTGAGGTTTCAATGGAAAACGTTGTTGCTTCTACAGTTGATTATAATAGTGTTTGACACACTTAAAATTTCATCTTACGTTGTGCATGTATAATTTTGATATTAAGGTAGGAAATAAATTAAATAAGAAGGATACTACTTCTCTCTTTGAAAAATATATTGATATACATTGTTTATTCTTTCATTCATTGTCACACATATAGAATAATCAGTAACCTCAAAGGGCACACTTTACATAAATTACTCAACAAACAAATGATAAGGATGACACTTAGTTGTCAAAATATTTGCTCACATCATCTTCAAGTTTCTCATGAGGATCATGATTTAGCTGAAAAGGTGCATGTAAAATCCCATCCCGTGATAGAAAGCGATCTTCATATAGGGACCGTTGCATTGGACTTGGACCTTCCTTCTCTTGCGTATAACTTTTTCCTTGATCTTTCATTTCCTTCAGTCTTTCTTGCTACAAAGAAATGAAAAATATGCTTTATAAAATAAAGTTATGGTAATAAGGAAAAAGCTTTGCCAAAATATTTTACATAATGGTCATAGATTTACACAATAATTTTGTATGTTCTAAAATATCTACCACGTAGTCTAACACAGGAGTTGCGCTACATATTTTGGCACATTCCTTTTGTACTGATTTATGATAAGACATGTTTCTCTTTTAAAAACACTCAAAACGTAATCAACTGTTTTTTTTAAAAACTAACTATTTCAAAATACAACATGAACGATCATTTATTTCCTACAATAAGAATGAGAAATATGCTCACACGCATCGCTTCTTTAATCACTTCTTGTAATTGTTTCATCTTACGTGGAGGATCATCAACATCTTCTGGACAACTATTATAGAAAAAATGTAGTGTGTTATTAAGTAATCTAAACCTCACATGTAAACTAAGAAAAGACCCAGCTCACGGATAGGTATTTTTATTTTATTTTTGAGAAGCATCAAACCTAACAATGAGAATGAAGATCAATGTGTAGTTTAGAGATATTTAATAGATACACAAGCGATAATTGTTAAGATTTCAAGAGGTAACCTTTTGTTGCTTTTCTGGCTCCCACCTCTACCCATTTCTACTCTTTTCTTGGAAGTATGTCTTCTTGCTTACACAATATGTTGTAATCTACCGAAGCAGTTTAGTACATTTATAGATGTGAAAAATAATACTACACAAGTAGAACACGGATAAACCTCAAAAGACTCGTAGTAGTTAAGGGCCTGTTTGGTAGGGTGTAGCCGGATGACAAAGTGCGTGTTTAATGTACTTTTTTACATTATAAACTCACACAACTGCACCCTAGTACACCCAACCAAACTAGCCCTAAGTAAAACTTGAACTTCTAAAATGAGAATTATGATTTTGCTGTCCAGTAAACCTTTAACTTTAAAGTTCCACCCGGTTTGCCTTGGGAAATAGAATAATTTATCATTTCCAATTATAAACATAAAACTCAAGGCCATTTGCATAATATGCAGCGAAGTTTATTTCCTAACAGTGTACCTGTGCATGTTTATTACCTTATTTTCGGGCATGTATATGAATGCATGTCTCTATTATTGTATCTTTACCCTTTTACTCTTATAGATATATACATATGTCAGTGCAAGCTATTCATTATAAAATTATCAAAATACTTGTAAAGTTCAAGTGAGAGTGATGCGTCATAAGTGGATTGCAAAGTACAAAAACCCATGCTCCCTTTTAATCAATTTTCATGGTTTTTAGCTTGAGTTGGAGTGATTATATTAGTTAATCACATTAAGAATCTGGTCCTAAGTTCCCAGATAGATGAGGAATCCCCATGAGAATATATTTTATGAGCTTGCATTGATAATAATATAAATTAATTTACCTTCGCATTTGATTACAAAAAACGAAAGGTAAGTATCTAGTTACGAGAACTTCACTGTTGTGGCTAAGCATCAATTACATGGTAGTCATACAGACTCACATTCGGGGTACTAAACTAAAGTTATACGCAATATCTATATTCTCAAAATATCACATAACATTTTTTTATTGTCGTGTTTAATACTATTTTCTCATTCTCATACACCCTCATATATTTGCAACCAGTTTCAAAGTCTTATTGAATTTAATTAGTTTTATACATGCTTGTCTATATATGTGGAATATCCAAATTTAGTTAAATACTACCTTTCACCTCTTTATCTTATATCTTTTATTTTAAAACCATATTATTAATCTTTTTTTATTAAATTAGGATGTCAATAATCTTCAATTATAAGAGTTTTAGTCAATAACATAATTATTTGAGGCTTTCATACAAGAAATAGGAGTAATATACTAATTTGAGATTAGTTCTACAAATTTATTAAATTGAGGGATTTAGGTTCAAATAAATCTTCTAGATCTTTTCTTATGTCTAGGTTTAGGCAAGAGTGATCCAAAGACAAAATTTGGTCAATAAATGATAAAGGAATTCATTAAATATTAGAAGAAACTTTTTTCTCAAATTTTGGGTTTTGGGTATTAAAGTTTTCTAAAAGGCAAATTTGACTCCTTACCGACAGATGTTTGACCGCTCCATTTTTAATCGGGAAAGGTTTTTGGTGACAACACCTGAGCAGCTAAGTCCGATTACTGGAACTCAAATAGTAGAGTCAGAATAAACCATGTTCTCATTGTAGGGAGTAGCTATTGCTTATTCTAGAAAGCTTGTGCTACAATTCCATGATGGAAATTTCATTGGACATGCTCGTGGGCTTTGTTCTAGACTAATAGGAAGCTCGTGAGTGGGGTGAAAGGTAGAGAACTTTCTGGCATCTGCCTTTAGGGACTGACTTAGGGATTATCTATCATCAATCTATAGTCCCACCCGGTTGAGTGATTCCTTACAACTACCACTCTGATGCTTTGGAGATTAAGGAAACCATCCTCCACCTTATGTAGATGAGACTAATTGACTCCTTTTTTTGAGGTCAACTAGGAAAGGGGTGGCCACCCCACTCAGATTAGTAGAAAATCTGTAGGATGATGCCAGTTTAGAGTATCTAGAGAGAGGAGATTAATTTGAGTTCTTTGGATCCTTATTATCCTGCCTACTCAATTTGACTTAATTTGAAAAGTGTTTGATGTCCCAATTTGGGTTTGAAAGGAAAGGAATATTATTGATATGTAACTTTAGGCAATTCAATTTTGAAAATGAATTATATGTAACAGTTGCCAAACTGCTTGCGAATTTAATGGATACACAATTAACACTCAGTCATCGATGTGAGATTAGGTAGTTCAGGATTCATCATTAATGTCTTGCCAACAAGGAAAGTAACATATGTGAACGTGCCCCAATCAAAAAGTGATATCTACCTCCACACTTGATATTTCTTGAGATTTCTTCACCTATAGATTACTTGTTCAAATCCACACCCGTTAATACCCTACTCAAGTTCTATCTTTCAAATTCAAGAAACGCCCAAAGCTTGGGACACAAGTCTCTTGAAACCATATTATAGAAACCCTAAGGAGAAATCATATATACTTGACCATATCTCTTATTCGGTCGCATCTGCCACAATCATTCTTTGTTGCCAATTTCACAGAGACTCTTGCTCTTTGCCATCAAAGACTTGAGTTTAAGTGGCCTACATTCGAAAACATTTCCAACCATCAATCAACCGTACTCCAAATTCCTCTCAGGGATAGCACCGTCAAACTATTCTCTGTGTTTATCGGTAAGCACATTCTCAATTCTCCCTCCTCAATCATTTCCCCAGTTTTGGTTGGGACCTCTCCTGCTTGGAGCTGTGACCATGGCATTCGACTATGAGGAGGACGACCCCTCGAGCACATTCAAATTTGCCCCCCAGACGTTCCCTTATGTTGATGTTGTTTTCATGGGGGTATTCTTCTCAACTTAATGTTTTGCTTTTTTTTGAGACATGGATGTGTGGGTGTGGGTCACACTGGCACATTCTCAAACTAGGATTCTGTATCCAATGGTAATTTGGTCTTTTTCAAATTAATGTTTACCAATGGATTAGTAAATGATGTAAATCTTATAAAATCATATCTTTTTACTAAAGATCGAAAAATTATAAATAAAAATATCTTAGAATTATGATAATTTTCTCTATATCTTGGTATAGTTTTTGTTGTCTGATTGTAAAGTTTTAAAGACATGACTTTTATGATTTTAATCAACCATATTCTCTTATTAATAATTGAATAAAAAGTATAATGAATAAAATAATAGGACTTGAACTAGATCTATAATCAGTAACATTGAACCCCCTTTTTTCCTTGAAAATATGAATTAGTCTAGGGTTTTTCCCAATATTGGATTTCTAGGGTTTCATCTTATGTAGCATAAATTGAACCGTAATTGATGCACAAAAATACTATATCTATAGGTGACTTTAGACTCGAAGGGTAGATTTTGATCTCTGATTTAATAATCAAGGTAAGGTATTTTCATCTTTCCATATTATCTAGGCAATATTATGATGACCAATAAATATTCCTATATGAGGCATTAATTGGTTAAACCGTGAACATCATTTATTATATATTTCCTATTTCCTTATTGATTCCTAATTTATTTTTGATTCCATGAGATGCTATCATTTAAGGTCCTTTGTCCTATTTGTATAAAATATTGGAAAGATCACATCCTCTTCACTTTCATATTTATGATGACCAAACTTGCATCTTGCCTTTACCTTTTTGTGTGTGTACAAATAGAGTAATTTTATTTATTGTCTTAGTACATACGTACTTCCATAGTAATTGGGCGTGCTTATTCCGTCCCAACTACACATATTCCATACACACATATATAAAGGGCACACATACTATGCCTAGGGTGTATGTTTTCATCCAAATACTTAGGCTTGAGATTTTATGAGTCTCAAAACTACATAAATAAAAATAGTCTAATCATTGACATGCACTGATTATGATTTGTTAATGATGTTTTATAGCAAGATTTCTTTCTAATTATTATCCCTTTTGTTTATAATGCCTCAGATCTTGATTGGTTAGCTCTCTTGACTTCTTTTGAATATCCCTATTTTAAAATGTCCATCATTAATCTTATATTTCCCTAAGTGTTGGCTAGTTGTTATTTATTGCACATACTAAGTGTTCACTAACATCCTTCCTTTTGTTTTTATCCCCCTCTTGGGTGTTGTTTTTAACTCACCCACAGGTAGCACATCTTGAGCCTCAAGAAGAGGGATACTTTAAGAAAGAACCATTTCAATGATGGCATCTGAGATGAACAGGTTGCTCACCACAATTTGATGTTTATAGTCTAGTATATTGATATCTTCCTTGAGTGGACCCTATGTTAAGTTTGGACAATGAAACTTTGTAATAGCTCGATTTACTTTTTGTTACCACAAAACTATGCCTCTTTTATCCATCTGTTTGAGAAAATATTGTGCACCCCCTTTTACTTAAAAATCATTATTTATAGTCATGAATGAATGGGGTTCAATGCAATTTATTTTTTAAAATCAAGTTAGGAGTGATCTCTTCTTAGACCCCACTCCTTACAAGATGGTATCAGATCATTACTTTGCTAAAAAATATGACTATTTTAGAATTCATCCTTAAAACATTTTCCCTTATATGTTATACCTACATTTCTAGAAAACCAACATGTTTAGGCATACCGGTGCAACACCCCTATCTGGCATTTCGGACGGGTTCACTACACCAATAAAACCTCACTTTGGTATTCCAATGGATTCCAATTTATGTGACCTTGAGCTCTTAGGATACCAATATGATTCAGGGTGTTGTTGACACCACTTCTACTAGTTCAATTAGCATCTCCCCCTAACAGGAGTTAGCCTTGCTGTGACAATTCCTCACCACAACTATGGTGGGAAAGCTGAACACCACCCCTATTTTCCATAAGCTGAAGGAATACTCATTGACTGATTTCATGAAGATGCAACCACCCTACTTTAAAGACGAAGGTGAACTAGAGATTTTCAATAAGGTCGATGAGTGGGTTTTGGTGATAGAGAGGATGTTTGAGGGTATGACATGCCCACCTCGATTGTAACATCTCCAGATTATGTCATCTCGAGACTTCAAAGGACCGAGGGGACAAACCCAAAAATGTTAGCTAATTGTTTCAGAGAGCGATGTGGAAGCGACATACACATACATGAACTTCAACATAACATACACTATACATTAAATCTCAACATTCAACATGTACATTTATAACATGAATTATTAAAACTTATATTACATTATTTAAAAGAAAGTCTTACAAGTCTATGTACATGTATGCTAATAGGATCTAAACATAATAGGTACCACCTATACAACTTCTCACTCCCATCTTTTTCTCCCATGCTATTTTTGAACCTCAAACATACGTGAAACAACAAATCAACACACAAGGTGTTGTGTACGTGGGTTTTATTAAGTATATGACTAGTTTTCATGGATGCATAATGATATGATGTACTTTGGATGCTTTTATTTGTATATAAATTCTTGGATGTGTATTAGTATTATATGCTTCACCAAAACTAAAGTAACATAAAAGAAATTTTGATATTCATTTCGTACATGAAAGATATAAATTTGAAATTGTGAGCTTGAAATAGAGATATGTTTGGATCATTGAGTACATGATCACAAAATAAAGTTCCTAACCTCAAATCTTTAGAACCTAAGTTTTTAGATTAATGGTATTTCTCACAAAATAGGGTGGAACCCTAATATGCAAACATGATGATCTATCCCCACTTATGATGAAATCACAATACGATGTCTATAATGAACCATACTAATGATGTTAATAAGTGTGATAATCATGGTAATTGATGATATGAAATCCTGATATCACCTTACATAGATGAATAGGGCGATAGATGAAACTTTGAGTAATACCTTCTCAACTTTATATGTAAGAAAAAACCCTAAATTTTAGGCCTAATGAGAGATATAAATCCAAAAATACTAGAATGTCATGTTATGACTAAGACATTAATGATGGTTCTTCGTATTTAATGTGGGGTGAGTACACCCTAGATACTATGAAATAAAGATGAAAACTGAGGCTACATCCATAATTATGATGGTTTTGGTACATAGGAGTGGTGACTATATGAATCTAGACTTCTTGACATCACCTTAAGTATAAGATCGATTGAATTTCGAGGTCAAAATTATGTATAAGGTGGGGTGAATGTGATGACCCCAATTTTAGGGTATGATACCCAATATAATATTTTAAGACCATGAGTGTCATGTAGATGATGATACCAAATGAAGGAATTGGTTATTCAATTATTCTATATTTCCACCCACAAAGTGCTACTATATATGCAATTGACGATTAGAACATTAATTGAGTTCAAGTATGTTGAATAGGTTTGACTAATTGATTTGGGTACATATGAGTCCATGGGACCCGTTTAATAGTACCAATGGACTCAAGTGATATATTAGTGAACTTTGAGGTATTAGTTTCATAACAAGTGTTTTTGGACTTGTAGGATCGAGATCTTATGATTATTTGAATTGAATTCAAGGTTAATATACCTATTTATGAGGTTGTTTGAAGACTTTGTTCACATGGATAAATAATATATTTTGAGTCATAAAATTTGATAGAAGATACCTTAGAATTTTGTGAACCTATGTAAAAAAATTTAGAATGTTTGGAAATTTCTTTAAAGAGATACAAGTATTTGAAATTGGGGACATGGATGATATTATTTTGATCGGACTTTGGCCCTTTAGGTATCTGATACTTAGTTTTGTAACATATTAATGTCACCACTCCTTTTATAGTGAGCCATCGATCCAGGGAATAAATCATCCCTAACCTCCATAAAGGGAGGAATAGAACACAGTGAGGTGTCTCCCAAATCCGATGACGGTGGGGGAAATGAAGGGAATTTTGTTTGGAAAACCACATTCTATGGATCATTTTGAACAGTATGACCCCTCACTCAAGACCGGCATACCAAGGTCCTGAGTTATTGTAGCATGTTCCTCTCAACCCCTTCTGCATCAATGCTCACAACAACCAAATATGAACAATTGAGGGATTAAGGGGCCAAAAAGGAAGCTATTTGCACTGCAGGAAGCACAACCGAAGGTAGAGAATGAGGACATGAGGTCATCTGGGTAGGTATGAAGTTGCATGGAGTACATCCTAAAGCTCCTCAAATTTGTCTTCTCTGGCCATGAGGGGTGTCTCAGAGATAGGTCTGAAGCCTTCCTCCAACCCCTAAAGACCACTTGCAAGTTCATACGAGGTCAGTGCACCTTCTTGGTTCCTGATATGGGCTAGGAAAGAATAGAGTAGCAGACCCCAATCTACTCACCATCTTTCACTGTGGCTCCTTGGGGGAAACCCCTAGCGAACCATCGAGCCCTCTCTAGAGATCGTCACCCCAAGAAGATGACATTGTCATCTTCATTAGTGGGAGACGAAGCTATTCGAGCATCTCAGTAGTGTGGGGGAGGGAGAGGGGAGGATGCCACCATTTCCACTTCCAAATCCTCCACCTATAGAGGCCATGGGTGGAGACGCCAGAGAAGTCAATAAATTTAGGCTCTAAGCACCGCCCCGTGAAGTTTGAGTGGATGAGGAGGAGCAAGGACCGAAACTGTGTCAATGTATCTATTGATCACCCATCATCACACTGAGCCAGCCTTCATGTCGGTGGCAGGCTCATGAGAATTGGGTTCTCACGCAGTAGGAGGCAGATGATGGAACCCAAGAGGGAGGAGAAGACCGAGTGGTCCAATCAAGGGAACTAACATATCATCTGGTCCAAGTTCAATTAAACCAAGCGACCCAGGAAAAATCGGTCGGCCAGGTTAGACCAAGGTATTGAGCCGCGTTCTAGCCGGATGTCTAGGTGGCGAGCATCCAGGAGATCCCAAAGATGAGATCAATGGCCCAGACGAATCCCTAGTAGGTAAATCCCATCTTAATTTATAGAAAATGCTCTGATCCTATAAAATTCATAGAAATAGCTCCCTTAGCCAAATAATCCCCCAAAAATATCCACATAATCAGAAAAATACCCTCTTCCTTATAAAATATCTAGATCAGATTTTTGCAGCATTCATTTTGATGATATCTAGTTTAGATTTCTATGCTCCTTTGTAGGGTTTGTTTAATGAAATAATTAGCAGATGTCAGACATAAAATCTAAGAAAAATACTATTGAGCCCCACTATCACTTGGAAACTTAATATGTACCCCACTCTGATTTTAATTTCAAAATAATAGGTCTTTTCTAATTAATGCATATTTAGATGCTTTAAACCTCATATTAATTCCAAAAATATGGCAAACATCTGAAAATTATGAAAATTGAACCAAACCCAAATTATGACCCTTTCATCAGTACAAAAATATAAAATAACAATTTTAGGGAAGTTTCAACCTAGATTTGGCTAAACTCTAATAGGGACCTAAATACCATTAATTATTGTGAACCTTCTATTAATGATAATTATTTGTTATTAGTCAGGTGATGACTAGAGTAGTAGATGAACTTGGATGTATAAGGAATCTCTTAACTCAGGTACATGGATATAAGTATAAGACCAGTTTTTGTTGGATGATATAATATGAGTAATTGCTTACATGTAATTGAATAATATTGTTGAATGTATACCTATACATATTCTCTCATTTCATCCTTGAACACTAATAACACAAAGGAAAGATAATGGAATATAGTTACTGATGGTTCATTAATCTCCCTATTAGAGAGGGAAAGTATTAATGATGACTAGCACCTCCCTAATGGTACAAGGTACGTGGGGAGATCCCTAATGGTACAAGGTACGCGGGGATAGGGCCCAATAATATATGTTTGTGATAAGTCCACCATAGTAATACACGCCCATTTAAATGTGAATAACAAATTGGGTTTACCTAATTGTCTACCTTAAATAATGTTTTCATTTTTTTTTCTTTCTTCAAGTATTTTAAATATGCCAACATAGTATGAATATCTTTTCACCTATGTACCAACTTTATGTTGATTCGTTCTTTCATGTATGTTTTAGGTTTAGAGCTAGCATGGAAGAAAATATAGGAAGTGGGTGATATGGGCCTAAATTGCGCGTCCAGAAGGGAGGCAGACTCAGAAGGAATCAAACTTTAGATTAATAACCTGAAACCTTCAAGGACCCCCACAACTTTATTACAGGGTCAAAGTAGATATATGAGGTCGAACATAGGGACATGGTGATGTTTAGGATGCTTGAGATTTCGCCCATAAGTCAGATAATCCAAGACGATAGTTGAGGAAAGTTCGGGCTAGAACTAGTCTAACAGATTGTCATGAATGGAAATTAAACAAAACAAAGAAAACAAAACAAAGTCTGCAAGATTCTACTAAATTAGAGAGAAAGAAGTTCTCGACTATGTAACCACATGTTGGGCAGTCTATGCACCCTTTCTCGAGTGTAGACAACCCTCATACACCTCACCAAGCAACCTACATTCAAGTCATAATACATACTGTGGTATCTGTTCCTTGGAGTCATCCCACTCACTCTTACGAAGCATGACTAAAACCCATCAATGTCATGAACCCTCTTTTGAGGATGACAAATCAGACTCGTAGAATATTGTAGATGTCCTTTTAGGTCTAGAATATTATAAGGTTCTAGGAACATACATGATCTGGGAAAAACCAGGTAGTGGGCCCGACCGCACTGGGCTGGGCCCGGGCATGCCCAAGGTCTACCATTCTGCACAAATCACCTTGATTCATCCTCCTTTCCGATTCCGATCCAAGCTACCTTCTCTTATCTATTTCTATAAAAAATCTCTCGGTACAGGCAGAAATACATGCTCAAGCCAGAAAGAGATCAATCATAACCAGAAAGAGAATATTGAATAGAAAACATACTAAATCTGAAATAAATTACTTGATTATGGTAAAAGTACATAAACATGCCCAAAATAGATTACATAGCCAAGAAGGAGCTCAACTAGCCATGGACAAGCATAGTTGGCACCAAACAAAGATGAAGGAACACCATTGTATAGAAACAGAGGAGAACAGTAGAAGAAAGGAGAATAAGAAGAGATTTAACCTGTAGAGGAGAGGTGGCTCTCACTTCTTAGCCTTCGTATGGTCTAGATCTCATCTTTGGGTCATCCTCCTTGGTCTTCTGTACTCCTCAGCCTCCTTTCTCCTTGATTCTGCCCCAAACAGCAACTCGGTGGATGTGTGGAGGTGGAAGATGGCTAGAAATTGTGGGAAATGGGTGAACGGAGGTTGAAGTGATGATGGATGGAAGCTAACTAAAGAGGTGGGCGCATGATGTGTTCGCCGGCCTTTCCAGGTCCTTCTTGAACTCTCCTACGGGGATCTGGGAACCAAGAGGGGTTGGAACCATAAGGTGTAAACTCCCCAGATCATAACCCCTCTCCAGGTCGTGGGGGGTGTGTATTTATAGGCGCAAATCACTGACTTAGTATTGCAGTCGAGTTGTGAACTGACTTAAATCTGCGGTCGCGGTCGTGGTAGACGATTCAATCGAGGGGGTCCGCTGTCGCGGTCTTACTAGCCACGATCACGGTCGCGGTCGGGCTACTATCATGATTGATTCCGTAATCCTAGCCTACCCCACAATCGCAGTGTCGGTTGAGGTCGCGGTCGAGGTGGATGCCTCGATCGCGGTCCTGATCACCTCAGTCACGGTCGAGGTTGCGGTCAAGGTTGACCCTACAATCACGGTGTCAAATTGGGTCATAGTCAAGGTGAATGCCTTAGTCGTGGTCTTTCTCACCTCGATGGCGGTTGCGATGGATGGAAACCTAGCTGCTGCAAAAACCATGTGTTGGGGAGAAATCTTGGAGAATAGATGTATTTTTAGGTTCGATGCCTGTAAGTCCTAAAATTGGCTAGTTTGAGCAACTTTATCGATGAAAATATATAAATTACTAAAAGATAAGAAACATGGGATATTTTGGCCATATTAAGGATATAGTGACACAAAACCATAGATAAATGCTTAGCATAAATACATAATTTTGGGTGTTATCAACCACCCCAAGCTTAAACATTTGCTTGTCCTCAAGCAAGACTGTTCTCAAAAAAGAAAAATATAACATCCAAATTAAACTTGGTGATGAATGCTAAGGTTAAGAAAAATAGTCTAAAACATCAATTCTCTTGATCCATGTCATTTCAGAACAAGCCACCACCAATCAAGCACAATCCTACCAAAGTAAGATCAAAGAGTGTCCAGGCAAGATTAAGTGAATTCACTACAACCTGTCGATACTCATGAGGGTTTGAACCATAATTATTAAACATAAAGGAATTGCCACATAGGTGATCATGCGAGTGATGAGTAATGAGCCATCGTCATGAATCCATGTAGACCAATTAGGGACAACACACCTTTCACTTATTCAATTCCTAAGAAGCAAAGAAAAAAGACTCTAATGACTTCTGAGGATCCCGATCTGTGTCAGGCTGGTCCATGTAATGAGCAACAGTCCCTATAGTCTGAGCTAGTTGGCCCATAGTAGTGAGACGAACTCCTCGTACTATGCTCGAACCAACCCTGCTACTGGGGTGATCTCATAGGTCTCCTAGGGGTTCCTAGTGACTCTCTAATGAGCCTCAGGTTGGCACTATTAGGCACGACATACCTGCGTTCATGAGTGCAGTCATACACTGACTGGGCACCATCGTCAACCCTCGTAAAAGAGAAAAAAATGCTCATTTATTCTTTTCACACTCAATCTTTTATTCTTTGCATTCTATTTTTATAGGCTCGGGTGAGAACTATTTTGATATTTTTGGGATTTTTGTGGGTAGCCAAGCCTCTTTTGCAAATTTTTAACTCTTCATCTGTTTGACTCAATCTAAGGTGAGAGGGAGTGTATCCCATCAAGGAAAAAACTTCAACTTGATTATAGCTCAAAACTCATCACGATCCGTTTGACACATGTGTAAAACATAGCAATTATGATTCAAGGATCCTTTGAATAGAGGCAATGTTGCAAAACCGCAAGTAGGAGTCTTTGATCATGCTTTAGCTCTTTCCAACAGTCATATTCCTTAGATTTGTCATTTCACAACATAGATCGATGGAATAAAGCTTTAATCTATGAAAAAGGCACACAACCTTAGATTCATTACCAAACTTAAGGAAAGAGTCAAAGAGTAAGTCAAGCAAAAGATCAAGCAATTTAAGATGAAAATTGTGCATTTAGGCATAATGTCAAGCATTCATCTATAAGATTCGCACCATATAGCTATAATTGCAAAGCTAAAAATTAAGAAACAAAGATTTACAAAGTTAAAAGTTTTAGGAGTTTACGCTAAATGCAAGGGACATAGAAGATAATACATGCATGCTATGAAAGAAATAAAAGGGGAAGGCGGAAGATAGAGGGTGGTACACTCTGACCACCACCCCAAGCTTAAAAGTTTTGCTTGTCCTCAAGAAAATATCAAGTTCTAGATGGTGTGGAAAGCAACTGCTACTGGTAATCACTATTAATAAACTGGTCCAGATCATATATGTCATTTGATGTGTTTTCATAGTCCTATTTTATTCCTTGCTGAAAGTGAAATGACTGTCCAAAATCCTGGGCCGGCTAGTAGAAAGACCGGAGGGGTTGCTGAAATGGCTAATAAAAATTCAGTTGAGGTGGTGGAGAGAAGGCTATGTCGAACCTCTGTCTGAGGTACTACACATCCTCCTCTATCATGTCAAACTGTCTGCCTAAGTCAGCCCTGAAATAAGTCATGAACTCATAAAGGTTCCCCAAATTGGGGTATGGGGCATATTGTTCTTACTAAGGAGGTTATAAGTAATCTGCAGTAGGCATCCCTGTGTAGGGTCCTCCCTGATACAATATGTCCTGGAAGGTTGCCCTTGTCTTCTATCCACCCTCCTGAGCCTCTGGCACTGGTGGTGCTGAAGTAGAATCTCCTACAACTCCACCCTTATGATAAACGTTACTCTGGGCATCCAAAAGAGAGACGTCCATGAATGTCATTCGACATGTGAACTCTGCAATTGCTGGCAGCAGTATTCTATGCTTGCAGTAGCCGAAGATATAAAGATATCCTGTGCTGCACTATTTGATCACTCCTGAGCGAATCAAGTGATGCAAGTATGACCCGAACCACTCGACTTTTCCTACATAAGTGCCAATTGTTCGTCTCCAATTCCAAGATGGCGTGCCATAAAAGTGATAATTCTTTCCATCAACATGAACTTGACCTGCTTCTTGAAAGAGGTGTGAAAGTGGCGGATAATGAAATTCCCCACATTCACTTTCTTTCCTATTGTTGCACACCACAAGATGTAGAGGTCTGCTGCACTGAACACCCCTTGACTATCTTGTTTTTCCAAGACGTAGTTTGCAATTACCCAATGCAGATAACAAAGTGTCGGGTTGTGGATGTGCAAAGCTTTAGCACCTCTAGCAACATATTTATTTTCCCCGGTAAGCATTTTCCATTCTTGAGAAACATTAAAGTTGTGGTCCCATGTCTCTAGCCGGCCCCTGGACATCTCAATAAAGTACTCAGTAGAGTGTGACAACCAGCTATTGCGGCGATCTGTAGTTACTTCATGAGATTGGTTTAGGAGGTGAAAATGCATGACAATGTGCTGGTGGTCCTTTGGTGTCTCTAGCGTAGCATAAAACTCACAAGTGAGTCTATGATAAGCATTGCACTACACATACATGAGGACATCTAGGACAACAACTGCAAGATATCTCTCGACATGTTCTTATATCCCGAGCCTAATGAGTGTTCCAGGATTGGCATATCCCAGGCCCACTAGTCTGTGCTTGTCTTTATAGTGTCAAAATTCTGCTTTTGCTTCATACTTTTGAATAGGGGAGAAGGGAGCGAGCTTTGGTTGACTCCCTTAGGAGTGAGGTGGCGTCTACTCCCCTGAATTGAATCATGTGATGAAGTTGACCTCCATAAAGATGTTAACTGATACGCTGACTGTCGACGCTGGTCTCCTATGGATGAAGCTCTATGAAACACTGATGTGTCAAAATTCTGCTTTTGATTCATACTTTTGAATAGGGGAGAAGGGAGAGAGCTTTGGTTGACTCCCTCAGGAGTGAGGTGGCATCTACTCCCCTGAATTGAATCATGTGATGAAGTTGACCTCCATAAAGATGTTAACTGATTTGCTGACTATTGAAGCTAGTCTCATACGGATGAAGCTCTGTGCAACACTGATGGGCTCTCCTGGTGCCACGTCAAAGTATAGAGCTCAGTGTCGCGGTGTTCCCTCATCCTTCTTTCATTGGAGGTTTCCTACAATGACCACCCACTGTAGGTATCCATAGGAGTGCCGATGTATGACAATAGTCTGAATTGGTCTCCTACGACCTGAACCATGTAGTAGAAAGCATAGCCTCATCTTCATATACCGATTTCATGGTTCGTGTGGCGCGACGTGGATATCGGATCTCATACTCTGATAGTGATGAGGAGCTTCCTTCCCCCTTTTTTCGGTCATAGACTTCTTGATCTTCTTAAATCTATTTTTCATTACGTCCATGATGCCGATTTTCTAGTGCTTATTTGGTTGGCTCGACCATGGTGGGGGTTTGGTACTTCCACCCTAAGGCACTTCAACCTCGACTACGGTGTCAACTGTGACTACTAAGGTGGCTTGGACACTGCGAATGAGGTAACCGAGGTGACCACGATCAGGGTAACTGAGGTGACATTGACCACGATTGACTGAGGTGACCGCGGCTGACTGAGGTGACCGCGACCATGACTTGTAACTTGACCGAGACCACGACCATCATAGTGGCCTTGATCACCAATCCGACTGTGATCGAGGAGACCGCGACCTGTATCCTAACCATGACCCCTATCCTGACTGCGACCGCAATCGAGGGAAGCCTTCAATGATCTTTATCGGGGCAGTTGCTGCTACAGACACTTTTGCACCGACTCCTTCCCTACAAGCCAATGATGGAAATAAGAGGAAGAGAGAAATGGGTGGAGAGCTACACAATGGTGGGGAAAACTTGGGGTCTTGGCGAGGAGAGGATGGATCAACCAAGGGGTATTTATAGGCTGGGTGCACAACTCCGCCTTGTGCCCAATCGTTCTAGGCCGCACGCTGGGAGGCGGAAAAACCGGAAAAGGTGTTGGACACTCGGTCAAAAAGGAAAAATATTTAGTCAAAAGTGCTATAGTCAATCAAAAAGGTGGAGACAAACCGACATGTTAGTCAGTCAGGCCATAAAAGCATACCCGGATCATGGGTACCCGTCGTCGTGGTCACACTGACCTGCAGTCGTGGGCAAGGCATAGGCTCGCCCATGGTCAGGGTCCTTGCCTTCAGACAATGGTTGCGGTCTAGCTATCAAACCGCGGTCACGGTCTTAACATTCTCACATGAGATGAAAATATAGAATCAAAATCAAACACCACAGGAAAGAAATAAGATATATCAATTAACCTCTTACAAAAACATAGAACAAAGGTAGCATGTCAGGGTGGGGAGATGTAAATGCATGTAAAGAAGAGTAAAAGAAATCTAGATGATGCTAAGGAAACTAAATTTTAGCAGTTTGGGGGAAGATAAAACTTAAATAGACTTTATTATGCAAAATTTTAAAACTTAAAATTAAAGTGAAATTATGCAGGTAGTAGGGGGTGGCTGCTCTACAACTTTTACACTTGGATCCCAAATTCGTAGTTTTGGGGTCCAAATTACCTGTGTCTTGTTGCTTGGGCTTACCATGTAGTGGCAAAATATGTGGAGAGGTGGCCCCTTCTGAGTCTGAAAAAGAGGAATAAAATCCATTGACTTGGCAAAGTCATCTCTACATTGGCACTTACTTGGACTTCTCTCAAATGAATTCTTCAGTAAAACATCATCAAGGTCCTTGCCATCAGACCATGGTTGCGGTCTAGCTATCAAACCACGGTCACGGTCTTAACATTCTCATATGAGATGAAAAGATAGAATCAAAATCAAACACCACAGGAGAGCAATAAGATACATCAATTAACCTCTTACAAAAAGATAGAACAAAGGTAGCATGTCAGGTGGGGAGATGGAAATGCATGTAAAGAAGAGTAAAAGAAATCTAGATGATGCTAAGGAAACTAAATTTTAGCAGTTTGGGGGAAGATAAAACTTAAATAGACTTTATTATGAAAAATTTTAAAACTTAAAATTAAAGTGAAATTATGCAGGTAGTAGGGGGTGGCTGCTCTACAACTTTTACACTTGGATCCCAAATTTGTAGTTTTGGGGTCCAGATTACCTGTGTCTTGCTGCTTGGGCTTACCATGTAGTGGCAAAATATGCGGAGAGGTGGCCCCTTCTGAGTCTGAAAAAGAGGAATAAAATCCATTGACTTGGCGAATTCGTCTCTACGCTGGCACTTACTTGGACTTCTCTCAAATGAATTCTTCAGTAAAACATCATCAAGGTACCTATAAACGTATGAATCTGAATAGGAAGGCCCTAGGATGTCGACAAAGGATGAGATGTAGTGGATAGGTTGGAAGTCTTCTAGAAGGATCTGCTTCTCTCTCTCCTCCCTTCAACTTGAGGTTGGATGCTCAAATAATCTTTCATGTATAGTCTAAGTGGTCCAATCATCATCCGAACGAGAAGTATCCCCAGGTAAATCTATTTTTGGTTCTACCACCCCAAGCTTATTGCATTCTATGGGGCCTGGGGTATCTTCATGCTCAACAACCATGTTGTAGTGGATTGTCCATCCTGCTCCCTTGACGTCAACTCTCCCTTAAAAAGGGATTGTGGACAACATTGATGCATGCTGGTCCAATTCGTCATCATCGGTATACTCGCTCAACATGGATGAATTGTCACCATCACTTTCATCGAACAAATTGTTCCAAACCATGAATGGCGGACTGCTTAAAGCTAAAAGATGAGTCTCAATATGAGAGCTATCCCTCTGGGCTGGTTCAATGTCTGACTTAGGCTCCTCAAACCAACCTTCTAGTTGCGAGGTGGTTTGACTATTTTGGTGAGGATAAGAGTGTTCATCATCATCATCATAAAACCATTCATACATATGACTTATATCTTCCATTGGTTCATCAGTTGGGTCATCTGGATAGGATGAAGGGCTTCCCCAAGTGGGCTGGTCTTCAAATAAAACTCTTGGTGAATCCAGTTGATGGTCTGAATAGGACGTTGAGGCACACTCCTCTTCAGGCCCAATGGAACAGTCTTGATGACTAAAATCTTCATCATCAGACAGTGGAACTTGCAACTGTGTGGTAACCAAATTGAGCTCCTTATCATGAAGTTGTTGCACTTATGCAACAAAATTTTCAAGATTCGTCAATTCCACCCTGCACTCCTATTGGAAACTCACTGTATCAAATTGATGTGCTTGAATGAATCCTTGATCAACAGTTTGAAGTATGCGTCTACTACAATCGGAAATCTCCGTGGCTACTTGGAGTTGATGATTCTGCCTTTCTAGTAGCTGTTGGAGTGGATAGACATTTTCTTGGAGATGAGGGCCTAAGTAGGTGAGTGTGTTGACACTTTCTCAGACTAGATCCACTGCCTTAATCAGTTCTTGATCCCTTGATGGCACGAAAGTCGGGGGCTGACTGGCAGTCTCTATTGTTGGAGTGTCTACATATGATGACGGTGGGGGCGAATATAACTCGACGAGTTGCAAGGCATGACTTTCAATTATTTTCCAGTAGTCAAAACTGTGGAAAAATTCAGGAGGACAGGTGGACAAGATGACTTGTCTTGTAGAAGCAAGATCCATGGATGAAAAAGTTTAAGAAAAAGTAAAGCTATTTAGTATATATGAATGAGTATGTTTAAAACAAAGTAAGAACTATGCATATATATATGGGGTTAAAAGTGACAAAACAAAATCTTTTAGGCATGTAAACATGGAAAACCATGTCTCCGCTAACAGTGCAAAAAAGTTGATATGGACCTAAATCACACGTCCAGAAGGGAGGCAGACTCAAAAGAAATTGAACTTTAGATTAATAACCTGAAACCTTCAAGGACCCCTACAACTTTATTACATGGTTGAAGTAGCTATACGGGGTCAAACACAAATACATGGTGACATTCAGTACACTTGAGATCTCACCCTTAAGTCAGATATGCCAACATGATAGTTGAGTAAAGTACGGGCTTGAACTAGTCTAGAAAATTGTCATGAAAGGAAATAAAACAAAACAAAGAAAACAAAACAGAGTTTGCAAGATTATACTAAATCAGAGAGAAAGAAGTTCTCGACTATGTAACCACATGTTGGGCAGTCTATGCACCCGTTCTTGAGTGTAGACAACCCTTAAATACCTTAGCAAGCAACCTACATTCAAATCATAATACATACTATGGTATCTGTTCCTTGGGGTCATCCCACTAGCTCTCATGAAGCATGAAAAAAACCCATCAATGTCACGAATACCCTCTCGAGGATGAAAAAATAGCCCCGTACAATATTCTAGATGTCCATTGAGGTCTAGAATATTCTAATGTTCTAGGAACAGACGTGATCTAGGTAGAACCAAGTAGTGGCGACCACGTTGGGCTGGGCCCGGGTTTCCCAAGGTCTACCATTCTACATGGATCACCTTGAACCGTCCTCCTTTCAGATTCTGATCCAAACTACCTTCTCTTATCTATTTCTACAATGAATCTCTCAATATTGGAAGAATTACAGGCTCAAGCAAGAAAGAGATCAACCAAACTAGCAATCATAACCAAAAAGAGAAGACAGAACAAAAAACGTACTAGATCTGAAATAAATTACTTGCTTATGGTAGAAGTACATAAATATGCACAAAATGGGCTACATAGCCAAGGAGGAGCTCAACTAGCCATGGACAAGCATAGTTGGCACCGAACAAAGATGAAGGAACACTATTGTACAGAAATAGAGGAGAACAATAGAAAAAAGGAGAAGACGAAGAGATTTAGCCCGTAGAAGAGAGGTGGCTCTCGCTTCTTAGCCTCTGTATGGGCCGAATATCATCTTTGGGTCATCCTCATTGGTCTTCTAGACTCCTCGGCCTCCTTTCTCCTTGATTCTGCCCCAAACAACAGCTCCGTGGATGTGTGGAGGTGGAAGATGGCTGGAAATGGTGGGAAATGGGTGAACGGAGGTGAAAGTGATGATGGATGGAAGCTAACTAAAGAGACAGGTGCAAGACAAGTTATCCATCCTTTCCAGGTCCTTCGAACTCTCCCACGATGCTCTGGGTACCAAGAGGGGTTGGAACTACAAGGTGGAAACTCCCCAGATTGAAACCCCTCTCTAGGTCATGGGGGGTGTGTATTTATAAGCACATATCACTGACGTAGTACTGCGGTCGAGGTATGCACCGACTTAACTCCACGGTCAAAGTCGCAGTCATGGTAGATGATTCAGTCAAGGGGATCTACAGTCACGATCATGCTAGCCACGATCATGGTCTCAGTCGAGCTACTATCACAATTGATTCCACGATCGTGGCCAACCCTACAATCACGGTGTCAGTTCGAGTCGCGGTCGAGGTGGAGGCCTCGGTCATGGTCCTGCTCACCTCGGTCGCGGTCGTGATGGATGGAAGCCTAGATGTTATAAAAACCATGTGTTGGGGAGAAATCTTGGAGAATTGATGTCTTTTCAGGTTCGATGCCTGCAAGTCCCAAAATTGGCTAGTTTGAGCAACTTTTTCTATGAAAAGATATAAATTACTAAAAGATAATAAACATGGGATATTTTGGGCATATTAAGGCTATAGTGACACAAAACCATAGATAAATGCTTAGCATAAATACATAAATTTGGGTGTTATCAATGAGCAATGTTTAGGTTGTACCTATTGTGTTAAGATCCTAGCATACATGTTCAGACATATGTAAACATCTCATTTCAATATATAATTGTAATCCATGTTTTATTAATTCATTTTGTAAATATACATGTTGAATGTTGAGAACGTTATGGTGGATGAACTATAGTTGTATGTTCATGTATGCACATATTGCTTTCACAAAACACTCTGATACAATTGGATAACGTCCTTAGATATGTCTTCTTGGGCTTTTTAAGTCTCGATACAGTAGAATCCGGGGACGTTATATAACGAGAAGGTCATCTTTGCCTCTTATGTGCTGGATCGACCAATACATGTTTGGTGGAATGGGATAGCCCAAACCCATGACACTTCTACTTTGATATGGAAATAGTTCTTGTTACTATTTTGTGAGAAGTACATCTACATTACTTCTCTAAAGAAGAAGGAATCAAAATTCTACAATTTGAAATAAGGTTCCCTATCCATTCCTTCTTATGTGCAAATATTTATGTTGCTTGGGTGTTATTGTTACAACCCCAATTTTTTGGGTTCAATTGGTGAAAAAGGTTATTTCTCATATTAAAGATGATTGAACAAATAATGATATAATTTTTTTGAAGACATGGATTTCGTTTACAATAGCCTTAATGATTGTTTTGTGGGCTCTATTGGCTATTGGGCCCAAATAATAAGAAAATCCAATTAGTGAATGAATAATTGAATATTTGAGAAAAGGAAAATATGGAAACATCTAGAAGGCACATCCAAAGAGGATTTCGTGCCTCTTGGGTTCCTTGGGTACCAAGGAGTCCAAAGTTGCATAGAAAAGGCAATAATAAAAGAAAAGTTTAATTAAGTATTTCTTTATTAAGAAATAAATTGAAAAGAATGATAAAATGTGGAAAATGAGTAGAAAGAGGCATAAATGAGATTTCTTTGTGAAATTTCGTATCCATGAGGTTGTTAATACTAAAAGGAATGCCAATGAGGAAAATAAAAGAAAAATAAAGAGAAATCCTTAAAAAGAGATATTTTAATAAGAAATACACATGATAATGGGAAATAATGCATAAAGATGCATCTAGAAGGATAATAAGTATCCAATAAAAAGAATTTCGAATTATTAGAATTCCTTGGGGTCCAAGGAGCCCAATGAATAAAAGAGGAAAGAGAAAATACCCATAACAGAAAATATGAAGATAATGTGAGTATACAATAAATGTATTGTGTGGTATTGCTAAAAAGAAGGTAATTTCTATTAAAGGAAAATAGGATTTCGTGCCTAAGGTTTGAAGAGAAAGAATAAAGAGGATAAGAAAGAGGAATTTCTAATTTCTTATATACTCAAATAATAGAGCATAACAAAAGGATAATGAGGAGAGAGAAGGATACTTCTCCTAAAAGGAATATGATTCCTTTTAAAAAGGACTCATTGAGTCGAGTATAAGCCTATCTAGGGCTTCGTTTCTCACCCTTATATAAGGGGTAAAGCCCTAGTTCTAAGGGAAAGAGAATCCCACCTTTCCCTAACCTCTTCTCTTTTCCATGCTAACCCTAACAAAGTGAGCACATGGTGGTTTCAAGGACTTTAGCGGCTGCGGCGTGAGCTTGGTGGAGGCACGAAGCTGCTTCTAGGGTCGAGGGTGGTTTTCCACCTTTCCACCTAATTCCCCAGTTGTACATGACCATAGGGTCGGGAGGTAACAACTATCATTGTCTGAGGACCATGGGTTAGGATATTGATCACCTTCATGAACTCATGGGACTCAAAAGGCAGATGAGTAGGGCACTCCCTTGATGCACGAGGGAAGAGGGATGACCCCAAAAGAGTCGGTACCCTATAGACCTAGAGGAGATGACCAAGGATATAAACCTCATTAGGTTCAAGACTAGTTGATATTATGATGTATGTGATGTAGAGACATATGTGGCACGTTGCAACTTAGATTTAAAAGTGTACTGGCAAGGTGGGTTGTACCATCTCTACTCTTGGAACATGAAGAATTTTGTATTTGGACTGCAGCCAAATGCTTATTTCCTCTTGTTATGAGAGTGAGAGATAGGACATTACGCATGCCACACACCAAGGATAAGAGATGATGTAGGTTGGAACGTTGCCACGAGAAATGGGGATAGAGAAGATAACCTACCTTGCTAAAGTGAATGATACATGGATGGTTCACAAACACTAAGAGGAATGAGGTAGTCACCTTACGAGGATGTTTTTATCATGAGCTATGTAGAACTTATAATTTATACAAGGTTGAGTTTGATTACCAGGAAAATGAGCTCAAAAGTGTTCTCAATGAATTTAGACTTAGGGTTTGAGACGAGATGATAAGTTGAATACATGGAAGTGTATGTCTTCAATGTTACCTAATACCTAAGGATGTGAAATGGTAATGGATGCTCTGGTTGAGATACATCTGACTTGTTTGACTAGACGCTAGAAGAGGTTGTTTGGCTAACCCTAAGTTTGGAAAGAAGAGGTGTTTGGATAACACTCAGATGTAACAAGATGCGTTGAAAAGTTAAGGGTTGTTTTGTTAGCCAGTCTAGTCCTTGATGCAATGAAAGGATGGTGGTAGAACCTCAGATGCACTTCTTTGGAAAAGAAGGTGATGAAACCCCGACTAGAGTGGTTTCGGGTTTCGGAGGAATCGATCTTGAAGAATCATGACATACAGGAAATCATGATTGAAGATCACCATACACCGTGGAAAATGGCAATAGCACTTTGGATGCTTAAGATGAAGTTGCATGTGGTTTATGGCCATGCAAGCCGGGAGGTAAAGGACGAACCCCAGTAACCCAGTGTATCAATATAGAGGACAAAAGAGTCCCTGAGAGGGAATGGGAGCTCAACACTATGGATGTTGTGATAGGTCTCCCCTAGGCCAAGGAAGGTCGAAATGCAATATGGGTTATGGTAGGTCGCCTTACCTAGATGACATGAGAAAGAAAGAGTTCTATTAAGGGACATATCTGGTTGAACTATCCATGAGAGAGATGGTCCAACTACACCATGATGTGAGTTCAAAGGATCTTGAGTTTGACCTAGAGGTTCACTTCCATAAAGTGGAAGTAGGTACATGAAGAATTCAATGTTAGTACAGTTTATCACCCCTAACTAATGGTTAATATGATCCAGACTAAAGGGTCTGATGAAAGCATATGTGCTCATTCAGGGTGATAGCTAGAGACAGTTTTTTCCTATGCAAGATGTGAAGATATCCACCATAGCCAGTATTGGGATTTATAAGAAGCTCTGTAAGGGAGGTTGTGTCGGTCACCACTTCAGTAAGGTGATGTTGGTGAAAGGACCACATGATGGTTAGAAAAGGGCCACAATGCGTGTAGATGAAGTCTCTTCGATCGTGCAATGGCTGAAAGGATCCTAGAGATGACGACAGTCATGAGCAGATGCAAAGTAGACTGACATGCAGTCCACTGTGGGAGAATATGTGACATGAAAATCCGACCCCTCTAAGTTATAACTAAGAGAGTTGAGTCCCCGATGCATGGGTTCTTTTGAGATGGTTTGGCGGAGAAGGTTAAGTTTGACCTTACCCCTTAGGATAAAGTAATGTGTGATGAATTCCATGTGTCCAATTTAGAGCACTATGTGAGGTACCCCGACCATGTGCTGAGCAATGAACCTAGTGAGCCCCAAGGGAGGCTGAAATGGTCTAAGTCCACCTGTGCAGTTTATAGATGCCAGGATGAAAGAACTCAGAGAAAATAATATGTGATGATAAAGGTTCTTTGGAAACACAATGAGTACGGTAAAGCCACATAGGGGCCAATGATGGACATAGAAAAGTCTTATCCTGGATTGTTTGTTTGCTTGATAGAATTTTGAGGACAAAATTCCTATAAGAGGGGAAGGATGTTACAACCCCAATTTTATGGGTTCAATTGGTGAGAAATATAATTTCTCATATTAAAGATGATTGAACAAATAATGATATAATTTGTTTTGAAGACATGGATTTCGTTTACTATAGCCTTAATGATTGTTTTGTGGGCTCTATTGGCTATTGGGCCCAAATAATAAGAAAATCCAATTAGTGAATGAATAATTGAATATTTGAGAAAAGGAAAATATGGAAACCTCTAGAAGGCACATACAAAGAGGATTTCGTGCCTCTTGGGTTCCTTGGGTACCAAGGAGTCCAAAGTTGCATAGAAAAGGCAATAAGAAAAGAAAAGTTTAATTAAGTATTTCTTTATTAAGAAATAAATTGAAAAGAATGATAAAATGTGGAAAATGAGTAGAAAGAGGCATAAATGAGATTTCTTGGTGAAATTTCGTATCCATGAGGTTGCTAATACTAAAAGGAATGCCAATGAGGAAAATAAAAGAAAAATAAAGAGAAATCATCAAAAAGAGATATTTTAATAAGAAATACACATGATAATGGGAAATAATGCATAAAGATGCATCTAGAAGGATAATAAGTATCCCATAAAAAGAATTTAGAATTATTAGAATTCCTTGGGGTCCAAGGAACCCAATGAATAAAAGAGGAAAGAGAAAATACCCATAATAGAAAATATGAAGATAATGTGAGTATACAATAAATGTATTGTGTGGTATTGCTAAAAAGAAGGTAATTTCTATTAAAGGAAAATAGGATTTCGTGCCTAAGGTTTGAAGAGCAAGAATAAAGAGGATAAGAAAGAGGAATTTCTAATTTCCTATATACTCAAATAATAGAGCATAACAAAAGGATAATGAGGAGAGAGAAGGATACTTCTCCTAAAAGGAATATGATTCCATTTGAAAAGGACTCATTGAGTCGAGTATAAGCCTATCTAGGGCTTCATTTCTCACCCCTATATAAGGGGTAGAGCCCTAGTTCTAAGGGAAAGAGAATCCCATGTTTCCCTAACCTCTTCTCTTTCTTCTTCCATTCTAACCCTAACCAAGTGAGCACATGGTGATTTTAAGGACTTTAGCGGCTGCGGCGTGAGCTTGGTGGAGGCACGAAGCTGCTTCTAGGGTCGAGGGTGGTTTTCCACCTTTCCCAGGCCGCAACCGTTGCAAAGCTATTTGCAGCACGGCTGCTAGGCCGGCCACAGATGATAGGCTCAGCCAGCGAAGGCCAGCCGCCATGGATGAGTGGAAGAGGCTCCATCGGATGCGTGGGAGCATGGCGGAGGGAGGTAGAGGCTGGAGGACCATCGTCGACGCTCTGGACACCAAGCTTAGAGAAGAAGAGCTCCCCCGAGTCGCTACAGGCGGCGACCTAGGGTTGCTCGCGAGGTAGGAGAAGCACGGGCGGGTTTTTGACGAAAATACCCTCTGTGAGATGCAACAAAAATTGACTTAAGGGAGGGCATAACAGACATTTCGAAATGTTTTCCATCGCGTGAGCTTTGCATGGAAACAACCATGTGGCGCCCTCTGATTGGCCAAGTAAGTGAAACTTTGCTAAATTCATAATTAAAGATTCGTAACTCCGATCAAGGCAAATTATATATGTATTTTGATCAGAAAAATGCAAGGAACCCATTAAAAATAGTTATATAGCCTGAATCTGATCATAGTTCTAATTGTAGTGTAAATTATCATCTTTAATGAATTAAAGATTTAGAAACCCTATTTGGAAATGAATAAAGTGTTTAATAGGGTTTAATGGATCATTAGAGTTGATGTTAAGTTGTTAAATGTAAAAAGGTACATTATGTTCAAAAAGGAATAACTTTGCACATGATTAGTCTAATTTAGAGTTTATGTGCTTGAAATTTGAAAAGGGCATAAAGTTATCATCTTTAATGATTTAATTAAAGAAAAACCTTTAGATTTGATGATAGATGGACTTAATGACATTATTTGGATAATTCAAGTTGATATTAACCTGTTGTTAATAAAAGTGAGAATAGGATCTAAAAATATGATCATTTTATATAATTGGTTTAATTTAGGGTTTTGTGCATGATTATGCACTAATGAGCTTGAAAACCCTAATTTAGATGAATATGTCTTTTAATTGTTTTAATTGTTCAAATCTGTAAATAAATAGGGATACGATGATCCTAAGTCAATTTGGGTATAAAAGATTATTAAAATGAATAGTTGAGCAATTAAGGTTCATATAAATGGAAAAGAGTATTTTAGGGTTTGTTGACCTAAAATGGATAAAGTTTGAGGAATTGATCTAAGAAATCCTAATGGATATTAATGAAACCTTAATGCGGATTAGAAACCTTAGAAAGTGGATCCAAGTCAATAAAGTAGATTCTTGATAAAGTGTGTAATGAATAGAGTACATATTCTTTTCAGGAATTATGTGATGATTGAATTACTTGCTTGGATCTGTTGATTGGCTTGATTGTATATACATGAAGTATATGTTGAATAATCTGCATGACTCATCAAATCAGGTATGTGGTTACGCTTATGAATAATCACTCTAGTTTCACGGCGATTCCCGAAGTTTTAATCGGTTGCTTGAAAATAACTGTTGGATGTTTATTTATTTCATGCAACTATAAAGTGACTATGATTATCACTATAAATGTGCGTATATAACTGACTAGATCCGGGCCCACCTCTATTGCTTTGAAAAGGCTAAGAAAAAAAGGGGTAATCCTAGAGCAAGGTCTAGGTTACCGAGAGTTAGAAACTGGGCTACCTACGTGTAGTGCCATGAGACTCATTAGCCTGCCATGAGTTAAGGAGTGGGCTACTTATGAGTAGTGCCATGTGACTCAACCCTAGAAATTGGTTCACTTATACGTGGATCATGAGGGGTTTAATGGGGACAACATAGAGGATAGGGTACTCTTGGATCACGGAGTTATATTTAAAATGTAATCTTGGTGGTTAAATGATTAATTGAATGATTCCATTGTTAACGTATTTACATAATTATTGTTTCCCCCACATACCAGCTTCGACTGACCGACGTTTTTTTGTCGGCGTTTTAGGTACAAGCCAAAAGGACAAACAATAAATCATCATATTGTGTAATACATTAAGTAAAATACAAGGATGATTAGTTAGAGTAGAATCCTTAAGTGGATAGAAGTTTAGAGATCCAAGTTTTCAAAAAGGTATGCAAAAATTTATTTTCTTACAGCTTTTCAGTATAGTCTGTTAAAATTTGATAATTATTCTTGGTTAATTGTCGAACCTTTGATCCGGAAGTTATGGGTGCGGATTCGACCTCTCGGTCTCCCTTAATTGGGGGTTATCAGGAGGTGGGGTCGTAACAGTTATTCTATTGAGATGATTTATGGTTTTATGGATGATATGTTCTTGCAAGGAATCAACTACCATGTGGGTCATTCCTTTGACTCACAACTCCTATGCAAGATGTGAAGATATCCACCATAGCCAGTATCGGGATTTATAAGAAGCTCTATAAGGGAGGTTGTGTTGGTCACCACTTCAGTAAGGTGATGTTGGTGAAAGGACCACATGATGGTTAGAAAAGGGCCACAATGCGTGTAGATGAAGTCACTTCGATCGTGCAATGGCTGAAAGGAGCCTAGAGATGACGAAAGTCATGAGCAGATGCAAAGTAGACTGACATGCAGTCCACTGTGGGAGAGTATGTGACATGAAAATCTGACCCCTCTAAGTTATAACTAAGAGAGCTGAGTCCCCAATGCATGGGTTCTTTTGAGATGGTTTGGTGGAGAAGGTTAAGTTTGACCTTACCCCTCAGGATAAAGTAATGTGTGATGAGTTCCATGTGTCCAATTTAGAGCACTATGTGAGGTACCCCGACCATGTGCTGAGCAATGAACCTAGTGAGCCCCAAGGGAGGCTGAAATGGTCTGAGTCCACCTGTGCAATTTATAGATGCCAGGATGAAAGAACTCAGAGAAAATAATATGTGATTATAAAGGTTCTTTGGAAACACAATGAGTACGGTAAAGCCACATAGGGGCCAATGATGGACATGGAAAAGTCTTATCCTGAATTGTTTGTTTGCCTGATAGAATTTTGAGGACAAAATTCCTATAAGAGGGGAAGGATGTTACAACCCCAATTTTATGGGTTCAATTGGTGAGAAATGTAATTTCTCATATTTAAGATGATTGAACAAATAATGATATAATTTTTTTTGAAGACGTGGATTTCGTTTACAATAGCCTTAATGATTGTTTTGTGGGCTCTATCGGCTATTGGGCCCAAATAATAAGAAAATCCAATTAGTGAATGAATAATTGAATATTTGAGAAAAGGAAAATATGGAAACCTCTAGAAGGCACATCCAAAGAGGATTTCATGCCTCTTGGGTTCCTTGGGTAACAAGGAGTCCAAAGTTGCATAGAAAAGGAAATAAGAAAAGAAAAGTTTGATTAAGTATTTCTTTATTAAGAAATAAATTGAAAAGAATGATAAAATGTGGAAAATGAGTAGAAAGAGGCATAAATGAGATTTCTTGGTGAAATTTCGTATCCATGAGGTTGCTAATACTAAAAGGAATGCCAATGAGGAAAATAAAAGAAAAATAAAGAGAAATCCTCAGAAAGAGACATTTTAATAAGAAATACACATGATAATGGGAAATAATGCATAAAGATGCATCTAGAAGGATAATAAGTATCCAATAAAAAGAATTTCGAATTATTATAATTCCTTGGGGTCCAAGGAGCCCAATGAATAAAAGAGGAAAGAGAAAATACCCATAACAGAAAATATGAAGATAATGTGAGTATACAATAAATGTATTGTGTGGTATTGCTAAAAAGATGGTAATTTCTATTAAAGGAAAATAGGATTTCGTGCCTAAGGTTTGAAGAGCAAGAATAAAGAGGATAAGAAAGAGGAATTTCTAATTTCCTATATACTCAAATAATAGAGCATAACAAAAGGATAATGAGGAGAGAGAAGGATACTTCTCCTAAAAGGAATATGATTCCTTTAGAAAAGGACTCATTGAGTCGAGTATAAGCCTATCTAGGGCTTCGTTTCTCACCCCTATATAAGGGGTAGAGCCCTAGTTCTAAGGGAAAGAGAATCCCACGTTTCCCTAACCTCTTCTCTTTCTTCTTCCATGCTAACCCTAACCAAGTGAGCACATGGCGGTTTGAAGGACTTTAGCGGCTGCGGCGTGAGCTAGGTGGAGGCACGAAGCTGCTTCTAGGGTCGATGGTGGTTTTCCACCTTTCCCAGGCCACAACCGTCGCAAAGCTATCTGCAGCACGGCTGCTAGGCCGGCCGCAGATGACAGGCTCGACCAGCGAAGGCCATCCAGCATGGCTGAGTGGAAAAGGCTCCATCGGATGCACGGGAGCATGGCGGAGAGAGGCAGAGGTTGGAGGACCATCGCCGACACTCTGGAGACCAAGCTTAGAGAAGAAGAGCTCCCCCGAGTCGCTGCAGGTGGTGACCTAGGGTTGCTCGCGAGGTAGGAGAAGCACAGGTGGGTTTTTGACGAAAATACCCTGTGCGAGATGCAACAACAATCGACTTAAGGGAGGGCATAACAGACCTTTTGAAATGTTTTCCATCGCGTGAGCTTCGCATGGAAACAGCCACGTGGCGCCCTCTGATTGGCCAAGTAAGTGAAACTTTGCTAAATTCATAATTAAAGATTCGTAACTCCGATCAAGACAAATTATATATGTATTTTGATCAAAAAAATGCAAGGAACCCATTAAAAATAGTGTTTTTGCCTGAATATGAGCATAGTTCGAAATGTAGTGCAAATTATCATCTTTAATGAATAAAAGATTTAGAAACCCTATTTGGAAAAGAATAAAGTGTTTAATACGGTTTAATGGATCATTAGAGTTGATGTTAACCTGTTAAATGTAAAAAGGTACATTATGTTCAAAAAGGAAGAACTTTGCACATGATTAGTCTAATTTAGAGTTTATGTGCTTGAAATTTGAAAAAGGGCATAAAGTTATCATCTTTAATGATTTAATTAAAGAAAAACCTTTATATTTGATGATAGATGGACTTAATGACATTATTTGGATAATTCAAGTTGATATTAACCTATTGTTAATAAAAGTGAGAATAGGATCTAAATAGATGATCATTTTATATAATTGATTTAATTTAGGGTTTTTTGCATGATTATGCACTAATGAGCTTGAAAACCCTAATTTAGATGAATATGTCTTTCAATTGTTTTAATTGTTCAAATATGTAAATAAGTAGGGATATGATGATCCTAAGTCAATTTGGGTATAAAAGATTATTAAAATGAATAGTTGAGCAATTAAGGTTCATATAAATGGAAAAGAGTATTTTAGGGTTTGTTGACCTGAAATGGATAAAGTTTGAGGAATTGATCTAAGAAACCCTAATGGATATTAATGAAACCTTAATGCGGATTAGAAACCTTAGAAAGTGGATCCAAGTTAATCAAGTAGATTCTTGATAAAGTGTGTAATGAATAGAGTACATATTCTTTTCAGGAATTATGTGATGATTGAATTACTTGCTTGGATATGTTGATTGGCTTGATTGTATATACATGAAGTATATGTTGAATAATCTGCATGACTAATCAAATCATGTATGTGGTTACGCTTATGAATAATCGCTCTAGTTTCACAACGATTCCTGGAGTTTTAATCGGTTGCTTGAAAATAACTGTTGGATGTTTATTTATTTCATGCAACTATAAAGTGACTATGATTATCACTATAAATGTGCGTATATAACTGACTAGATCTGGGTCCACCTCTATTGCTTTGAAAAGGCTAAGAAAAAAGGGGTAATCCTAGAGCAAGGTCTAGGTTACCGAGAGTTAGAAACTGGGCTACCTATGTGTAGTGCCATGAGACTCATTAGCCTGCCAGGAGTTAAGGAGTGGGATACTTATGAGTAGTGCCATGTGACTCAACCCTAGAAATTGGTTCACTTATAGGTGGATGATGAGGGGTTTAATGGGGACAACATAGAGGATAGGGTACTCTGGGATCGCGGAGTTATATTTAAAATGTAATCTTCGTGGTTAAATGATTAATTGAATGATTACGTTGTTAACGTATTTACATAATTATTATTTCCCCCACATACCAGCTTCAGCTGACCGACATTTTGTTTGTCGGCGTTTTAGGTACAAGCCAAAAGGACAAACAGTAAATCATCATACTGTGTAATACATGAAGTAAAATACAAGGAGGATTAGTTAGAGTAGAATCCTTAAGTGGATAGAAGTTTAGAGATCCAAGTTTTCAAAAAGGTATGCAAAAATTTATTTTCTTACAACTTTTCAGTATAGTCTGTTAAAATTTGATAATTATTCTTGGTTAATTACCGAACCTTTGATCCGGAAGTTATGGGTGCGGCTTCGACCTCTCAGTCTCCCTTAATTGGGGGTTATCGGGAGGTGGGGTCGTAATAGTTATTCTATTGGGATGATTTATCGTTTTATGGATGATATGTTCTTGCAAGGAATCAACTACCATGTGGGTCATTCCTTTGACCCACAACTCCCTCTTACTTTGTAGAAAATGATTAAGAAAGCCTTAGTAGTTGAGTCATATCCTGATTTCCAAGCCCTCTCACAAAACAACAAGAGAAAGAACTTTGACCATGGAAAATGTCAGAATAATTGTAACCTTTTTTTCTCCATCATTCTCTTGGAAAGTGCCCATAAGGAAGGAGTGTGGTACCTAAGAATGGTAGGCAGGTAATCTTTCATGCACCTTGACCTAATCCACCTCTAAGAAACAATGGCAAAAATCATTAGGGTCGACGTCCTCCAGTGGAGTGGCATGATGGACATGTCTTTTCTATAGATGTTGCTAATGTTGGTGATGATAACGAAGTAATTGGGGGTATTATACATCTTCATCTACATTCTATAACATCTCTATTCAATTCTAGATCCTCAAATACCTTTATATATTCTAAACTTGTTGAGACGTTAAATCTCGAACCTACATATATGGACTAAATTCTTGATATTAAGACTACTAGTGGTAGGATATACTCTCCTATTTAAAGACCTCACCCTTGGAACTATGAAAATTAGGCAAGATGTTTATAACCAAGTTCGTCCTCCTAAACATGATTGATTTCAACATCATTCTGGGTATAGAATGGTTGAAAAGGTTAAATATAGCTTTAGTCAGTGTAGAGAAGAAGGTTAGTTTACTTCACATGGATCGTGAACAACTTTGTATAAAAGGAAGAAAATGTGAGGTTAGATAATTCATCATCTTGTACATAAAAGAAGAAAAGCTTATCTCTCATGGATTTTGAGTTTACTTGGCATCCATTATCCTTTACCCTTCACCACGTTAGTTAGAAAATAATGGTGTGGTTTGAGATTTCCCTGACGTTTTTCAAAAGGAGCTACTAGGTATCCACCCTTCTCGAGAGGTCAAGTTTTACATCAATATCGTACCAAGATCCACCCCTATCTCAAAACATCCTTATCAGATGTCACCCATGGAGATTGCAAAAGAAACTACTAGAACTTCTTGAGATGGGGTTTTTCTGCCCTGGTGTCTCCTTAGGGATCTCTTGTTCTATTTTTTAATAAGAAAGACACATCTCTAAGGATGTACATTAATTATAGAATGTTGAACAAAGTGACGGTGAAGAAGTATTATCCTCTTCCACACATTGATGAGCTTTTCTATTAGTTGAGTCATCTATTATTTTATATAAGATGGATATCAATGTGGATACTATCAAATGCAAGTGAAAGATGAGGATATACTAAACACAACTTTCCATACTCATTACATGCATTATTAGTCTTAGTGATACCTTTCAAGATGACTAATGACCCTACCGCCTTCATGGACCTAATGAATTGGGTCACCCACCCCTACCTTGATGACTTTGTAGTAGTTTCATTGACGACATTCTTGTCTACTTTAAGTCAATGGACCAACACTGCGAGCATATTTGGATTGTTTTATAGACCATTCATGAGAATAAGCTTTATGCTAAGTTTTGAAGTGTGAATTTTGGGTAAAAGAAGTGATGTTCTTAGGCCATGTGATATCAACTGGTCACATAGTTGTGGACCCAGCCAAAGTTGAAGTTGTGACTAATTGGCAACCTCCAAAGAATCCTTCTAATATTTGAAGTTTCTTGGGTCTTTTGGGTTATTGCATATGGTTTATTAAGAACTTTCTTGAGATGGCTCATCCTCTAACCAAGTTGACTCACAAGTACATCATGTTTATCTGGACCTTATAATATGAAAAGAGTTCTCTAACGATGAAGCGTTATTTTGCATCGACCCCCATTCTGGCCTTACCCATTGAAGGAAATCCTAAGGTGGGAAGCCATACAGTTGGAATCAAGGAGAAGGTATGGAATGCAAGTTGTATTAAGAATTGCACACAATCAACCACATGTAATAAAAAAAAATCACAATTAGGGCTTGGACATAATCATGCATCTCTGACCAAACAAAACCATTTTGAGGTGTCTCTTTGTATTTTCTAAATAAAAACAATCACAATTAGGGCTTGGACATAATCATGAATCTCCGACCAAACAAAACCGTTTTGAGGTGTCTCTTTGGATTTTCTCATATATATATAAATAAATATATATATATATATATATATATATATATATATATATACATATACATATATATGTATGATTATATATATGTATGTATATAAATGCTTGTATATGTGTATATAAAAATATATATGTATACATAATTATATATGTATATATATGTATATGTATACATATACATATATATACATATATATAAATATTTATATTATTTTCATTTCATAATATGATCATGGTGATATTAATTGGGACATTCCCATTAACTTGATTTTCATATTAATGAATTTTATCATAAGGAATATATTAGTTATTGTCAACTAACGAAAAACTCTATTCATAATCGAAAAATTAGGTAAAGAGCATTAGGCGTAGCTCAAAATTCCTGAGATTTTTTTGATCAGAATTCATTGAATGAAACAATATTATATTAAGGGTGTGCAATTTCATACCATACCTAGGGAGAGTTTCTGATGATTCAACTTGTCTCGATGTAGATTTGGACCCTCCAATCTACACTTCTTGAAAATCACATGATCATCAATTAGAACTCCATTTCGGGGTTTCAATCACTCTAGGAGTCACCTTGGGATGCATGCATACTTTTTTTATTTTCTAATCATGGAGATCTATCAGAAAATGTAGGTGGAGGATTCGGGGAATTTTTTGGTAATTTGCAAAAATCCCAAGGTCACAGAGATGGCTTTGTTGACCCAGATCTGACCCCAAAGTCAAGTCTGGAAAATAACATCAATCTTCTATGGACGTTTGTGACGGATTGCGTTGTTCCGCCACAAAGATTCTCACCTCGACTTGTATGACTAGGTGGAAAATCATGCCATTTTGTCATGACACATTCTCCTCAGTTTGTTGTCTAGTGGATTGTGTCTTTCCACCATACATGTCTTTGGTAGATGTCTTCCTTCCACTTTTAGCTTGATTCATGTCCCGTCAATGAAGATCTTTGTCCAAAATGAATCTATTGTGCAAACTCATCTCCAGGGTTTCCATGAGACTTATGAGCACTCGAACATGTCTGGAGTTTCTAGTCTCTGCCTCTCCCTCTTTCTCTCTCTAAGTTGCTTTTATGGTTTCTCAAACCTTAGAGGCAATAATGAGAAAGTATGAGTGTGTGCTCTGAAGGACTCTTCTCATATTATATATATATAGAAAGTTAGGGTTCACTAATCTCTCTTTGGTTTGGCTATTGGCTCACTGACTTATGGAAACTTAACTCCTAAGTTTGGGTCCATATTTTATTTGGGCCCTTGAAACTTACTTTTAGGTCCCTAGATTTATTAAAACAATTACAATAACGTCTAATTCAATGTTTCTTCAATCTATATCTATGTGTGTGACCCTATAGGCATCATACTACGTTGTAAGTGGATTCACTAATCAATAATATGATCCATAAGCAATGAGTAGTGTCTAGCTACACATCATTTCTACCCAAGTAGTAGGATTTTTCAGATAAGACTAAACCAATAACGACCAGTGTTGTCATGTTGTATAACTCTTTTATCACAGATATCTAGATTGAGCTAGAGGCATGGACATGTCATCCTCGTTATTTTTAGTCTAATTTACTTGATCTCCAAGTAGATTATCAAGATACATATGAGTTAAGTGTTAGATATTGATTCACATCAGCATGGTGATGTGTTTCTCTAGTCTCAAATATCAAGAGGCCTTGGATATCGCTCCCTTTATATGGGAGGGATAATCCTTATACATCACTCACAATGTGTAACATGATTCTAATCACACCCAATCACTACCTTTATGAAAATATTTTTAAGGACACATTAGGTAGTGTCAAATCATGATGATTATCATATCACCATTGTAGTGACATCAAGTCAAGGGACGACAACACTAATGTCACATTTAAGTTGATTACAACTATCATATAACAATGAATGAATCACTCTCAAGGAAGGTCTATCCATTGCACTTGTTCTCTAACAAGTACCTATAGGTTTGATTGGTATGACCCATTAGATGTGGTCATGACTCACGACACATGCAAGTCTCACATGTATTATTGTTGTCTAATCCTTAATAATACTTGACTAGGGACATTTCAGAATAATGTTCTTAGCATCCATTAGGATCTCATGTTCAAGACACATACTTGGAGTCCCATGGATTTGAACCAATCATTCTATGGACATTTATTACGTACATTACTATCATAGTAATTAAATGTGCATCAATAAATTGGAGTTGCCTTTGTTAATAAAATCAAAAGAAAAAAATATCCCTATAGCCATATTCTAATATTGGCTTCTAAGGCATATACACCAACGATAACACCCTTGCACAACTTTTTGAATAAGAAAAATAAACATGGGAAATATTTTCAAAAACAAGAATGATTCCTCTCATCTAGTGTGTTCCATGAAAAATAAGTAGAAGCACATTTCTCGATTCCCTGGAAGCATGATAAGGAATTAGTGGTGGTCCAAGTAGCTATTTCCAATCATGTGGACTTTAGATAAGTTTACAAGGTTAGAGAGGTTTACATTGAGCAAACATAGTAGTGGTTCACAAAATTAAAGGGAAGGATGCAACATCAAAATTCATCAATCATCTATATTTACTGAATATAGAGACAACAAGATGTGACAAGGTGTTTTGAATCTATATGCATTGCTTCCATGGTAAAGAGAGATTTGAGTCTGGGCAATGGAGGATCCTAAGAATATCATTATATTGATTTTGGGAAGGTGATTAAAGGTGGGGGTAAGTTGACATGTGAAAATTTTAATGGAGAAAAGGAGATTCTCAATATTTCATGAATAAGGGAGAGGAGGCTTGTTACAACTTATACTTAATTTATTTATCATTTAAGTATTTTTGTGTATGATGTTGTTAACTATACCTTTATTCACACTTTGTAGTAATAACTGGTGATTTATATATTGGTTCAGTTTAAACTTGTTTGTTGATAAATTGAATAAGATATATGTTGTCAATACATCAATATTTGAATCTAGTTTATGTAGTAATAGCCCACACATGTATATAGAAGGCATTATATACATTTGAGAAATTAGTTAACAAATAAATTAATAGTTAATAATATTATCAAACTTTTTCTATATAATGTTAGAGAATTCAATATATGTATCTAATGCAACACGAATGAACCAAATCAGAGTTAAAATGAGAGATACATGGCACTTTTAGTTTTCACACTGATATACCTTTGGTTCAACAAGTCAAGGCTTGACAGAATCACAAATCAAAGTTTTAGCATGCAGACGGTTCAAAACTGAAGACCCTGTTGATTCACAAAGTGATTGCTCGGCAGACCGATGGTTTCAACAATTGGAGGTTAGACAAACTCACAGACTGAAGGCTTGGCAGATCGATGGTTCAACAACCTAAAGCTAAAAAAACTTCCAAATTAAAGTCTTAGTAGATTAAATTATAACAATTGAAGGGTTAACAGACTGATATTTTAACAACCAAAGGATCATTAGACTCACAAACCAAAGACTCGACAGACTCCCACTAATACTTTTGAGCTGTGTTCCTGTCAAACACAACTAATCACAAAAATGGCCATAACATTTGCTATATATATCAAAATCTGGTGAAGTGTGGTTTGTTGGATTTGTTTTTTGATGATCTACACATCTAGAACCGTAAACCATAGAAAAGACAAACTAGAAGATGGCTTATGGGGATATATTTGGGGAAGAACATGGAGAGAAGGAGGAAAAGATGGTTTTAGCATATATCAACCTTGGTAAGTAAGTTCAAACTGTAGATCCCTTCTTCTCTTTGAGTTCCCATGCACATAACTATTTGGTTCGTCAATTGAAGAACCTTCTTCCTTTGTCTCGTACCTCCAAGAGAATTCCTTTAGATCTGTTAGACCAGCGTGAGGCAAACCAAATTTGTTTCTAGAAGCTTAGAGTTTGAATTCAAGCTTAGTGGAGTGGAATCCGACCTGTACAAGTTCATGTACAAGATTTGTAAGATTGGATTGTGTAGAAGTGAGTTGAATATCACCTTATAACCTTGATTTATAATATACAAGACTAAAATAATGATATTTTCTTTATAGATTCTTACTCAGTAATTTTTATTGCATAATTATTTTGTATGCATAGTAGTTTTCAGTAGACAAAATATATTGGTGATTACAGTATGTGCTATTATTTTGATATGTTCAATTGTTACATGGGATGCATTGCAATAGGGTAATTTAAATGATGGATTTAGAGGCTTTAGAAACCAACAATTTTCCTAATTATTTATCTTAACAATTGAACTGTGATTTGAGCAAATTCTGATAGTTGCTATTTTCCAGATAATTATGGTGATTAATGTCAAATTCTCAGTTGTCAAAGATAGAATAATTTTAGAAATGATAAGGATGTTATCTCGAAAAATAAAATTTTATTAGATAATAGATGCCTTGAATGCAATATAATCCATCATAGTATGTCTGCACTATGAGGGGGAAACGTACTTCCCGACTGGAAGATAAGTCCAAATATAGATAGTCAGATCGTATTAGACAAGGTTGTCGGGGTCAAGGACAATGAGGGAAGGCTTCTTATAATAGTGTGGTATCCAATATATACCAGAAATTCTGGTAGTACCAGTGATGCTTGACAATTAGTTTGCCTTAGTGGAACCACTGAAGCAGAGACAACCAAAGTACTTTGACTCTTTGTCAGAGTTCCCAGGTTTGGAGGAGGAACCCACATATCATATCACTCCCATTAGCTACCAAGACCAGACATAGAGAGGCCCATTGCAGACAAGATAGTTATATATTGTAGACTTAGAATCTAGGACATTTTTCTAAGTGTTTTACATTGAAATTGTAGCTTGCAGCAATGCTTTTGCATATTGTGGTACATTTCATGTGGGTCTATCGCATAAAATAAATGGACTAAAGAACCAAATGAATAATTAGTGATTTATTGTAGTTAGTTGTTATTAATACTCATGATATGTTTGAACAAAATTATTGTTTTCAATTACCTTGTATAGCTTGCTTGCATCATAAATAGTAAATACTCTCAACTTATCATGACTACATGTTGATTTCTATGCACTAAGCCAGTATCTCATCAACCTACTGAGACATTTTTTAGTAAAGAACTAGCTCGTCAAAAAGATATAGAAGTCAATTTTTATTAAGAGTAGAGTAGAGGTCTTATGAAGAAGTGTTAAATTAGTTAGTGGTCTTTTATCCTTCTTCAAAAGGAGAGAGTGAGATGAGAGAAGTTTGTAATATGTGATAGTTGTTGTATATTATGAATAACTCTTTTTGACTAAAAAGTAGAATGTTGTAATTTCAAGTTGGATTTGAAAATTTTTATTATTCCTTGCTCGAATATTTCTAATGTTGGTTAAGTTTCTTTATGACTAATAAAAAGAAAAGCTAATATAGTTTACAACAAATTTTAAAATAAATGGTTGGTTTTAATCCCTCTTTGGCGTGTTTAAACCCTGGTTAATGGGTTTGGGTTGTGTCAACTTAAATGGTATCATTGCCAAATTTGAATTTAGGAATTTATCCTAAGTTTAAGATAGAGGCAGTAATATACCAATATGTTAGAAAGTTTTCCTCTTTAAGCTACAATTTTCTAACATATGTCTTCTATTATGGGGTATTCAAATGGCGGGAAGAGTATGTAGACTTGGTGAGGGATAAGTGGAGAGCCATTATGGCCCTGACCCTTGAGCAATGGCTCAACAAGAAAAAAATAGGGTTGAGGTAGCAAGGATGTACCATATCTTCCTGGAAACAAAAGATAAATATAAGATGGATAGGAGGGCTTCATCTTCTAGTAGTACCTAATGAAATCTTATGAGCTAGTAAAAGAAGCTTGGTTGGACTAAGTTTTCTAGAATAACATACCCAATTGTGGAAGACATGTGGCTCCTATAAATGGAGAAGGTTTTTTGTTTACTAGAGTTAACAGAAGACAAGAAGATCAAACATTAAATATATCTTCTTAAAGGAGATTTTGAGTTATGGTGGAGTGGAGTAGAAGATAAGAGGATAAATATTGTGATTCTAAATTTGTTTTGGATGTGTTCCACTTAAATTATTTTTGTCCCACCTTTATGAGTAATAATATTAGGTAGCTAGAAAATATCAGGCTGTGTGGCATGACAATTGGAGAATATGAGAAATAGTTTACAAGATTGGCTCAGTCCGCAATTTATATTGGATGAGATAGAAAAGTGAAGGAGATTTTAACAATGATTAAGACTTGAAATTACACATAATATTTCAGAAGTTTCCCAAAAGGACAAAAAATACTTTAGAGGGTTTTTGGAGGATACAAGATGTATAGAAGAGTTAGTCAATGTTGATAAGTACTTACACAATGTAGGTGGTTTCTTTTTTGAGATAGAATGAGGTCTTGGTTGTTTTGGAAAAGAAGGATCTAGTTCTTCACACAGTGGAGGAATGTTTAGTTCCAGTAGATGGAGCACACCACCTAGGTTAGCACCTTCATCAAGGCCTTCATAGTCATCAACATTAGTGACATGTCCTTAGGTATAGTCTACATCTATGTGTGATAACTATGGTAGGACAAATTATGATCAGTCTTAGGGATTTAATATTCAAACATGTTATTACTATGGACATATGGGACATATTAAGGACTTCCCAAGATTCAACTTATACCTAAACAAAGTCCATAATCATAATTTTAAAGTCCTCATAGATAGGCTCCAGTTAACACAACAAGTTCTTTAGTAGCTTAAGGCTCTAGAGGGGGAGCACCTAATACCAGTAGTGGAAAACAAGGACCACGTGGAAGAGGGAGATCGACATGATGTTTCTTTTCTATGACTCAATCTAAAGGAGTAGTCTTGCCCCAGTTGTTACATGTGAGCTTCTTTTCTTTCATTAGATTTTTAGTTATAGTTTTTATATATCCTGGTGTGACTCATTCTTGTATTCAAATACCAATAGTTAATGGATTAAATCTTTCAACCTATGATTTATCTTATCAATTGTTGTTAAGAGTGCCATTAGATGAACCAACAATTTTTACAAGCATATGTATGGATGCTTTTTGAGTTTAGGTGGGTATACTATAGTGATTAATACAATACACTTATACATTAATTCTTTTTATATAATTTTGGGTATGGGTTTAGTTGAAACGTACCATGTCCAATTAAACTATACGAAGAAAGTGGCTAGCTTTCAGTAAGGTTGATTTTCTTGTGTCTTCACTGGAGACAGACAAGCCTTGTCAATGTGCATATTATTAGTAGTTATACCTGATAAGATGATGAAAAAAGGGTGTGAGGCCTTTTTAGCACAAGTGGTAGATGCAAAGGCATATAGATGAATAGTTAATATAGAGGATATTTCTGTAGTGTGTGAGTTATCAAAAGCTTTTCCTGATGAGTTATCAAGTTTACCTCCAGAGAGAGATTTTGACTTTGAGATATAAATTTTACTACTTAGTTACCCAATAGTATTGCCAGTCTATAGAATGGGACCTGGAAGGAGTCAAAATTTTTTTTACATGAGTTATTCGGTAAGGGTTTCATTTAGCATAGTACATCTTGGGGAGCTCTAGTGATTTTTATGAAAAACAAGGATGGAACTATGTGGCTATGCATAGACTAGAGGCAACTGAATGAGATAACCATCAAGAACATATATCCTTTGCCTAGGATTTATGACACATTTGGTCAAATGTGTGGAGTACCAATCTTTTAATAGAGAGATATCAGGTCAGGTTATAACTACTTGAAGATAAAGGCATTAGATATACTGAAGTCGGCCTTCAAAATAAGATATGGGTATTATAAGCTTGTAGTTATGTCCTTTAAACTAAGAAACACTCCTATATCTTTTATGGATAAGATAAATAGGGTTTTGATATTGTATCTACATTAGTTCATATTAATGTTTATATATGATATCCTTATATATTCTAGAGATGCAGAATAGCATGATAAACATTTGAGGATAGCTTTATCATTGTTGACACAACATCAGTTGTATGCTAAGTTCACCATATGTATGTTTTAGTGGTTTGAAGTTTCCTTTCTTGGACATGCCATATAAAGATAAGGAGTTAGTGTAGACCCTAAGAAAGTGGAATATGTTCTCTAGTGGGAGCAACCTACAACTCCTTCTAAGATTTGAAGTTTCCTAGGGTTATCTGGATATTATATGAAATTTGCAAGGAACTTTAGTTTTTAAGGAGCACCACTTACACGTTTAAGAATAAAGGATGTGTCTTTTTTGGTCTAATACTTTAAGAAAAATAATTTAGATATTAAATCAAAGATTAACCTCAAAATCAATTTTCATCCTACTAGAAGCAGATAAAGGTTGTGTAGTCATTAGTACATTTTTGACCACTAGTGTCACTTTTCCTACTATAGGTTCTAAAAGAACACCAACACTAAAAATATATAGCATCAGTTGGTAAAGTGCAAACATCACTAATGGTCAAGACTTGTTAATTAAGAAAATACATGGGTTCTGCTTTTACAATAACATTGGTTTTTTTTTGTGAAGAATCAACGTCTATAAAAGCCTGAAATTCAATTTTCACAATGGAAAAATATATAACCGTTTAAATTTGGTTGTATAAAAAGAGATGATAAAGTCCTTCCCTCGAAATAAATTTTTCTTCCGCCAACCGTTTATTTTTGTCATACTCCATAAAAATAACATCATAGGTCACGCCCACGGCTAAAATATTGACCTCCAAAAAACTTATGGTGTCGATTCATTCTTGAAAAACCAATGATGAAGGGTTCCCACCACATGCCCTTCAAAAAATATGTTCCCCTTATTTGAATATGTCATTGGTTTTGTTTCTAGAAATTGACAACACGTGTCTCAGTTAGGTTGGCATTTTTAATAGAGACAATTACATATGGCATCAGTTAATTGGTGAGTAATTTACGACAAAGTTTGAACTATATCTTCGATTTGGTAGGACAAATGACGAAACATGTCTTAGTAGGGTTGGTGTTTTTTGATAGGCTTAACTACATAAGGCATTAGTTTGTTTCTAGGTAACTAAAGATAGATTTTGAATTAGGTCATCAGTTGTGTAGGACAATTGATGACACTGGTCTTAGTGAGGTTGGTATATCTTTAATTAGGGATACATACATATGATGTCAATTTTTTTACAGAAATTGACTACTAAATAATTGGTGTTGGTTTCTTGATAGAAATCAATGACTAAGCCCCACTTAATAACACCTATGAAATTTCTTTTACCCCCATTATCTATTTCATCACACCCATTCCTTTCTTTCTGATGATCATCATTCTTCTCTGTCACTATTACTTGTACTACCACTGTTGTTGTCGTCATTGTTGTCTTTGTTTTCGTCGTCGTTGTTGCGCCTATACTGTTGCACTTCTGTTTCTCTACTATTGTGCCAGAGCTTCCTTTATTGTCAGTGTTCTTGCATTAACTGACGCCGACGTGTTTTCACACGTTGTTCCCGCGAAAATTTTTAGCCCCCTTTGGCATCGGTTTTCTACGATAACAGACGACTATGGTCAAAATTCGAGATCATTTTTTTTTGCTGACATATGTAGATAGACGTCGGTTTTTCTAGTTGAAACCGATGACTATCATTGAGCATAGGTGTTGATTTTTTTATGGTAACCGATGCATATTGTCGATTGTTTTTAATAACCGACGCCGATTGTTAACTTAATAGCACCCGCGCGAAGCAGACTCTTCCCCTTTCTCTATTTCATTTCCGATTGAAGATTAGGTCTAGCAATTCCGCCCCTGCTCCCTCCTCCTTGTGCACCGTCGACTGTCGCTCCCTGCTGCTCCCTGCTCGTTGTTGTCGCACCGATGCTTCACCTTGCTCGTCGCCGATGCCGCTCCTTCTCCCTGCTCACTGCCGCTGCCGTTGTTCCCTGCTCGTCGGCTCCCTACTCACTGCCGCCACTCCTCCCAGCTGTGACCTACTTGTCTGCTCGCCGCCACTGCACCACTCATCTTCTTGATCAAAAGGTACATGCTCACCTTCTCATCCATAGACTTAAATCAACAACACCAACATCAACACCATCCAGACTTCATATTTGAGAAGCCCAAAACTAAGATCAACCTAGTTTGCGAGAATATGATAGAATTAGTTAGTATTATACCATATATAACATGCATTCTTATGCTACATAATGTGTACTGATTAGAAGTGCGAGCCTCCATTGAATTTCAAACCACATTATCTGAAACACATATACTACATATATGTGACGCCATGTATTCACATTACATAAACCAGATCTAGATGCGATCATAAACTAGGGTTTAGGGTTGTCTCGTGTTTGAACTAGGAGTTAGGGTTACAAACCCTAATTCCATCATATCATTATTTTTAAGATTACAACCTTTAGTTAAGCATATTAGGTGAAACCTTATTCATCATCTTAAGCATATTGGGTTCCATGATACCTAGATCATATTACTAACATTAAGATCATAGTAAGATGTCCATGGTTTCAAATCACTAAATCAACATGAATAATATTATTAATCTAAAAACTTCAATTATTCATCAAGAGTTTCTAATCATATATGACAAGATCAGTTATAATTCTTAACCTAACCCTAATGCAAGTAAGAGATGATGGTACATAGCCTCTTGTGTGATTATTATAATGATAGAGTATGTTCTCTCTCTATGTTGTTGTAACCCTAAGTTGATGTCACATGAACATCCTATCTTTTAAATAATGTTGTATTAAGGACATGTTTTGTTACAAATATCTGTGAATGGTCTTCCTAATGAGTTTTGTGACAAATATCTGTATATTAGGTTAAGGACATATTTCTGTTGTGACGTGTTGAGTTTTTTGCTATGTTATATCCACCATGATTTGTGTTATAAAATAATACACTAATTAATTTAGGAAGCATTGATGTGTTGTTATGGCTGTCCACAAGTGTTTTATAAGAAAATTGTGTGTTGAATGGGGTTGTGAACAAGGGACTGGTGTTATATTATGTTGGCATAGAAACCCACCCAAGATTTACTCATTAGGAGTAAATCTTGGATAGTCCCCTGATAACCTCCCATTTTCTGATGTTATCTTACTAGTTTTTCTTAATTTTCGATACTCTAATTAGATATAATCCTTAACTTTGTACATTATTATGAATTCACCATTAAACTAACATTTATCTTTTTCTTCTTACAGAAAAACCCAAAAAAAATTGCAAAAGCTCCAAATGGTCCCAAGATCGAATGAAGTCCAAACGGTCCCAAGACCAAAAGAACTCAAACGGTCCCGAGACCGAATGAAGTCCAAATGTTCCCAAGATCGAATGAACTCAAATGGTCCCAAGACCGAATAAAGGCAAATGGTCCCAAAACAGAATGAAGTCCAAACGGTCCCAAGACCGTATGAACTCAAACGGTCCCAAGACCGAATAAAGGCAAATGGTTTGGAGACCGAATGAAGTCCAAACACTCCCAACACTGAATGAACTCAAACGATCCTGAGACCAAATAAAGGCAAATGGTCCCAAGACTGAATGAAGTCCAAACGGTCCCAAGACTGATGAACTCAAATGGTCCCAAGACCGAATAAAGGAAAATGGTTTGGAAACTGAATGAATGCAAGCAGTCTTAAGATCGTATGAACTCAAACAGTCCCAAGACCGAATAAAAACAAACGGTCTAGAAACTGTATGAAGACAAACGGTCCCAAGAGAATTTGAAGCCAAACGATCTCGAGACCGCATGATGCCAAACGGTCCCCAAACCATTAAAGACCCAAATGGACCAAGACCGTTTGGGACTCCTTGGAAGCCTATAAATAGAACCGAAGGAATTCTCATTAGGCATCGAATTCTTGGATGCCCAAAGGCTGCCCCAACCATTCCAGAGTTGTTTCATCTTCCATCCTCTGCCCCAAGGCTGCCAGTCCAAGATCCACACTTCATTCTCAAGCTTCTTTCTCTCTCATCAACATAGAAGGTGGGAAGTGAAGAAGTCTTCATCAAGTCAACCAAGTGGTGTGAAGATAGTTGCTCTCTACTCTAAGGGGTTGACCTTCTTCCCTCCTATGTAGAGATGATGTTTTCTCTCTCTCTTCCCGCCTCCTTCTTTTTTCTTTCCATGAGCGAGTAGTCCCATACATAAGGGGGCGGGGAGTAGCCCCGCTACCCATGTTTTCATTTCATACATTGTAATTCATGGGTTTGCAATAGAAAAATACTATCTTTTCAGTTCAACAACAATCGTTTAATGAATGCTCTTCTAGATTCGAATATCGACTGCTTGTTGGTTCTAGATGTATGTAGTCACCATACGTTTGGTTCAGTATCTAGGAGCGTTTCTCGAGGAGTGGGGAAAACTCACCTCCATCGTTGTACTTTCATACTATGAAATGGAATCAGTTGACATATGAAAGTACAACCTTGATAGGTCGAGGAACACACTTTGCGAAGGGAGTGATGCAAAGTAAGTGTCCATTCATTTGGGGATGGCTAGCATTGCAACGCTACCACGTTTCTCATAGTTAGTTATCCGAAAGTAAGCTAACTCTATAAAGATACTAATTGTTTAGACCCTTTTCTTTGCGAGCCATGTTATTATGATGTATGTTTTGATCCATGCGTAGTGGTGGTCAAACTCGATCACATCCTAGTAGTTTCTAAATATCATTTACAACTTTAAGTTTACTTTCTTGTTATTTACTTTCTCCGCACATTAGTTTAATCATCAAACCAACTCTTTGATCTAAATATCAACTCTTAAGTGGATAAGTAGGATTATTACATTTTCCATCTTGTTAAGCTCTTAACAAGACCGTTATCTCATGGATTCGACCCTTAACTATACTACAATAAGACTTCCATGTATCTTAGCATACGAGGGTGGAGATCTTATTATAGAATATGCAAGGCTAAACTTAGAGACTTACTATCTCTAGGATTTTTAGTGGTGCACGCAACTCCACACGAGTGGAGGCTCCATCATCCCCGATTTGGGAGTGTTCTTGAAAACCTAATCTCACTTAGGATGAAACTGTATAATGTGTATTGGGTTTTCAAGAAAATTACGGTAGCATTTCCCCATTTGTTCTCTAAGTACATATGTACTTAGAGAGTTTTTCCATCTATTTACAAAATAGTCATTTTGAACCCCAACGGCCAACTAGAAGTCAGTATTTTGAGTTGTCATTCTCTCCTTCAGTCAAACTCTTCTAACATTTTTTTCTCACATTTGTTCTATTTTAATTACTTTTTATTCACCAAAAATACTTCTCTCCTATTAAACTTCACCTCCACGATACCCTCCAACTAACCATTATCACCTCCCTCCAATGAACCACCATCTTACTCTCACCCCCATTTCTCTCCCTCTTTGATGAACAAGCCACAATTACTTTGTTTCCCTCTCTCTTCTGCATCCACCACGTCTCCATCAAATTAAACTACCCATGCCAAATGCACGTCTATATATGATGCTTTTCTGATACTATCTCCCATGTTTTTGTCATACACAAAACTACCCAGTCATATCTCACATGTTTCCCTCAATCAAATCTCAAAAGTCCCTGTAAAATACACCATCAAAAGTAAATTCCCAACATGAGTAGCTCAAGCATGCCGCCGCAAATGCAACAACTGACATTGTATCCTACATCTCTTATCCAACAACAAACCCTTCATGGAGTAGTTGGGTGTCTAGATTATCATGAATACTAGGAGAGCCATAAACACATGGTAGCAAAACACGTCACTATAATAAAATCTGTTAAATGTCAAGGCAAACTGGTCAAGGATAAGAGTCCGGACCATATTAGATTTCATCTCAAGGACTTATCCTTGGATAATGTATTATTAATACCTAACCAAATATATTTTTCTCCTTGAATATTTCCTCTACCAGATTAACCTAGAGTCCATTTTCACTTCTATCAAAATGGAACGGTTGCTTTTCACAAACCTCGTGCCCCCAACTCCTCGACTCTCGTTCTTCCGTCCATAGCCGTTCGTAGGTGCATGACAAGGATGCCGCTAGAGATGGTGGTTTATGGAACCGTCATCACTGCTTGACATTCTGTAACCTCACGCAAAAGGGGATGGTGGTTTTCCAACATCATAGTCACTACTAACCGTCCGCAGCCACAAACCATACGAGCCCCCAGAGACAGTGGCTTACAAAGCGGTGCTCGTTTTTTTTTTAATTTTTGTCCAACCTTTGGTTAGTCCCTATTCTTTCTCTATTTCTCGTAGTTCCTTCATTCTCACCCTTTTCCCTTCTGCAAACAACCATTATTGCACTCGTCTCTTGGGGTTGTTGGTCTCACGCATGCTGGCAGGTTGCGCCCCAATTAATTGATAAAAGATCGCAATATTAGAGGCATGCATGTTTATATATTTTATATGTTTTATTTTTCTAAATGTGAAATTTACAATGTGAACTTTACAATGTGAATGTGAACTTTACAATGTGAATTACTTTACAATGTGAATGTGAACTTTACAATGTGAACTTTACATTGTTAATTACTTTGCAATGTGAATGTGAACTTTAAGATGGCTGAGCATTCTCTTGATGACCGTGCTGATGATTACCGTGAGGGTGAGGATGTCAATGCACCGCCTCACAATGTAAGTTTTAAAAATATATCCTTGGGGTTTCTATCTATATGTTCATTTATAGTTATATCATGTAAGTGTGTTTTTTTTGTCAAATTTTAGGTTGGTGATGTACCCCCTGAAGAAATTGGGGCACTTGATGAGTAGCAAACAAAATTGAGAAAGCAAGGGGCATCACAATGATGAACAAGTTACTACAGCAAAGGGGCAATGGACCCACATTGGCTTTGGATTTTGATCATGCAGGAAATATAGTTGGAGTGAACCGCAACTCACTTATTTCATATCTTGGGGTTCTTACTCACATCCATTGTAGTCCTATTTTTGAATCCTGGCATAAAGTTCCTAAGGGGAAGAAAGACTTAGTATGGAAGGAACTATGTGTGAGTTATTATTATTTACAATTCTATTTTTGTATATTACTAATTTTTAGGATTCTAGTTAATAACAATTCTATTTTGTAGAGTATATTTGATCTGGATGAAAAGGAACTATAGGACAAATCCAACCCGAGATTACATACGCGATGCTGAGAAGAGGTTCTTGATTGATTTCCAATTCTAGACATTGATCACTTTTTGACTAACTCTACACTAATAATTTTTTTTATATTCTCTTTAATAAATAAATTTAGGCAGAAGGCAGACACTGAGCAATGGAACTACCTGGACACTAATGTCTGGGAGGAGATTGTTACCCAAAGAAAAACAAATGAATTCAAGGTATTAGGCACCACTCCCAATTTAATTAATATACATTCTTATGTATTCACCTATTCAAGATTAACCTTTAGTGTTACTAACCAAATCAATGTGCTTACTAACAAGGCTATCAGCGATGCTCAAAGAGCAAGGCATGCACTGAATGTGCATGACCACAAAATGGGTCCAAGAGGCTATGTAGGTGTTCGCCAAAGACTACATGCTGAGTCTACTGCTCAGTGAGTCTACTGCTCAGTCTTCTACTACTCAAGAGTCCTCTACTATTGGTCCCACACCTCTATCTCACCATGCTATGGGGATAGCTGGGAGGCAAAACAAGAAGGGAGATATAACGAAGCCCGCAACTGCTGAGGCATCTGCAAAAATGGTAAAATTTAACTCTTAGAGCAATCGATCGATATTGATTATTGTTATGTTTACTTACCAATTTTTGTTGATGGAAATTAGCGGGAACTGCACGAGCAGAGTGAGGAAGGCAAATTCATCCCTGAGGGTACAAGGGATGAGTTTATAATTGCTTAGGCTAACCCAGAGCATCCTGGACGTGTTAGGGGTACAAGCGCTGGTGTGGGCGTCAAAGCGTTCTTTGGTCCATCCCCGCGCAAACATGTCCTAAAAGAGGGACTTTCACAAGTTGAGGTAACCAATTCTTTTTTTAGAATGTTATTGCAAAAGGAAATTCAATAATTGATCGCAACATTTCTTTTATCCATGTATATGTAGATGAATTAATTGAGAGGAAAGTCCAAGAAGCAATGGTGAAGTGGCAGGCGTCTCAGACGGCCACTCAGACGGTACTTGTGTCGTGGCGTGCTTCTATTACTCCTACTGCAGAGCTTGGTAGTAATCCTATAGACCCACCACCTAGCACATCCTCTGTAAGTATTTTTATGACATAGTAGCTAGTCTTTTCAAGATGATATATTTATGTATATATGTATATAACATTTTTACATAAATTTGTAGAGGTTGAAGCTATGTCGTCTAAAAAGTTAAGAATATATCGTTGCAGAGGCACGTGCTTACCCAACCCTTCCAGGGGAGATGTTTCATGGGACTCTAGTACCAGCTGGTGCGGTTTGTGTCATCCTGATACATATACTCCCCGATTGGAATGATCTTCAACTGCCATATGCCCACACATATTTTGAAACGCTTGGTGAGGCAAAAGACGGAGTGATAATGTGGCCCAAAGAAGATGTCGTCTATACTAATATTGTATGGTAAATTTATATTAAGTTAATTTGTTAGTGTGTATATATGAGTCAATTGATATGAAATTATATATATAGGTCAAAAAGATGACACCCTCTATATCTCGGCCTCCATCTCCACCTCCTCAACTACCAAGTTGGATTCCAAGGGACCTACATGCCTCGTTTGGTCCTAATTGTAGGGGTATATCAGTATGGATCGGCGACATGATCGAAATTGCCCTATAAATGTTACAATTCCAGAGGATCAGGTCAATCATACGATAACAATCTATTTATACAAATTTTGCATACGTATTAATGCAGGTCAATCATACAAAAACAAGCTATTTATACAAGATATTTTGGAGTTGTGTCATTATGATTGGCTGAACACATTTATGATAGAGTTGTGGATATGGTAAGATCTTGTTTATATATCTATATACCTTGTTTTATATACGGTGATCTAGTTTCTTATATATTAATGCATACGTAATACATGTTTTGCAACCACTTACACATGATATGTATAGATTTTGCATTTTCCCATGTGGGATTTTTGGTTCCATCTTTGATTAGTCTTATAGATATAGACCCTTCTTCAGTTACTTCATATTGATGTGCTGCTTTTGAATATTTTGGTAAAAATAAGAAGACGGTGATAATAGCTCCATTCAATGTTGAGTAAATTTACTTTGCTTATAATTTGGACTTAAGAAAATAACATTTTTATTGTGGGTTTTGAGTTATTAATTTTAACTTCCTTACCTGTAGTGGTAGGCATTGGGACTTACTAGTTATTATCTCCAAGACGTTCACTGTCTATTATCTAGATCCTGTGGGGAATGAATTGAATACGTTATATGGACACCCAATGAAAAGGCCATTATTCCCGTGAGAAATATTTCATATTTTTATATCTGTTAACATATGTTATTACATTATTATTTAAGTATGCAATTTAATGTGTGACATTAACATGTACGACTTTATAAGAGTTCACAAAAGCTAGAGGAAAGGTCCCAAGGAAAAAGAATCAACTGCTCATTTGGGAGAATGTGAAAGTAATTTCCCGAATCCAATGTATATATTATTTATGTGAACTATGCTTATTTGTATTTTTCAATATTTTGTATGTTTCAATTTATAGTGTGCTACACAAGACAATGGTTGGGCGTGTGCCTACTATGTGATGCCATTTATGGACCTAATCGTCAAATATTCCGCAATGGAAATCGATACTATACATAAGGTATTATATATAGTCTCATTAGATAATATGAGATATATCAATCTTATTATATATTATTAATTATATATACATCATTCTCTTTGCAGGTGTTTAAAACTGACTTCAATACAGGTGGAAAGTTATTAGATGTACATACTCCCTATACGAGGGAGGAATTAGATGTGGTAAGAGAAGAATGGCCAAAAGCCCTACAAGTAGTGGGAATTTTTAAATATAATTGGGTATCTGACGAAAATGATGATGATGATGAATAAAGAATGATATTTCTAAACTTTGTTCTCATAATTATTTTTGTGTGAATGTGAAGGACTTTTTCTGAATTGTCATATGTGTGAATGTGAATGACTTTTTCTGATCAATACATGAATGTATGAATGTGAAAAGAGATGAAATGAATGGAACTAAATGTGAATGTAAATGACTTTGTAGGTTTCTACATGTATCTGATCAATAAATGTGTTTGAATGTGATTGACTTTGTAGGTTTGTGGCCTTTTGTTGGCTGATATCAATGGATGATGTAAACCTACAGTTCAGAACTAAACTACAGGTTCTGCATCTTACTGACCAGATAAAGCAGGCCTGCAAACTAATAAGAAAAAAAATCAGGACATAGGCATCAGTTATTTGTCTAAAACTGACAACAAAGACATACATCGTCATTTATTAGCAAAAAAACTGACGTCTCTTACATGGTTGGTGTCAGTTATCTATAAGAACCGACGCCTATTGTGGCTAGGTACCACGAAGGAGTTTATTATAGATCCCCACCAGGTTTCCAGGACAACTATAATCGAAACCAGGGAAACTTCAGAGGAGGATTGCATGGATTCGCACAACCAAGAAACCCTTCTGTGTATTACCAATACACTCATGCACCCTTGCACCCACAATTGCAGCAACCTCAGCTGCAACAACCACAAATTCAACAACCCCAATTACCCGCACCTTAGCAACAGCAACCACAACAATATCAACAAAATTCACAAAAGAATAATCCACCTCCGCCAACATATGAACTGTCATTGATAAGATAAATGTTGCAATCACAACAAACCATGCTAGCCAACCAGCAATCCCAACAAAAAGCTGTCGAAGCACAGTTAGCACATATTGCAGCCCAATTAAAACCTCCAGCACGAACCGTTGTTGGTCAGCCAGAAATAAACCCAAGACACGATCAACCCAGACAGGAACAATTGAAATCCATTACCACAAGGTATGGTCGTGTCCTCCCTGAAGCCACAAAAATCATTCAGGAAGATGAAGATATAGTTGTAATCATCCCAATTGCAAGCACAAATCCAGAAACTGAAAATACTATAGAAATCGAGAAGGGTAAGGAAAAGGAACTAGATTTCAAAGAACTTGAAGACCCACCATATAAGCCCAGAATACCATATCTAGGCATGTTGAGAGGGACTAAACTAAATACTAGATTCTAGAAATTTAAGGAAGCAATGAAGAAACTTTATATTGATATTCCGTTCCTTGATTACCTCTCTGAAATACCAGCTTGGGCCAAATACCTGAAGACCTTGTTATCAAGGAAATGTATGACCGAAGAATAAGAGACGGTTAAACTAGCTCAGACAACTTCTGATATTATTCTTAACAAAATGCTGAAAAAATAGAAGGATCCCGATTCCTTTGGTATCCAATGTTCTATCAGAATCGCCTCTAGAAAAAAAGGATTTGTTGATATGGGAGCTAGCATATCTATTATGCCTTTCTCAATGTGTAAAAGGTTGGGTTTTAACGAATTGTTACCCACTACAATGCCAATACAGCTGGCTGATTCTACCATCACTGCACCATTGGGGATCATTGAAGATATCCCAGTCAGGATAGGAAAGGACTCTTGCGTCCCTTGTGACTTTGTTATTATGGATATGAAGGAAGATCTAAGATATCCAATAATATTCGGCAGACCTTTCCTTTCCATGGCCAGAGCACTTATCGGCATCGCAGCTGGTACAATTATCTTAAGACTAGGAAAGGAAGCCATTCAATTCAGAATCCTTAACATCCTAAAAGGTCCCAAGCTCTAGGAAGAAGTCTTTCTTCTCGAGGCAATAGAAAAAATGTATCAATTATAGCAAGAAATAGTAGAACCATCTAATGATCTGGAGAGCGTCTTGACAAATCCAGAAGTTGAATTTTCAGCCAGCAAACTAGTACAACAATGTCAGCGATATTTAGACCAAGCCAAAGAAGCTCCAAAAACGACCTTCGAGGAATTGAAATTTGTCACCATTTTGGAAACAACAGAAGTACCCAAGGCCCCTGAAATGAAATCCTTACTAATTGGACTCAAACATGTCTTCCTGGATGAAGAAAAATTGTTCCCAATCATAATCATCTCTACCTTAATAGATGATCAAGAAGAAAGACTTCTTGCTGAGCTCAGGAAACACAAAAAAGCTATCGGGTATAAAATGACTGACCTAATAGGAATAAATCTAGCTCTGTGCATGCACAGACTACCCATGGTAGAAGAGTTTAAACCATCAAGGGAACATCAGAGGAAACTAAACTCGAACCTCAAAGAAGTGGTTCACCTCGAGGTCCTTAAACTCCTAAAAGCTGGTATCATATATCACATTTCTGATTCTCAATGGGTTAGCCCGGTCCAAGTGGTCCTTAAAAAAGGGGGGACTACTGTCGTTCTGAATGATGAAAATGAGCTAGTACCCACAAGGACTGTCATTGGATAGAGGATGTGTATTGATTATAGCAAGTTGAACAAAGGAACAAGAAAAGATCACTTTCCTCTACCTTTTCTTGATGAAGTCCTTGAATGTTTGTCCCACCAAAAATTCTTTTGCTACCTTGACGGTTATTCTAGGTTCTACCAAATCCCGATACACCCAGAAGACCAAGAAAAGACAACCTTCACATGCCCCTTTGGAACATACACCTTCATAAGGATGCCTTTCAGGCTATGTAATGCGTGTGCAACCTTCCAAAGGTGCATGTCTGCAATATTCACAGGATTAATTGAGTCAATCATGGAAATATTTATGGATGACTTTTCAGTCTATGGAAATTCTTTTGATAACTGTCTGCTTAACCTTGGAAAAGTTTTACAAAGATGTGTAGAAACAAACCTGATCCTAAATTGGGAGAAATGTCACTTTATGGTGACAGAAGGTGTTGTCCTTAGACACCGCGTGAGTGAAAGAGGAATTGAAGTGGATAAGGCAAAGATTGATGTCATTTCAAGACTATCACCACCTAAAGACATTAGAGGAGTGCGAGCATTTTTGGGCCACGCTAGATTTTATTGAAGATTGATTAAAGGTTTCTCAAAAATAGCAAAGCCCATGACCTATTTGTTGACAAAAGATGTAGATTTCAATTTTGATCAAGAATGCTTAAATAGCTTCATGACCTTAAAAAATTCTTTAACCTTTACACCCATTCTAAGAGCACCTGATTGGTCACGACCATTCGAGATAATGTGTGATGCAAGTGACTACGCTATAGGAGTGGTGCTAGGGCAAAGAATAGACAAGAAGCCCTATGTGATATACTATGCATCAAAGACGCTAGATGAGGCCCAAAAGAATTATACAACTACTGAAAAAGAATTCTTGGTTGTCGTTTACACCTTTGAGAAATTTCTCTCTTATCTAATCGGATCAAAATTCATAGTATACACCGACCATTCTGCATATAAATACCAAATTCAAAAACAAGATGCAAAACCCAGACTCATCCGCTGGGTGTTGATGCTACAAGAATTTGATTAGGAAATAAAAGATAAAAGCGGGGTAGAAAATGTCGTTGCAGATCACTTAAGTCGATTGGAGCCTCAGGATGTTGACAATATACCTATTCGAGACTCTTTACCCGACGACCAACTCATGAAAGTCACTACCAGATTTCCTTGGTATGCCGATATAGTAAACTACCTGGCTACAAGAATTATACACCCTTCTTCTTCCTACCACAATAGAAAAAAATTTCTTCATGATGCCAAGCTGTATTTTTGGGATGAACCATACCTTTTTTTCTTATGCACAGACAGACTATTCTGTCGTTGCCTACCAGAAGAAGAAATTATCCCAGTTCTAGAACATTGTCATTTTGGCCCCACTGGGGGCACACGAGTTCAAAGAAGACCGCCCTCAAAGTCCTACAATCAGGTTTTATTTTGGCCAATGATAGCAAGGGACGCCCATGATTTTGTACGATCTTGCAATAAATGTCAGCTTTTCAGTGGTATATCTAAACGAAATGAAATTCCTCTTACGCTGTAGCAAGAGATTGAAATCTTTGATGTATGGGGAGTAGATTACATGGGTCCATTTCCCCCATATTATGGATTTTCCTATATACTAGTCGTTGTGGATTACGTTTCAAAATGGGTAGAGGCTATACCCACTATTTCTTGCGACTCCAAACCAGTTATCAAAATATTCAAGGATATCATCTTTCCTAGATTCAGAGTCCCTCGAACAATCATATCAGATGGAGTATCTCATTTCTCAAAATGAAGTTTCAAATCTCTCCTACATAAATATGGATTTAAACATAAGGTCGCCACACCTTACCATCCACAGACAAGTGGCCAAGTCGATGTTTCAAATAGATAGCTAAAAGCCATTTTAGAAAAAACGGTCAACAAACATCGCACAGACTGGTCTATCAAGCTCCCTGATGCTCTTTGGGCATACCGCACTGCTTACAAAACACCAATAAGAATGACTATATTCCATTTGGTATATGGGAAGTCATGTCATCTTCCAGTTGAACTGGAACATAAAGCTTGGTGGGCCATCAAACAATTGAATTTTGACTTCAAAAGCATTGGTGAATATAGATAAGTGCAATTACAAGAACTTGAGGAACTATGAATGACTGCCTACCAAAGCGCCAGGATCTACAAGGAACAAACTAAGATGTGGCACAATGGACATCTCAAAAGGAAAGATATCATCGTCAGAGATAAAGTCCTTCTTTTCAACTCCAGACTTAAGATGTTCCCCGGAAAACTTCGCTTAAAGTGGTTTGGGCCATTCACCATCAAGCACATCTACCCAACTGGAGCAATCATCATTATTGATGACAATGGAGGGGAGAGAACTATTAATTGCTATAGATTGAAGAAATGATATACCCAAGATGACAAAATTCCAAGACAAACTATTGAGATTCATGATCCTGCTACATCAATCTAACTAAGTCAGAACTTCATCGAGTCAATAACGTAAAACCAAGGCGCTACTTGGGGGGCAACCCAAGAACTGACTATTACCTTTTATTTTATTTTCTAATTCTTTATTGCTTATTTTAGACCTATCATAACATCCAAAACAAACATAAAAATATAAAAACTAAAAACCATTTCAATCCTATCCTAATGGTTTTGAAACCATTTGGATCATTATAGTCTCAAAACCATTTGGGCTCCATACGGTCTTGAAACTATTTGGATCCACACAGTCTCAAAATCGTTTGGGCTCCATATGGTCTTGAAACTATTTGGATCCACACGGTCTTGAAACTGTTTGGACTCTTACAGTCTCAAAATCATTTGGGCTCCATACGGTCTTGAAACTGTTTGGATCCACACGGTCTCGAAACTGTTTGGGTTCCATACGGTCTCAAACTATTTGGATTCACACGGTGTCGAAACCATTTGGACCCCTACGGTCTCGAAACTGTTTGGGCTCCACACGGTCTCGAAACCATTTGGATCCTTACGGTCTCGAAACTTTCTGGGATCCATACGGTCTCAAAACCATTTGCCCTTGAGAATTTGTAATGTCGCCCCTCCTTTTCCTCTAAATACTGCTTCACCTCATTCCCTTTCCTGTCCTTTGGTTTCTCAAATTTTCTCTCTCACGCATAAGCCCTGTTCCATTCCCAGTTTGCGTCGCTTCCTCGCTACTCCATCCCGACTCCACTTCTGTCATCTCTGAGTGCGTCCAAGTTTGCCTTCACCTGCTATGTCGTCCTTTCTGACAATACCACCACCATGACACATCTGCCATCTTCATCAACTAGCAGCAAGGTAGAATGTTGTTATGGCAACCACCATCTACACTAACGTCGGCACCGTTTTTTCCGCTTCTACTGAAACAAAGTTCCCAATTGCCACTGATGCTATCACTGCCATCAATACCTTCATCGATGGTACCATTTTTTCCGTTTTTGCCATATTTTCATTGCTCGTCATCCCCGTCGTTTCATCTTCCTAGTGGTTTCGACCCAAACAATCATGAAACCGTTTAGGGACAAACGGTCGAGAAGCCATTTGGAGCAAAATGGTCTTGAAATCATTTGGAGCCAAACAGTCGTAAAACCGTTTGGGGCCAAACAGTCGAGAAACCGTTTGGAGCCAAACAATCTTGAAACCGTTTGGAGACAAATAGTCTTGAAACCATTTGGACCCAAACGGTCGTATATACCATTTGGAGCCAAACGGTCTTGAAACCGTTTGGACCCAAACGGTCGCAAAACTGTTTGAAGCAAAAACTGTTTGGACCCAAATGGTAGTGAAACCGTTTGAGAGAAACTGTTTGGAGCGAAATGGTCTTGATACCGTTTGGACCCAAACGGTCTTGGAAAACATAATTTCACCCTTAAAACGATTTCATCCCTAAATATATTGCAATTCTTTCATCATTTTTTCCTCTTTAACATATATAATCTTGTGATTACATAATGGACTCACCTGCAAAATAAGCCACAGGAACTATTGACGCTTCCTTCTGGACAAGGGAAAAACTACTGGAGGACCGCACAAAACTCCAGTAAATCATGGATACCTACGAAAAGACCGAAAGGGTCCCACCAAAGGTTGACTTGATCAAGGTCATGAACGACCTTGAGCAAATCAACACGTGCCTAACCAAGGACCCTGTTGAAGAAGTGGAAGAAATTTCCTCCAGTAACAAAGGTTTGGAGTAAGCACCAACTCCGAGGATGAATCCCCAGTCCCAAAGTCCAAAGGAAAAAGGAAGACTGAAGAAGCCGCCAAGGGACAACCATCAAAGAAAAGGGCAAGGAAGCAAGTCCGGCCCTCTACCGCAAGGGAACAGATCTTGGCAGGACACGCCATCCCTGTTGTCGCAAATCCTGCCACCACCACCGTATAACCTACACCAGCTCACCTATACATTCAACACCTCCCAGCTGGTGATAAGGTGCTACGACCGACAAAGTACGTCTGCCCCAATGTACTAAAGAAGATGGGGATTTATGATAGAGTCCTCTCCTTGCTCGACAGTGTGAACCTATGAAAACTATGCTTTGTTGTAGAGAATTCTTATGTCAAACCCACAATAGAGTTCTTCACACACCTCAACAAAGAAACTATTGACGCAAAGGACAAATGGAAATATGAAGGTGACCGCAGGCTGGTAACCTCACTTTTTAGTAACAAGGTTATCTTGACTGAGAACACGCTGAATGAGATATCCATCGACCTAGATTAGATAAAAAAGGCTAAGGAGGCAAGCTTGGACCATCCCTAGTTTAACAAACATACTTTCTGGAAAGCTCTGACAGGGATTCCAAACTATGAGGCAAAGACTTGCAAGGCCTCTAACATACATTCTGGCCTGGTGTGCACACTGCACAAAATTATTACAGGTGCTCTTTTCCCTAGGACAGATGGTGAAAACGTTAGTATTTCCGATCTCTTTATTCTCTGGTCCATCCTCAAAGGGATGCCAGTCAACATCGGATGACATCTAATACAAAAGCACTCAGCTTATGCCCTTGGAAAAGAAATTTGCATGGGAGGTCACATAACATCAATCTTGAAATTTCTCAAGATGGACAGACCACTACCCAAGTGAACGGTGATAAAGGGTGACATCCTTACAAATGAGTAGAGTTTAAAGAACTCATACATCATAAAGGAGAAGGATGCAAAACTCCACTACATATTCCACCCCATTGTCAAAGCATCTAGGACATTGTTTCCGCTTCCAGAATTGGCAGATTATGACAAAGAAAAGCTTCTCTTCACTGAAGAGGAGCTTGCCAACCTTATAGCCTCATTCAAAGCAAAGGCAAGGCAGGCAAAGCATAGCGTCACTGCCCCCGCAGCAAGGCCAAAGAAAATTCCAGTAACACGGTCTTCAAAGTTGCGCATACAAAAACAACAGCAATCAGAGACACCCACATCAAAGATCAACCCAGAGGCAGAGCCACCACACAGCACCGAAAACATAGTAACCCCAACACCAGAACCTTTCATCTTCGATCTGGATGTTGGGTTCACCTCTACAACCACCACCACTACTACCACCTTCCACCACTCCGCCACCACACCACCACCTTCCACCATTCCACCATCCATCACTCTTCCCCCATTCTCCACAACGACACCCACCATAATTACTTCATCCACATCCACAACTTCACCCGCATACTTCGCCTCACTCTTTTTCTCTTTGGGCATTCCATTCTCCACCTTAATGCCCGATCGCACCTTCACTTCAACCACTTTCCCCTCAAAATTCCCATTTCATCCCCCCTCCCCCAGGATGTCACCACCATTCCCATCCACCACCTCATCTACCACCACCATCCTGATACCGCTACTGACTCTATCAACAGTCACCACGCAATTCGTGGGTCCATCAATAGTATCTCTTTCGCAAGGCACTACCACCCTTCCACCCCGACCCTAGCCACCTCACCCTTCCATCTCTAGGGTCCCCTTTTCAAAAGTCAGTGAGGAATTCAGATGACAATTTGACGCCATTCGAAACCTCCTCACCGACCCTTCTAACATATTATTATCTATTTTTATTGTGTACATGATATTGCTTCACAGGTCTCCAAGACCAATGAGCGGAACAATGCCTTACCAGACATCATCGCAAGCATCCAACAATGGTAGGAAATAGCGGCCCAACAAGTCGACCGCATCGACAGCCGCTTACAAAACCTGTCGGAGTTGGTACTCGAGATGAAAGGCCAGCAAGAGGTGTTGTCCCATCAAGTCGATAGGGTCTCTATGCAAACTCAACCTTTTCCTAAGACCCTCTGTGAGCTTCAGCAGTAGCAAACTGCTCAAAGCATGCACTTGGATGACATCAACAACAACCTAGTACAACTCATCTGCCACCAAGAGAAGGACTCCAACAAAGAACTCAACAACCTTCGTGCACAAATAATCGATCTATCTGCACGACTCCACTCTACCAAAGCAAGATATGTGGATCTTAAAGATAGCCACGACGCACTGCTCAAAACCCATGAGCATGTGCAAGTGGCACTCGAAGAGCTGCAAGCAATCCATCAGCAGTATAAGAAGAAGTCGATCATGAAGACAAAAGAAAAGGCAGTGAATGATGATGATGACAAAAATGAAGATGATGATGAGGACTCTGATTCCTTGGCTGACTCCAATGATGACATCTCCTCCTCAGACGATCAACCCGATGACCCAGGCAATGTTGGGGAGGGCACCAGTTGAGGGGAAGATGCCGCAAAAATAGGAAAGGACAGAGGCCACCAAGAGGGTGGAACCAAAGATCCCAAGTCCCCTGATAACAATGACAATGTCACAATGTCATATGGGGACCAGTTCTTTAACTTTTCAGTTATGGGATCCCCGGGGGACACTACCAAAGATGCAACTTTTGCTGAGTTCCAACAATGCATACTAGGAACTAGCATTAACCCACCCACAATAGCCATCCATCAATACTCTGCTCCAGAGCAACCTATGCCTTTTCCCCCAGTGCAGGAAGAAATAGAGTGAGTCTAGACACAGACGATAAACTCGACTCTAATTCTGACTCCGATAAAGATGAAGATCTTCCACTTTTTCTGGACGACAACGAGCAGAATTCAATTCCTCCACCACAAGACCTTCCCCCGCCACCACCACTACCTCACAAAATGCATGACTTGGACATGACAGCCATCTCTATATTAGATGTTCAGGACATCTTCATCTTGAACACTATCATAGATGATGCCAAAAATGGGGGGACATCATCTACAAAAATACAAAGACAAAGCGCAAGTTGACATGAGAAGACTTTTGTATCATCCTTCGACCAAATCGATGGTGAAGATGGCTACCTTCCGTGTCTTCCTTGCCAACATTATTGAGGAATTCCAGAGCCCAAAAAGGTTGCAGTCTGTCTTCAATGCTTCACCTACTCTATCCTTCAGATTATTACATAAGGACTTCTGAGAAAAGTCCATTGAGTGGCTGCGAATTGGCCTTGCACGAAAGGCACGCTACATTTGCATGCCCTTTAGAGTTTCCGACCACTGGTTTCTCATGATTGTTGACACTTCGGCCCGCGACGCCAAGGTGTACAACTTCTATGCCAGTGAGCTAAAGGTCGAACAAATAAATTTTGTTGGATTGGAAGCTAGGGAAGCACGAAGCATACCTTTCCATCTTCTTAAAATAATATGGGCTACTTGCCCGTCTCTGTGACATGGTTGGAGCCAACCCTGATTCCAAATCATCAACCCAACAGTCCAAACTTTATCTAGTTCAGGGGATTGCACTTTTTGTACAATATGATTCATAATAGTGCTCAATAGACAAATCCCCTTTACCGAGATTGCAAAAAAGGATATGCACTCCTTACGAGGACATTATGCCATGGAGCTCATCTATGACAAACGATTCTTTAAGGATCTGACAATGGCACAAGACGACGTACCTCAATATTTCTTCTCTTCTATCCAATGTCCGCAAAAGCATCCATACAGGACAATTCTAAAGGAGTTGGAGAAAAAGCAACAAAAAACACTAGTACATAACCGGCCTTTAGTGTCGGTTATTTAAGGCCTTTAGTGTCAGTTATTTAAGGCCTTTAGTGTCAGTTTTGAAGCGACACCTATGTGGGCGCCGCTAAAAGCCCAACTATTACGCATCGGTTCACAAACCGACGCCACAACCCTTCGCGCACCATCGAAAACGCGCCGAAAACGCACCAGCATGGGGTATAGGCGTCGGTTATTAGCTTAGAAACTGACGCCATATATCTTCACGCCACAGAAATGGTGCCATCTGGGGCACTATCGGTGTCGGTTTATTAGTGATACCCTACGCCATCTCACCCGCTGCCACGGTCGTGCTGACCAGCACGACCGTGGTGCCTGGCCTCTAGGGAAATTGACGTCGGTTACTAGTAGGGCAACCGACATTGTTACCATTTGTCGTCAGTTATATACAAATATTCGATGCCTATTTTATGTCTGGTCTACTGCCACGGTCATGATGTCCAGAACGGACATGGTGTCTGGCCTCATTAGGGAAATCGACGTCGGATACTAGTAAGGAAACCGACACTATAACCATATGTCGTCGGTTTTGATCAAATAATCGACGCCTATGTTTTTTTTTCTATCAGTCTGCAGACCTGCTGTGGCTGGTCGCAGGATGAGAAACCTACAGTTCAGTTATGAACTGCGGGTTTTACGACATCCATTGATATCAGCCAACAACAAGCCACAAACCTGCAAAATTAACATGATGGGCAATATTATATATATGTGATTCACACTCATGTATAATAACATTTAATTCATATTATTTTTTTCATCACATGCATGTAGAAACCAGTAGCAACCTGCAATTCCATTTATTTCATCTCTTCTCACATTCAGACACGTGTAGAAACATTCCTGTATTGATGATTTTCACACACATATGAAAATTCATAAAAATTCATTCACATTCACACATAATTAATTATGAGAACAAAGTTATTCTTTATTCATCATTGTCATCATTCTCAACAAAATCATATTGAAAGAGCCATGAAACATCAAAAGAAGCCACAATGAAGGGAAGCATGACACATATCATAAAGTGCAGCACGCACAAGTGTTTCAGATTCATATAACAATATGACAGACTAACACATATATAGTGCATAACAATAGTAGTGCTGAATTTACATACAACACTATAGCTTAGTACATATATAGTGGGACTAAGGTGACGATCTCTCCTACAAAAATAGGTTACCGACAACTACATGTTACGACTGGGAGGTTGTGATTCAGCAACCGTATGCATTAGCAGGAGGACAAACATATTTCACCACGAGTTAACATTGAAGAAGGTCTACTAACCTACACTGATCTAAACAAGTTTATCAATACTGATAAACTTGTTTAGCTCAGTGTAGGTTAGTAGACCTTCTTCAATGTTAACTCGTGGTGAAATTTGTTTGTCCTCCTGCTAATGCATACGGTTGCTGAATCACGACCTCCCAGTCATAACATGTAGTTGTCGGTAACCTGTTTTAGCAGGTGGGATCGTCACCTTAGTCCCACTATATATCTATATAACCTTAGTGTGGGATGCTTGCTTTCTCTTCGATTATTACGCTTTGGATTTACAAAGCAATGTCGATGGCCTGCATAGCTATGTCATGGCCGTCCTACATAGCCTGTAGTCTTTGGTGAATGCCTGCAAATTAAATAGAATTTCTATTAACTAGTATCCTAAAATTTTGATAAAAAACACACTTACATAATATAATTATAAATGAACATATAGATAAAAACCTCAGGGATATATTCTTAAAACTTACATTGTCAGCCGGTGCAAGCACGTCCTCACTGTCACGGTGATCATCAGCACGGTCATCATGGGAACATAATAAAAATATAAACATCCATGCCTCTAATATTGTGATCTTTTATCAATTAACAATCCTTCATTATGATCCCCGCGAACATACAATTCATTGTGATCCCTAGCTTCAATGTTTGGTGGTGTTGGCAACCCAAATACGAATGGATTGGAGTCATCATACTTATCATAGTACTCTTCTTCATCTAAAGGATCTTCAATGAATTGTCTTTTACCATGAAGAACAACTGACCATTTATCATTTGCAGGATCATCGATATAAAATACTTGTTTTTCCTGTGATGCCAATATGAATGGTTCACCCTTCTCGCCAATCTTTTCAAAGTTCACTAACGTGAAACCCAATGCATCCACTATAACTCCTTTGTTGTTGTCAACCCAATTACATTTAAAGAGCGGAATTCTGAAATCTACATAGTCAAACTCCCATATGTCTTCAATGACACCGTAATATGACATTTTAGCTTCACGTGGACTTTTATCCTTTGCACTTGCAAAAAACAATGAAGATGCTTGAAGGGTGACCCCGCTATTTTGGACGACACTCTTATCATCTTGACGCTTTGTGTAATATGAGAAACCATTTATGTCAAACCCTTGATAAGACATAACATTCAATTTTGGTTTAAAGGTGAGGCATTTGATGGTTTTAATAACATTATCTGGTGTTTGAGATAGTTGATGTAAGACTTTATCTTCAAACCACTTAATAAATGCCATGTTATTTTCTCTAGGAAGCCACATTGAATTGGATCGAGGATATTGTCTCTTGATGAAATTGGTATGTTCCTCGATATAAACACTCACTTCATCGATGTTGTGTAAAATATACAAGTGACCTTGCTCCAACTGCTCACGGCTGATTACTTTCACCTGTGATCCCAAAACTCCTTTACCAAAATGCTCCTCAATATTCTTGTCATTCACGGGAGCGTCATTACCACCCAGAAAGTCATTGCAAAAATCCATAACCTCTCTCGCCACATAACCCTCAATAATACTCCCTTCAGGACGATAACGGTTTTGAACATCACCTTTAAAAAATCTCATGTATCATTCAAAGGGATACATCCAATGCAAGAAAACTGGTCCCAACATTTTCACTTCCCTAGTCAAGTGGACAACAAGATGTACCATGATATCAAAGAACGACGGAGGAAAATACATCTCAAGCTGACATAGGGTAACAACCACTTCTCTTTGCAAATTATCGAGAGTATCAGGGTCAATAACTTTGTTGCACAGACTGTTGAAAAAGAAACAAAGTCTGGTGATTGCAAACCTTACATGCTTCGGCAATATAGATCTAATTGCCACAGGCAATATTTGTCGCATTAGAATGTGACAATCATGAGATTTAAGACCTATCAACTTCAGATATTTCATTGATACCAATGTACGGATGTTGGATGAGTAACCCTGTGGCACCTTAACATTTACCAAGCATTCACAAAATGATTTCTTCTCCTTTCTAGACAACGTGTAACAAGCGGGAGGTAAGTATGTTCTCCGATCACTACTAACTACTTCTGTTAATTTTGTCCTTATTCCCATTTCATGTAGGTCCATTCTGGATTTTATCCCATCTTTAGTCTTACCTGGTATATTCAACATAGTACCGATGATGCTATCACATACATTTTTCTCAACGTGCATGACAACGATACAATGCCTGACTGGAAAAGAACTCCAATAAGGAAGATCCCAAAATATTGACTTCTTCTAAAATAAAGACTTGTCACTCCTTGTGGCCATCGTACATTGTGATCTCTTACCAAATTCATTGGCGATGTCTTTCACTCTTTCATAAACATCTTCCCCAGATATAGGTTTAGGTGCACTACGTTCCTCATTCCATCCATTGAATGTTTTGTGCAACCTACGATACGAATGAAATTTTGGAAGAAACCTTCAATGAGAAAGATATACAGTCATGCCGCCATGCTTTAGTCGTATTGAATCAGTGTTATCTTCACATATGGGACACGCTTTAGATCCTTTGACACTATATCCAGACAAATTCCCATATGCTGGAAACTCATTCACAGTACAAAACAACATAGCGTGCAAACAAAATGTCTCTCTTCATGAAGCATCATAGGTCATCACACCTTCACCCCAGAGTTTCTTTAAGTCATCAATCAGAAGTTCAATATAAACATCGATATCATTTCCAGGTTGTTTAGAGCATGATATCAACAATGACAACATAACATACTTATTTTTCATACACAACCAGGGAGGAAGATTGTATATAACAAGCATGACTGGCCAAGTTCTATGTTGGCTGCTCAATGTCCCGTATGGATTCATCCCATCTGTACAAAGCCCAAGTCTTAGATTCATGTCCTCTTCACCGAATTCAGGGTAAAATATATCAATCTTCTTCCATTGTGGGGAATCAGACGCATGTCGTAGGATCCCATAATTATTTTTCTTAATATCTGCATGCCATATCAAATTCTTCGCATCTATAGGATTGGCAAACAAGCGTTGAAACCATGGTATTATAGGTAGATACCACATCACCTTGGCGGGAGAACCAGTTTTGGACTCCCCCGAAGTCGTCAATTTATACCTTGACGCACCACATTTCAGACAATCTTTCAAATCCACATAGTTCTTTTGAAATAATACACAATCATTCATGCATGCGTGTATCTTCTTGGCCTCCATTCCCATTGGGCACAACAATTTCTTTAACCAGTATGTTGAGATCGGCAGCTCGTTTCCTTCAGGAAGAATTTCTTTCAACAAAGACAACAATGACGTGAAGCTTTTGTCGCTCCATCGATTGTTAGCTTTCAGTTTATACAATCTCAACACAACGCTAAGCTTCGTAAACTTACAACCCATGTATAATGGTATCTCAGCATCATGCACAATGTTTCTAAACGTGGGAGGTGGATCGGTGTGCTTTACCCCACAACTATCCAGCATCGCATCAACGATGTCTACTGGAACGGGTTCATTCACATCTACGTCATCGGAGGCAATTTCTTCTTCCACACAAGCACTGCTATCGACATCCACTGGTTTCAGGTTTGAAATCTCTCCATGCCAGTGCCATTCTATATATCCTTGTACAATCCCGTTGCACATGACATGACTTCTGATTTCGTCACCAGTACTAACTTTCAAGTTGTTACAGCAATGCCTACATGGATAGTAGAACCTATCTCCAAGTTGTTTCCTATGTTCCTCGACAAATCTAATAAACTGATCAAGACCAGAAATAAACTCTGGGGTGCAACGATTGCGAATGGACATCCATGATCTATCCATTCTATGATCAAAGAGAAAATAAGTATATATTACAACAAGATTAGGGTCTAGGGTAAACATATTAGAGTTTATGGTTAAAAGTTTAGGGTTTATACATGTGATGTCATTCTTATATATAATAAATGTGTACCACCTCTCCCATTCTTGAACACCTAATCTCACTAGTAAGTATATAATGTGTATTGGGTTTTAAAGAAAATTTCGGTAGCATTTCCCCGTTGTTCTCCAAGTACATATATACTTAGAGAACAAATGGGGAAACGCTTCCAAAATTTTCTTGAAAACCCAATACACATTATACACTTACATCCTAAGTGAGATTAGGTTTTCAAGAACAGTCTCAAACCGGGGACTATCCAAGATTTACTCCTAAAAGGAGTAAATCTTGGATGGGTTTCTAGGCCAAGAAATACAACACCAGTTCCTTGTTCGCAACCCCATTCAACACACAATTTCTTATAAAAACACTTGTGGACAGCCATAATAACATATCAATGCTTCCGAAATTAATCAACATTAATAGCTTATGAATGTTTACATGCATTTATACTATCAATTCCTAGGGTTTAATGAATTAGGTCAAGCATGAGGATTAGAAGCACAAATATATTCAAGCACAAGATTTATTCATATCCTAGGTTGATTTACAATAGCAACATCTAAATAAGTAAACTCAAAACATTAGATAAATAAATATAATTAGTCCATAAACAAATACAAAGCAATAGATAAAAAAGTACATCTCAGTTGATAAACAAATATAAATCAAGAAATGATTTAATAATTTTAAAAAGTAGATGAATAAATATAAAGCCCTAAATTAAAATAATGTGATGAATAAAAAATCATTAGATGAACGAATGAGTAGATAAGTAAATACAAATCAGTATTTAAGTAAATACAAATCAGAGTGTCTTGCTCTGGAGTTGGGAGAGAGGGTGAGATAGAGGGTTTTTGGGGATGTTTACCTCTATTTGAGCCCAGTCAGGCATCTTGCTCTGGAGTAGGGAGAGAGGGTGAGACAGATGGGTGCACGTGGAAGCCGAACGGACAGGCCGAGCGGGCAGGTGAGCATGGAAGAGCGGTGAGTAGGCAGCCAGTGAGCGAGCAAGGAGGAGGGAGAAGGGCAGCGATGAGCAGGCAGTAGGCGGTGAGCTATGGAGCAGGAAGCCAATGAGTGGCGATCTCTGGAGCAGGTAGAAGGCCAGCGAGCTCTGGAGCAGGTGGTGAGCTCTGGAGTAGGCAGAAGGCTGGTGAGCTCCTGAACCGTAATGGAAGTGATCATTAAAAAAATACTAGACAATCATATTTTGTTTGATACACAATGTTCAATTTAAATAAACACTCCCTTAGAGGATCTAATATTAGGCACAAAGTCATGTCTTAAATACTCTGGAAAAATATATATTGATTCAAGATCACAACTCCCATACAGGTAGACATCAAATCCACTCTTAACAATGAATTAAAGGACTAATCAAGTAAAAATGACACCAATACTAGAGTCTACAGATAAGAACCCTACAGAAATCCACATTGGATACAATAAATGAAGATGGAGACCCATATGTTGTATGGTACTCCTAGCTGCAATAGCACACACATAGAAACCAGTGGATCAACCACAGTAGAAACATAGATGGAGACCAGACTATAAGGTACTCCTACAGGTCACACACATAGCACACACGTAGAAACGGAGATGGTTCCATTACCTTTGATTGGCCGGAGCAGTGGCGGAAGTAGTGGCAGCGGCGGAAGGCAGCAAAGCAGGAAGGCGGCACCGGAGTTGGAGTAGTTAGAGAGCAGGCCGCCGGAGTTGGCCGAAGCAGTAAGAGAGTAGGCCGTCGGAGGCGTCGGAGCAGTAAGAGAGCAGGCCGCCGGAGAGCAGGAGACCAGGCCATTAGAGCAGAGAGCGGCGGCGGCAGAGGAGTAGAGACCAACAAGCAGCGAGCAGCAGGTGGCCGGCAGTGAGCAAGGAGAACGGAGGCGGCGAGCAACGAGAACGGAGGCGATGTGGAGGGAGTCACCAGAATCGCCAAACCCTAAGCCGATTGCAACATAGAGAGAAAGGGGAAGAGTCGGGCTCGCTCGCACGCTATTAAGTTAACATTTGGTGTCGGTTATTCAACATAACCGACACATAACATTAATGGTGTCAGTTAATAACAAAAACCGACACCTGTTCTCAATGATAATCGTCGATTTTAACTAGAAAAAGACCGATGTATATCTACATATGCCGATTAAAAAATTGGTTCTCGATTAATGATCATAGTCATCGGTTTTTTTTTAAATCCGACGCTCAAAGGGTGTGAAAAATTTCCCGCGAACAGTGCGGGAAAACCCATAAGTGTCGGTCATTGTTGTAAAACCGACGATCAAAATGTGCCCAATTTCTATTTTGTGAATAATCTTTACTCATCGGTTTATTACTTAATGACCGATGCCATATGTTAAATTTTCGGAGGTAATTTTTTTTGCTGGAAATTTTGGATTTAGTGGTTAATTTTCGACGTCGGTTTGTTATTAAGGAACCGAAACTGAATAAAAGTGATACCCGTGTCTGGTCGCCCTTCACAGATTGATGTCGGTTTACTTTATAAACCGATGCTTTATCGTTTAGGTGTCGATGTATTTATGCAACCGACGCCTTTAAAAGTGACGTTATAAGCCATTTTTGTAGTAGTGAAACCACCATGGTCCCAGAACAATGCCAGTGGGGCCCTTATGCTTTCGATATGGCAGAGGACAAGGGGGACATTGACTTGATTACAAAGGTCACCATCAACAGAGCATTCCAACCAATGGTGCCCCTATCTGCCATAGAACCAACGTTTCCAAATTTTGACCATAATGCATGCAAGAACCTTTCCGACAACGAACTCCAACTCATCATGTCTAGGCTATACGCAGAAAATGATGAGCTAGTTTTCTTGCAAGGAGATATTCTAGTAATGGCAGATTCTCTCTATGAAACTGTACAAATTAAAGGTTCTTTATCCATGAGTGTGATGACTACGTACTAGTTTCTTCTAGCACGGGACCACCCTACGGTTTATATGGCATCAACATACATGAAGGATGATCTATTAGGGTCGAAGAACTTCGAAACCACGAAGGCACTTATCGCATATATTCAACACACAACTCTGAAGTTCATTATGCTTCCCTTTCTTCATTCCGAACACTAGATGCTATTGGCAACAAACCTACACGAAGGAACCACAATAATCTACAATAGTTCTGACAGCCAGTTTGATCCAAACCAAAAATAGTGTGTTGTTACAACAAAGATGCCCACGAAGGAAGTGGCAAAGGATTGTGTTAAACGACTACATGTTCTCTTTGGCAAACACACAAAGGCGTATGACAAAGAACATTTCCATCACCCAGCCTTCAGCCACAGATGTCCCCAGCAGATCAGAGAATCAAATGATTGTGGTTTCCACATTCTCTATTGGATGTATACCATCACTATTCTTGGAAAACAAGTGGAGGAAATGAAGGACGTGGATTACCACGCTCTACGTGGAAAATTCGTAGCAAATATCCTACGATCTCATGGAGCAAACAAGGGATTAATAGAACCTTAATACCCGTGCCCATGTACTTCTCAACCTATCACTTTGACACCCTGAGGACAAAGTGAGTGATACATGGGGGGGGGGTACATTGGGCAAGGGTGAGGTATCATATTCAAACCCTTTTCTCTTTACTCTTTCTTTCACCTCTGTTCTTATGTACATATTTTTCCTTTCCTTTGACACTTAGATTTTTCAGTAATTTCTTTGATAGAATAACTCCTGTGTATAAAACAACCTTCACTTCGAAAACAAAAAGAGTCACCCCTAGCTAAATTAGAGACAAACTAGGCCTCAAATGCAATTATATAAGTAGCATTTAGGCATGTAATGGTGAATTAATAAATCACTTTCATACTCAATTTCTATTCTTTTGCTTCAATTCTGCATCAGACTCTCCATAGGTTAACATCCTGGCTGAAACAAGCTAAACACTCTCAAGGATGGGAAGGAACCATGAGAAATCCAAATCAAGGAACCACGCAAGTGGACCACCAAGTATGAAACCGTAATAAGTGTATGTCAGGAAACCCTAAGAAACAGTTTTCTTCTTTTCAAAAAGAGGCTTGGCAGCCCAAATAAAATCCTAAATACCCAATTCCTAAGCATGTGAGCATATGAATAAAAGCCTGAGTGTTGAATAAAAACATTGGGGTTGTGCCATGCATAAGGACTTATACGAAGAACCAATAAAGGTCTTGCCTGGCCGGTACATTCATCTTCCCTCACAAAGATAGATGTGTCGCACCCGGTAGTGAGATCCTAAGGTCTCCAAGTATATGAAAAAGCTGATAAAGGACTCCCCCATCCTGTACATTTAGCTTCCCTCACAAAGGCAGATGTGTTGTGCCCGATAGTGAGATCCCAAAAGTTTAGATAAACCCTCCCCCACAAAAAAGGAGAGTTACACAACAACCTTTAGCCAACCCTCATACCTATCTTAGCTTTTGGTAGGAATTTCAAAGAAGTATAAAATTGCTTAGAGTCGAAGACATGCATAGAATATGATAAAGGAAAAGGTGGTCTCAATGTGAGTTACGCGATACGGAAAAAACCTAAGATCCACACAACTCTCGATACCTAAAAGAGTTAGTGTAAGAGGAAACCCTGATAAAACTCTAGGAGATCTCTAGTTTAGAATCGAAGCAAGAGTATAGAAATCTTCATTAAATAAAATCGCCTCGCCACTACGTGCCTTAGCTCTATCTAGCTTGAGGACAAGCTAGACTCTAAGTTAGGGGGGGTGATAACCTCCCATTTTGTGGTGTTATCTTACTAGTTTTTCTTAATTTTCCATACTCTTTCTTAGATAAATTAGATATAATCCTTAACTTTCTACGTTATTATGAATTCACCATTAAACTAACATTTATCTTTTTCTTCTTATAGAAAAACCCAAAAAAAATTGCAAAAGCCCCAAATGGTCCCAAGACCGAATGAAGTCCAAACGGTCCCAAGACCGAATGAACTCAAATGGTCTCGAGACCGAATGAAGTCCAAATGGTCCCAAGACCGAATGAAATCAAACGGTACCAAGACCGAATAAAGGAAAATGGTCCCAAGACCGAATGAAGTCCAAACGGTCCCAAGACCGTATGAACTCAAACGGTCCCAAGACCGAATAAAGGCAAACGGTCTGGAGACCAAATGAAGTCCAAATGGTCTGAAGACCGAATGAACTCAAATGATCCCGAGACTGAATAAAGGCAAATGGTCCCAAGACCGAATGAAGTCCAAACGGTCCTAAGACTGAATGAACTCAAACAGTCCCAAGACCGAATAAAGGCAAACGGTTCGGAAACTGAATGAAGGCAAATGGTCCCAAGACCGTATGAACTCAAACGGTCCTATGATCGAACAAAAGCAAATGGTCTGGAAACCGTATCAAGCCAAATGGTCCTAAGACCATTTGAAGCCAAACAGTCCCAAGATCGCATGATGCCAAATGGTCCCCAAACTGTTAAAGACCCAAACGGTCCCAAGACCGTTTGGGAATCCTTGGAAGCCTATAAATAGAACCGAAGGAGTTATCATTAAGCATTAAATTCTTGGATTCCGAAAGGCTTCCCCAACCGTTCCAAAGCTGTTTCATCTTCCATCCTCTCCCCGAAGGCTGTTAGTCCAAGATCCACACTTCATTCTCAAGCTACTTTCTCTCTCATCGACATAGAAGGTGGGAAGTGTAGAAGTCTTCATCAAGTCAACCAAGTGGTGTGAAGATAGTTTCTCTCTACTCCAAGGGGTCAACTTTCCTCCCTCCTATGTGGAGATGATGCTTTCTCTCTCTCTTCCCACCTCCTTCTTTGTTCACTCCCTGAGTGAGTAGTCCCATACACTAGGGGTGTGAGGAGTAGCCCTGTTACCCATGTTTTCATTTCATACATTGTAGTTCATGGCTTTACAATAGAAATATACTATCTTTTTAGTTCAACATCAATCATTTAATGAATGCCAGTTGCTTGATCACCAACTTGTGTTATCTATTATCTGTTAGTGCAAATTGTCTATGTTTGTACTTCTAGATTCGAATATCGACTTCTTGTTGGTTCTAGATGTATGTATTCACCATACATTTGGTTCAGTTTCTAGGAGCATTTCTCGAGGAGTGGGGTAAACTCACCTCCATCATTGTACTTTCATACTATGAAATGGAATCAGTTGATATATGAAAGTACACCCTTGACAGGTTGAGGAACACACTTTGGGAGGGGAGTGATGCAAAGTAAGTGACCATTCATTTGGGGATGGTTGGCATTTCAACACTACCACATTTCTCGTAGTTAGTTATCCAAAAGGAAGCTAAGTCTATAAAGATACTAACTGTTTAGACCCTTTTCTTTGCAAGACATGTTATTATGATGTATGTTTTAATCCATGCGTAGTGGTGGTGAAACTTGATCACATCCTACTGGTTTCTAAATATCGTTTACAACTTTAAGTTTACTTTCTTGTTATTTACTTTCTTCGCACATTAGTTTAATCATCAAACCAACTCTTTGATCTAAATATCAACTCTTAATGGATAAGTAGGATTATTACGTTTTCCATCTTATTAAACTCTTAACAAGACTTTTGTCTAGTGGATTTGACCCTTAACTATACTACGATAAGACTTCCACGTATCTTAGCATATGTGGGTGGAGATCTTATTATAGCATACGCAAGGATAAACTTAGAGACTTACTATCTCTAGGATTTTCAGTATTGCTCGCAACTCCACACGAGTGGAGGCTCCATCATCCCCGGTTTGGGACTGTTCTTGAACACCTAATCTCACTTAGGATGAAACTGTATAATGTGTATTGGGCTTTCAAGAAAATTGCGGTAGCATTTCCCCGTTTGTTCTCTAAGTGCATATGTACTTAGAGAGTTTTTCCATCTATTTACAAAATAGCCATTTTGAACCCCAGCGGCCAATCAGAAGTCAGAATTTTGAGTTTTCATTTTCTCCTTCACTCAATCTCTTCTCACATTTTTTCTTACATTTGTTCTATTTTAATTACTTTTTATTCACCAAAATACTTCTCTCCTATTAAACTACACCTCTATGATACCCTCCAACTAACCATTATCACCTCCCTCCAATGAACCACCATCTCCCTCTCGCCCCATTTCTCTCCCTCTTTGATGAACAAGCCATGATTACTTTGCTTCCCTCTCTCTTCTCCATCCACCACGTCTCCATCAAATTAAACTACCCATGCCAAATGCATGTATATATACGATGCTTTTCCGATACTATCTCCCACGTTTCTATCATACATGAAACTACCCAGTCATATCTCACATGTTTCCCTCAATCAAATCTCAAAAGTCCCTCTCAAATACACCATCAAAAGTAAATTCCCACCATGAGTTGCTCAAGCATGCCGCCACAAATGCAACAATTGACATTGTATCCTCCATCTCTTATCCAACTGCAGACCCTTCATGGAGTAGTTGGGTGTCGAGATTATCATTAATACTAGGAGAGCCATAAACACATGGTAGTGAAATACGTCACTACAACAAAATCTGTTAAATGTCAAGGCAAACTGGTCAAGGATAAGAGTTCTGACCATATTAGATTTTGTCTCGAGGATTTATCCTTGGATAATGTATTATTTATCCCTGACCAAATATATTTTTCTCCCTTAATATTTCCTCTACCAGATTGACCTAGCGGCCATTTTCACTTCTATCAAAATGGAATGGTTACTTTTCACACACCCCGTGCCCCCAACTCCTCGAATCTCGTTCTCCCATCTGCAACCGTTCGTAGGTGCATGACAAGGATGCCTTCGGAGATGGCGGTTTATGGCATCGTCATCACTGCTTTATAGTCTACAGCCACACGCAAAAGGGGATGGTGGTTTTCCAACATCATAGTGACTACTAACCGTCTGCAACCACAAACCAGACGAGCCCCCCGAGACAGTGGCTTACAACGCAGTGCTCATTTTTTTATTTTCGTCTGACCTTTGGTTAGTCCTTATTCTTTCTCTATTTCCCATAGTTCCTTCATTATCACCCTTTTCCCTTCTACAAACAACCATTATTGCACCCGTCTCTTGAGGTTTTTGGTCTCACGCACACTGGCAGGTTGCACCCCAATTAATTGATAAAAGATCGCAATATTAGAGGCATGCATGTTTATATTTTTTATATGTTTTATTTTTCTGAATGTGAAATTTACAATGTGAAATTTACAATGTGAATGTGAACTTTACAATGTGAATAACAAGAAGCAAACCAAGAAGGGAGATATAACAAAGCCCTCAACTGCTGAGGCGGCTGCAAAAATGGTAAAATTGAACTCTTAGAGAAATCGATCGATATTGATTATTGTTATGTTTACTTACCAATTTTTGTTGATGGCGATTAGCGAGATCTGCACGCATAGAGGAAGGAAGGCAAGTTCATCCCTGAGGGCATAAGGGATGAATTAATAGTTGCTCTGGGTAACCCAAAGAATCCTGGACGTGTTAGGGGTGCCGACACTGGTTTGGGCATCAAAGCGTTCTTTGGGCCATCCCAGTGCAAACATGTCCCAAAAGAGGGACTTTCACAAGTTGAGGTAACCTATTCCTTTTTTAGAATGTTATTGCAAAAGGAAATTCAATAATCGATAGCTACATTTCTTTTATCCATGTATAGGTAGATGAATTAATTGAGAGGAAAGTCCAAGAAGCAATGGTGAAGTGGCAAGCGTCTCAGACAACCACTCAGATGGTACTTGTGATGTGTCACGCTTCTATTACTCCTATTGTAGAGGTTGGGAGTAATCATGTAGACCCACCACCTAGCACATCTTCTGTAAATATTTTTATGACATAGTAGCTAGTCTTTTCAAGATGATATGTTTATGTATATATGTATATAACATTCTTTACGTAAATTTGTAGGGGTTGAAGCTATGCCATCTAAAAAGTCAAGAATATATCATTGTCGAGGCACATGCTTACCCAACCCTTCCAGGGGAGATGTTTCATGGGACTCCAGCACCAGATGGTGCGGTTCGCGTGAGCCTGATGCATATACTCCCCGATTGGAAAGATCTTCAACTGCCATATGCCCACACAGATTCTGAAACGCTTGGTGAGGAAGAAGGCGGAGTGATAATGTGGCCCAAAGCAGATGTCGTCTATACTAATATTGTATGGTAAATTTATATTACGTTAATTTGTTAGTGTGTATATATGAGTCAATTGATCTGAAATTATATATATAGGTCAAAAAGATGACACCTTCTACATCTCGGCCTCCACCTCCACCTCCTCAACTACCAAGTTGGCTTCCAAGGGACCTACACGCCTCGTTAGGTCCTAATTGTAGGGGTATGGAAGTATGGATCGGAGAACATGATCAAAATTGCCCTATAAATGTTATAATTCTGGAGGATGCTGCAGGTCAATCATATGATAACAATCTATTTATACATGTTGTGCATACGTATTAATGCATAGGTATTAATGTAGGTCAATCATACGAAAACAAGCTATGTATACAAGATATTTTGGAGTTGTTTCATTATGATTGGCTGAACACATCTATGATAGAGCTGAGGATATGGTGAGATCTTGTTTATACATTTGTATACCTTGTTTTATATACAGTGATCTGGTTTCTTAAATATTAATGCATACGTAATACATGTTTTGCAGCCACTTACACATGATATATACAGATTTTGCATTTTCCCATGTGGGATTGTTGGTTCCATCTTTGATTAGTCTTATAGATACAGACCCTTCGTCAGTTACTTCATACTGTTGTTCTACTTTTGAATATTTTGGTCAAAATAAGAAGACGGTGATAATAACTCCATTCAATGTTGAGTAAATTTACTTTTCTTATAATTTGGACTTAAGAAAATAACATTTTTATTATGGATTTTGAGTTATTAATTTTTAACTTTCTTACCTGTAGTGGTAGGCATTGGGAGTTAGTAGTTATTATCCCCAAGACGTTCATTGTCTATTATATAGATCATGTGGGGAATGAATTGAATACATTATATGGACACACAATGAAAAGGCCATTATTCCCGGGAGAAATATTTCATATTTTTATATTTGTTCACATCTGTTACTACATTACTATTTAATTATGAAATTTAATGTGTTACATTAACATGTAGGGCTTTACAAGAGTTCAAAAAAGATGGACGAAAGGTCCCAAGGAAAAAGAATCAACCACTAATTTAGGAGAATGTGAAAGTAATTTCCCGAATCCAATGTATATATTATTTATGTGAACTATGCTTATTTGTATTTTTGAATATTTTGTATGTTTCAATTTATAGTGTGCTACATAAGACAATGGATGGGCATGTGCCTACTATGTGATGCGATTTATGGACCTAATCATCAAATATGCCACAATGGAAATCGATACTATACATAAGGTATTATATATAGTCTCATTAGATAATATGAGATATATCAATCTTATTATATATTATTAATTATATATATACGTCATTCTCTTTGCAGGTGTTTAAAACTAACTTCAGTATAGGTGGAAAGTTATTACATGTACATACTCCCTATACGAGGGAGGAATTAAATGTTGTAAGAGAAGAATGGGAAAAATCCCTACAAGTAGTGGGAATTTTTAAATATAATTGGGTATCTGATGATAATGATGACGATGATGAATAAAGAATGATGTTTCTAAACTTTGTTCTCATAATTATTTTTGTGTGAATGTGAATGACTTTTTCTGAATTGCCTTATGTGTGAATGTGAATGACTTTTTCTGATTAATACATTAATATTTGAATGTGAAAAGAGATTAAATAAATGGAATTAAATGTGAATGTAAATGACTTTGTAGGTTTCTACATGTATCTGATCAATAAATGTGTCTGAATGTGATTGACTTTGTAGGTTTGTGGCCTGTTGTTGGCTGATATCAATGGATGTTGTAAACCTGCAGTTTAGAACTGAACTGTAGGTTCTGCATCCTGCTGACCAGCCATATAGCAGGCCTGCAAACTAATAAGAAAAAAAAATCAGAACATAGGTGTCGGTTATTTGTATAAAACTAACAACAAAGACATGCATCGTCGGTTATTTGTAAAAACTGACGTCTCTTACATGGTTGGTGTCGGTTATCTATAATAACGGATGCCTATTGTGGCCAGGTACCACGACCATGTTGGGAAGCATGGCTGTATAGGAAGGGATATGGTGTTGGTTATTGTTTAATAACTGATGTGTTTAACCATGATATAGTGTCAGTTTTCTTTACTAATCGATGCTTATAGTTCCCTTGTTGGCACATTTTCAGTACCAGGAAGGGTTATGGCGTCGGTGTGTGTTTAACAACCGACGTCTTTGATCATGATATAGTGTCAGTTTTCATTAAGAACTGATGTTTATAGTTCCCTTGCTGGTGTGTTTTTGGTGGCGGTAAGGGTTATGGCGTCGGTTAGAAACTGACGCTGAAGGTGTCGACCTTTAGTGGCACCCACTTGGGTGTCACTTGGAAACTGACGCTAAAGGCTCTAAATAACTGATGCCAAAGGCCTTTTCTATAGTAGTGCATCATAAAGGTAGTTCATCTAGATCTTCAAAGCATGGACCACTGTAGCAACTTCGAGATCATGGGTTGGGTAGTTCTCCTCATATTTCTTAAGATATCATAAAGCAAAAGAAATCACACTCTTATCTTGCATCAGCATGCAACCCAAACCATTCTTTGAAGCATCATAGAACACTATGTATCCTTTCCCTTGCGCAGGCAGAACTAACACTGGCGCACTAGTTAGTTTCTCCTTTAACAACTGGAAGGCACATTGACTCTTGTCATCCCAGGAAAAAGTCACATATTTCCTTGTCATCTTGGTTAGGGGTAGCACTACTAAGATGAAGTTCTTGATGAACCTCCTGTAGTATCCTGCTAAACCCAAAAAACTAAAAACTTATTTTGGTGTCTTCAGCTACTCCCACTCTATCATAGATTCCACTTTCTTGGGGTCTACATGAACTCCCTCGCTAGATATCACATGTCCTAGGAAGGACACCTCCTTCAGCTAAATCTCGCACTTTCTAACCTTGGCATACAATTGATGTTGCCTCGACGTGGCTAACGATCGACACAGATGTTGCCCATTCTGCTTATTGTCTCTTGAGTAGATCAAGATATCATCTATAAACACTACCATGAACTGGTCCAGATAAGGTCTAAACACCCTTTTCATTAGATCCATAAATGTTGTCGATGCATTGGTTAGCCTAAATGGCATAATCACAAACTCTTAATGTCCATACCAAGTCCTAAATGATGACTTAGTTATGTCATCTTCCTTAATTCACAACTAGTAATATCCCAATCTTAGATCTATCTTAGAGAAGATTACAACACCTCATAACTGGTTAAATAGGTCATCAATACGCGACAAGGGATACTTGTTCCTTATCGTCACCTTGTTCAATTATCTATAGTCTATACACAACCTCATAGATCTGTCTTTCTTCTTTACAAACAACATTGCAGCACCCCATGATGACACAGTTGGTCTGATAAAACCCTTCTCAAGAAGCTCTTGCAACTATTTATTAAACTATGACATTTCAGCTGGCACCATTCTGTACGGTGTCTAAGCTATTATTTGTGTACTTAGGACTAGATTGATCTCAAAATCAATCTCTTGAGGTGGGAGAACACCTAGAAACTCCTCTAGAAACATGTCCTAGAACTCGCAGACAACTAGTACTTCTTGAATACTAGGATTCCTCACCTTAGTATCCCTCACATGTGCCAAAAATGCCTCGCAACCTTGCCTCGTAAGCTTCTCTGCCGCCATTGCTAACACCAGACATGTCTGAAGAATCTTACTATCTCCTTGGAAGATCCACATCTCATCACCATCCCAAAATGTCAGCACCTTGGCCCCACAGTCCAAGACCACACGATACTTCTCCAAGGTATCCATTCTAAGGATGACATTGAGTCCATGCATGTCAAGTGGTATGAGATCCACTTAAATTTTGTGTCCTAAAAAATAAAGGACACATGAAGGACATACCTCCCGCAATTCCGTGGAACCAACCAACAGGGTTTCTAAATGAAGGCTATCGTGTCTATGTATAACAGGCAAAGAGCTACTAGAAATCACTTCCCATGTGATAAAAGAGTGGGTCGCACCCTGATCAACCAAAATAGATATAAAGAAAGAAGAAGACAAATTAGAATGAAATAACTCCATCTGACCTGTCACTACTCACGGGTTGACCATGTTTACTTGAGAGTTATACATTGCCCATATTTTGATAATGACTTAACCATTCCATTCCTATGTATCTAATATGTTTGTTCAATATTGATTTCAGGTTTTACGTACACGAAAAGGATCAAATTATACAAGCCCTAACTTGTTCAAGTTCAAGTCAAATGCAATGCAAGTGTGCATTTTGGGAAATCACTCCAAATGACCTTGGATGATTTTTGGAAGCACTTGTATTTATGATATGACTTGTAACTAAGATGATAAAAATTAGGGACACTTAATGCCAAGGTTTAATCACTCAAATGTCAATTTAGAAAATTTTTCATAGGTTATTCATCGGTCGAGTTAGAAAATCGACTGATCCTATGATGGATTTTCTGAAGATGACCCATCGGTCGAGATGCACTCTCACAGAACTCGACCAATTGACTCACTGAGAAAAATTGATTTTAGCTCATCGGTCGAGTTTCCCAGAACAAACTCGACCGATAGTTTGAAAATTGGCTTTGTCTTTTAGTGGATCAGTCGAGTTACCTTTATTGAAAATCGACCGAATGTACTGTATGGAAAATGCAGACAAAGTGATTATCACTGTTAGAGAGTTGTTTTAGGTGAAAATAGATATGTTGCAACTTGGAAAATAGCTATATTTTGACCCTAAGTGATCCCACACTCAAGGGAACACCCCTAGCTATAAATAGGACCCCTTGGAGTTCATTCCAAGTTTGCTCATTCATGCTATTCTAAGTGCTTGCTATAGTTGACTGTGTTGCAACTCCTTCAGCCCCTTTCTCTCTCTAGTTTACACTTCATTTTGTGATTATGAGTTAGATAGGCCTATTGTAAGAGAGATACTTCCTTGTTCTTACAAATCCCTCATCTACTCCATCTTCCCTACCCCTTTCCTCCATGAAGAAAAGGTGAAGCAAGCTACTCTGAGTGAAGGTGGAGCTATTATTGGTCTTATTCAAGTTTTAAGAAGAGGTGAAGATCTTCTCCAGGTGAAGGATAAGGGAAAGGTTGAAGATCCAAGAAGAGTAGAAAAGTCCTTGAAGGCGGAAGACTTGTGCTACAGTGGATAAGTCCTTGGAGAAGGATGAAGCGTCTTGGCAAAGTGGGTAAGTTCTTGGTAAGGTAGAAGACTCTTAGTGCTTGGATGGGTAAGTCCTTTGGTGGTCTTGTTTTGTAACTCTTATTGGTGAATATATAGAGAAAAGCACTTGCAAAGTCCTATAGGCTGACCTCTCTAAGTAGTGGACTGACTCTATCCTAGTCTGGAGAGTGGAACCACTCTACATGACCTTGTAAAGTGTGTGCTATCAATTCCTCTCATCCTTGATATTCTTGTTAGATAGGACTTCAAATTGCACTTAAGTTATTGGTTTTAATTTGATATAATTTCAAGGTCTAATCTATCTTATTAGAATTTTTGAAGCTCTATTCACCCCCCCCTCTAGATCCCTAGATCCAACAAGTGGTATCATAGCCAAGGATCTTCTCCAACAATCTCTCATGAGACGAGAAGATGGGCGACAACCTACTTGGTTCTCTCAACCTAGAGGGAGGCTTCTTCATGTGTCCTCTAGTCTTTGATGGCACCAACTTCCTCTATTGGAAGAGGCATATACAATTCTACATTCAAGGCATTAACTTTGACATGTGGAAGGTAATGGTCAAACCTTACAAGGAGCCTACCAGAGCTGTTGCAACATGGAGTGAAGCTACACTCAAGGAAGCCCAACTTAATGCAAAGTCCATAAGCATCCTCTATGTATCCCTTACCCCAATGGATTTCAACTAGATCTCATCTTGGGACACCGCCTATGATATTTGGGACAAATCATGCATCACCAATGAAGGCACAAAGCAAGTCAAGGAGGCCGAGATCTATATGTTGAACAACCTTCTAGAGAACTTCAAGATGGGAAAGAAAGAAGGGATTGCGGAGATGTATTCAAGAATCAATGTCATCATCAATGGGCTAGTTGCATTGGGAAACACTTTGGATAGAGGTGTAATCAACTCCAAGATCTTGAGGATTCTACTAAAGAGATGGGATTCAAAGGTCACCTCCATTGAAGAAGTGAGGAGCCTTGGTGACATCCCAACTGAACAGCTCATTGGCAACCTCCAAGTCCACGAGCCAAGGCTTGACAAACAAGAAGAAGAAGCCAAGCAAGAAGAGAAGGAATCCAAGAAGATCAAAGATAGTGCTTTCAAAGAACAAGTGGAGATGGTCATACTTCAGCAACAACTTTCTTGCCAGACTTCTCCTTCCTCCTCCAGTGAAGATGATAGCCCAACTGAGCATGAAGCAAATTACATTAATGGCAAACACTTTAAGGGAAAGCAAGCCTCTGCCTCCTCTATTCCTAGATTCTACAAGTGTGAACAAAAGGGGCACTATAAGAGTGAATGTCCCAAGTAAAGAAAGTCACACCACAAGGGAAACTAAAAGAAGGAAGAGGAGTACAAGAATGAGAGCAAGTACAAGAGGAAGGACAACAAGGACAAAAGATACAAGAATGTAGCTCATGCAGCTTGGGAAACTTCATCTTCAAGCAGCTCAAGCTCCAAAGAAGATGGAGAGTGCCACCATGCACTCATGGCCTATACTAGTGAAGCAATTGATGAGGTAAGTGAGTTGAGTTTGCATGAGTTATCTAAGGAAGCTATTATTGACATGTTTATCTCTACCCATTCATCTTTTGCTAAATATAAATCTAAAATAAAATGGTTAGAAAAAATCATTGATGATCTATATGCTAAACTTGAAATTCTTGAGCTGAATGAGAAAACTAATCTTGAGAGTATTAATAATTTTCAAGGGAAATACCTTGATATTGATGTATAATACAATGGAGTTGAAGTTAATAATGATATCTACCTTTAGAACATTGAAAATCTTAAGGAAGAAAACCAAAATTTCCTAAAAGAGCTTTAAATGATTAAAATTAAAAATGTTGAATTTAAGCTTCTTATTGATGCTCGTAGAGATGAAAGAGATGTCTATCTTAAAGAAATACAAATGCTTAAATCTGAAATTCTAGGTTGCTTGGTCAAGTTAATGATTTAGCTTCTAGACCTATATTGCCTAGTGCTGATGTTGCTTTGATTTCCCTTGAGAAGGATTCATATTTGACTAAAGCCCTCTATCTTGAGTCCGATCTAGTTCATTCTAAAGATGACATAGCTAGCTTATCTTCTACCATTATTTCTCTAAATGATGATACCCATAGATTGAGAGCATCCCTATGGAAATTCATCTAAGGGAAGAACTCCCCAAATGAAATCATTGACCATTCTACCAAACAAAGTGGTACAAGTGGTTTGGGGTTTGTAAGGGGAGCACAAAAGGGAAAGAGCAAAGCCAAAGGTAAGAAAAAGAGCAAGGAGACCTCTTTATTTGTAGGAGAGTCTTTTGACACTAAGAATCCTATGGTTTTTCATTATTGCAAATGTAATGATCATTACTCTACTTATTGTCCTTACAAACCTAAGGGACCAACCCAAAGATGAAATGGGTCTCCAAGCTAACTCTGGATCCCAAAATTTAAGTTGGGAACTAAAATTCTCCTTTCTTATAGGAAAAAGGAAGATGGATTGTTGATAGTGGTTGCACTAAGCATGTGATAGGTGATATAAGCCATTTCCACAACTTCATCAAAAAGAAAGGAGGTTCGATCACCTTTGGGGACATTAAGAAAGGTAAAGTCAAAGGTGAGGGTGATGTCGGTGAATCCTTGTGTATCAAGAATGTTCTCTTTGTGGATGGCCTACATCACAATTTAATTATTGTTAGTCAATTATGTGACAATGGTTAGCTTGTGTTATTTACTTCTTTTCAATGCTTGATTCTAGATTCCCTCACATACCAAGTTATATAAAAGGGAACTAGAAGTGGTAATATTTGTGTTATTATTCTTGACTCTATTAAGCCTATTCTTGGTAGATTCCTAGTAGTCAACTCAAATGATATTTCTCTTTGGCATCGTCGGCTAGTTCATGTAAATATGCATCAGTTGAAGAAGTTGAGCAAAAAGGACTTGGTCATGGGACTTCCCAAATTATATTTTGAAAAGGATGAGGAATGCCAACCTTGTACCCAAGGAAACAAAACCAAGTTCTCCTTCAAATCCAAAGGAGTCCTTAGTACCAAAAGAGATCTTAACCTTCTTCACATTGATCTATTTGGACCAATGAGAACTCAATCGCTTTGTGGTGCCAAGTATTGCCTTGTTATTTTCGATGATTTCTCTAGATATACTTGGACCCTCTTTTGTTGGTATGTATGCCCTGAGAGCCAATCATGGGATGATTGGTGGGATACATTAAGATTGATTTGATAAACATTAAAGGCAAGCTTCCAATTCTTTCTGGTTCAGTCATATGAGATAATGATATAACAGATTGAATGTCTAGAGAATGACAGTACTCAATGATGTATGCCTTCAGGTTCAAGACTTGAATGATGAGATCATACAGATGCTAAGAGTTTGTAAATTCTTATTATTTCCCTAGTCGGATGTCATTGTGGAAGGTAGATAAACAACAATGACACACAAGACTAGATTTTGGTGTTGGTTGATGACAGAATCTCATTATTCATGATATGTAGATATCAAACCAAACACATAAGTACTTGTTAGAGAACAAGTATACTGAACAGACCCACCATGAGTTTGACACATGGAACCATGACATGGTAGTCAGAGCCAGTTCTCACAGTGATGGTGGTGAGTGTGATTCTTTGACCTAAAATCACTACACTCAAAACATATCATTGGGTACACTTTGACATCATCAAATGCAGTCCTGAAACATGGGTTGTTATAAAGGTGATGATTGGGTGGCTTTGACACATGGGGATTTTGAGGGGTGAGTGATAGATATGGGATTTTTCCCTCCTAAGGGAGTTTGATATCCATGGCCACTTGATAAGTAGGATTGATATAGGAATGTACGCATGTGTGAATCAATATGTGATATTGATGTCATACATATCTCCTCCAATCTACTTTGAGATCAAGAAAGTGAATGAATGTTGACAGGATGACTATTCCATGCCTTGAGTTTATTTAGGATATCAGTGACAAAGGAATTATACATTCACTGTAAAACCATTCAAGAATTGTAGGATTGAAAGTTGATCTCCAACTTTCCTTTTCACTTGGGTAGCACGGATGTGCGACTAGGCACCGCTCTATGCTTGTGAAGTCATAAGTGTTATGGACTTTCACTGCCAATGTGAAATAGACCTATAGGGTCACACACATAGGATTTAATCTAGAAGAGTAGTTTATCCACAAACAATGTTTAGATTGATTACTAAAGGATTTTAGTAGTTCAATTAAACACTCAATCAATTGATAGCTCAGTATCATAGTGTTCAAGGTGTTGGACCAATTGATTAGAGTATCAGATTGATTGAAATTATGTTTGACTGATTTGCACAAGTCTGCCGCCCCAACCGATCGGATCATGGGATGAACTAATCGGCTCAGGTTAGTGAATCGATCGGCTCAACTGGTGAGACGATCAGCACATGTATCATGAGACGATCGGCACATGTATCATGAGACGATCAGCTCAATTATTGAACTGATTGATTCATGTGACCAACCGAGATCGTTTGGAAAATTAGAAGACTATTTTGAGAATACAATTTGTTTCACTTGTACAAATTCAATTTGGACAAGGATTAATATTTGATTAATTGGAAACAAATATGAAAGTCAATTTGAGTTGGACTAGGACCATAAAATAATCAACTCATGCTTGAACTGATGGACTCTGGTGCCCCAACCGATCATTTCAGGTGTGAACCGATCAGCTCAGGTCCCCAACCGATCGGTTCATGCTTGAAACGATCGGTTCAGCTAGCACAGATTGGTTGTTTTGTGGAAAATCTTGAACCCTTCTACTCCAGTTTAATCCCGCATTGCCCGGGGTAGAGAACATTATCCCATGACCCTCCTATATATAGGGGTAGTGGGGGCTTCTCAGGAACAACAAATCAGAACACTAGTTGCTCTGTGAAGTTGTCTTTCTCTCTGGTTGTGGTAATCGAGAGAGCCCGAGCAAGTGCTACCCGATAAGGGAGGCATAACAAGGGAAAGGCAACTGTAGAAAAGCAACTGGATGCAGGAGAGTGTGTTGGTGACTAGTACGCCAACAGGAGGGTGTGAATCCTTCCGATTCCTTATGGGAAAAGGAGATTGAAGTTCCAGGTGGTCTGTGTGGACTACTACAGAGGTGGGAGACTTCTGCCGCTCAGAGGACAACTGTCAATGCCGACAGTCCCTGTGAGACCAGGAGCTGCACAGACACCGTCCGAGACAGGAGGTGAAGATCGCGCAAGCCACGAGGTAACGTCATTGAGCAAGCCTCGGGAGAAGGTCTGCCTCTACAAACCATCCTTCCTATTGTATAAATTTTGACGTGATTCCTTTATTCTGGGTTTGGGAGAAGAATTTTTTTGTTTCCATTGACTTCTCTGTCTCCCCTAAAACCCAACAGTGGTATCAGAGCCACGTCAACTGCTCTATACTTTAGGATTATCGATGTGATCGATTTTGGTTTGTCGCCTTTATGTATTGCATACGATGCGAATAAAATTGGCTTTATGCATGTCCAATCCTAAATCCACAAAATCCCAATATACATATATGATATGTAATATGAATGAACTCGATACGCATCTCCCTTAAGCGAATTTTGTGGTGGATGTATAGCGTGGTTATGGCCAATAAACCCTATGTGTGTGCTTGGTTGTATGTGGTTGCTTGCATCTCAGTCTGCACACTGATTCCCTACCTCCTTTTCTTGATATAACTCGAGATAACTTAAGATTTCTTTCCTACCTTTGCTCCGCTCGAATGTAACTCGTGGTTTCCCAATTCAAATGTAAAATAGGATAGATCTTTAATTTTCTATTATGTCAAAGAATGGAGGACGATCTGACGACAACTGAGACGATCGATTCAAGGAGTGAACCGATCAATTTGCGATCCAGACGACCGGTTCATGGAACGAGACGATCAGGTGGTGGCTATGAGGAGATGTACGAAGACTAGGTGAACTGATCAGTTGGAGGAGCCAACCGATCAACTGGTGGCACCCAGAAGACTGGCCAAGGCGAGCAGGTCATTCATGTGATGATTTGATCAACTCAGAAGGCTATAGAACTTCATCATGGATAGGTTGCATGTGATGTAGACCTAGATGATCGGGCTTCCTCTTGGCTCAAGGAATCACATTATGATGGACATAATCATCACTTTTATCATTTTGCATGTTTTCTCTGGGATATTGCATGTATATGATACGTACTATATATATTGTGGTGATTGGATATGTATATGTACCTATAAAACCAAATCCCTCATTAAATATTAAAGTTTTAGATGCCTTCCAAATGCGACACACGTGAAAAGCTTGATCGGCCAAGTGTGACCACGCCCTAGCATGGTACACCGTCTATCTCATGGAAGTGTGAATGATGGATATGTGGGTCTGCCCTAGCAGGGTGCATATGCATCGTATTGGCTTTGGGTTGGACTTAACAAGGTGACCTAGATAGGATCTAGCACCTTGAGGCATGGAGGTGATCATGGCAAAAAGTTGCATATGACATCTTTCAAGAGTTGCATATGATGCAATTGGCAAAAGTTTCCTACTTGGAAGATCTAAGTTGTGGGTGACAGCCCTAGCTGGTCCATGACTCAGAGGATTTCAGTATCTTGACCCACTAGAAGATTGTATGTTGCAATCTTCCAAATTGATGGTGAGGGCTATCAATTTGAACAAAAATAGTGGGAGTGATAATTAATTAAAGTCCTAATTATATCATTAATTTTTCAAATCAATCAAATAAGTCAAAATGTAGTTTTGGACTAAATTGCATATATTTCCTTTTGTAGTACCAATGACAACAAACAACAATCACTTTTCATTGTGATCGGTCCTTGAAAAGGGCAAGCTGAATGGGACTAACTTCCACAACTGGTTTAGGACATTGAGAATTGTTCTCACTCAAGAGTGAAAGCTCTGCTTTAGGACATTGAGAATTGTTCTCACTCAAGAGTGAAAGCTCTATGTCCTGGATACTCCAATTCCAGAGGAACCTGCTCCTACCACACCAAAGGCAGAAAGGGATGCTTATAAGAAGCATTTTGATGATGCCATTGATGCAAAGTGCTTGATGTTGTGCTCCATGAACCATGAGTTGTAGAGACAACATGAGAACATGGGTGTCATTGAGATGATTCATCATCTCAAGAACATGTATGAAGATCAAGCAAGGAAAGAGAGGTATGATGTCTCCAGGGTGTTGTTCATGTGTGTCATGACAGAAAGAGATCCAATTGGTCCTCACACACTCAAGATGATTGGGTATGTGGAGAACCTGATGAGACTGGGATTTCCCCTGAGCCAAGAGTTGGCTACTGATGTGATACTGCAATCGTTTCCAGAATCATACAATCAGTTTGTGATGAACTACAACATGAACAACTTTGACAAGACGTTGACAGAGTTGTTGGGCATGTTGAGGACCGCCGAGGCACATATGAAGAAGGACAGGCCTAAGTTTGTGATGATGATCAGCAGCAAGAAAGGCAAGTCCAAGCACAAGGGCAAGGGCAAGGGCAAGGCTAAGAAAGGTTCTGATGCTAGCCAGCAGCCCATGTCATCTTCAACTCTCAAGGCCAAGTGAGGCGTGACCAAGAGAGGCAATTGCCACCATTGTCAAAAGCCAGGACATTGGAAAAGGAATTGTCCACTCTATCTGGAAGAACTAAAGAAGAAGGAGGGGACAGACGTCTCCACCTGAAGGTGTCATGAAATAAACTTGTAACATTTTTTTTGAGGTATATGATACAAGGATATAAAATGTAAAGCACTCAATAAATGGGGCAAGTGTTTCCGCCATAGATAGGAGTACTTTAGTTTATTTTTATCCTTGAAGGCATGTAATAGAGTTATGAACTGCTATTTCATATTTGCCAATGGATAGAAACACTTTAATTTTTGCATATTGTATGACAATGATTGCAATTAATAAAGTTGATGTTTCAATTTCAAAGATATGATCTTTGTGGCAATGCCTTGTTTATCTTGTGGTACTTGGTATGCATAAGATAAAATGATACCTAAAAGTTATTGATAACTCAAACAATCAAATTAGCATAAATCATGAGAAGTTCATTTCTAGTTTCCATATGATGGATAAATCTAGACTCTTTTGGTTAGAGAACCAGTAAGAGACATGAATCTCTTAGACATGATTAATCAATCTTCACTAGTGGTAGTGGGAGAATGATTATCCTATTAGGTATAATACATGTGATGTATACCTATTGGAGAAAATGCTAATACTTCAAATGGTGTTCAGAGAAATACCAATATGAATATCTTGAATTGTTCAAGAATATCATAGATGAAGTATGAATTTGGTAAAGTGTTAATTCTTGATGAGATCAATGAATGAAATACTTGGAGCAAATTTTTGAGATCCTTATGAGTGATTATGATAGTTAACTCATGATTAAGTCATGGTGATGTCTAAATAAAAAGGAGTCATACTCTAAGGAGTTAGAGGATGATTTTCAAATAACTAAGTCCTTCTTAAATAAAGAATACCCTACACTAATAAAGGACATTCAGAATCACAAGGGGTTGTGAGTTCTTATATCTTTGATATATGCACCTTGATTATCTATGTGATGAGTTGGTCATGTGATGAGTCAACTATCTAGATGAATATGAGGAATCAGATTTTGAGTTATGGTTTATGACCATTACATCCTAAATAACTTCCATGTAAACCATAAGGTATGACCTTGATGGTAGCACCCATTTGGCATGAAATCCATAAGTGAAAATGAGTCTTAAGTGTTAAGACACATGGATAACATTTTGAGAAGGATGATGCTTGTTAATTGCAACTTAATAACTAAACGATTTGGCATACGGATACCAAAAGCTGCATTCCTATGAGGAATAAAACAAGGATGTGTACGTGACACAACCTATAAGGTTTATGAATCCATTAATGTAAATGAATTCTATAAGTTACAATGGACTAATCAATGTTATTGATTGAGTACAAGCAACTCAGAACTGTGATCTTTATTTTGATGATATAGTCAAAGGGTTTGACTAATATGTCAAAGATAAAGAAGGGATCTGTGATTTAGTGGGAGCGTATTCACATTCCACATGTTGATGTGAAATGGAAATGTTCTAGAATGGAAATCCAAAGTGGAAATTATCTTTAAGGAAGATAGAGACATTTCCAATGTGATAGGAATAGAGATCTATAAATATGGTTCTCGAAAACCTCTTGACCTGAAAGGAGAAAGCATACATTGGAAATCTATATTGAAGGGTTTAGTATACACAGATTCCGTGGGAGAAAACATGTCCATGTTACATGGAGTAGGTATCCCAAAGTCAAGTGTCCAATTCTTATGAAGAATGGGAACACTAAGAATAGATATGCATCTATCATGTATGTAACTATCCCATTATCTTGCATGTATGGACATAGCAAGAATAAAATGCAATCATCATCTTGTATGTAGGACATGACAGTATGATGTGCCCATCCTGATAACTCGTATGTGGGACATGACGAGTGGATGTCTGTCTAATTCTAGTAAGGGTTACTGGAATACCATACGACCTTGATAAGTACTTGATAAGTACTAGTTCTATGGAAATAAGGAAGGGTTCAGTGTAAAAAGTTACATTGATGCGAACTTCTGAAAAGGACAGAAAATTAATCACAATATATATGAGATATATAAAAGTGAATGCTTGTTGATAAATGGAAATGTTCCAATAAAGTTGTTTTAAAAGGAAATGTCGAGTATCCATGTGTTAGAGAATAGCAGTGGATACTATATGGATCTAGGAGTTCATAGAGATGAACTTATAGATATTCCAGTCATTGATGACAAGTTAGGAGCACTTGGTCATGCAATGTGGCTAAAGGTTAGCAAAGGAATACTAGATCGCATATTACGACAACCCCATCTTATACGTGTGATGTACATCGAAGATATGAGAGACATGTAGTTAATACTGACTTTGGCAAGTTGTTGCCATAACTCACTATCTTAGCACTAGAGCACAGTACCATATGGGACATGTTTGAAGATCACTATGAATATGATTCAAGGGTGATTGGCTCGCAGTGCAAGTGGGAGTCTATTGGTATGTCTTCCCGGAGAGCCAATCATGGGATGATTGGTGGGATACATTAAGATTGATTTGATAAACATCAAAGGCAAGCTTCCAATTCTTTCTGGTTCAGTCATATGAGATAGTGATAGAAAAGATTGAATGTCTAGAGAATGACAGTACTCAATGACGTATGCCTTCAGGTTCCGGACCTAAATGATGAGATCATACAGATGCTAAGAGTTTGTACATTCTTATTATGTCCCTAGTTGGATGTCATTGTGGAAGGTAGATAGACAAAAATGACACATAAGACTAGATTGTGGTGTTGGTTGATGTCAGAATCTCATTAGTCATGATATGGAGATATCAAACCAAACACATAGGTACTTGTTAGAGAACAAGTATACCCGAGAGACCCACTGTGATTTTGACACATGGAACCATGACACGGTAGTCACAATCAGTTCTCGCAGTGATGGTGGTTAGTGTGATTCTTTGTCCTGAAATCACTACACTCAGCACATGTCATTGGGTACACTTTGACATCATCAAACACAGTCTTGAAACAAGGGTTGTTATAAAGGTGATGATTGGGCGGCTTTGACACATGGGGCTTTTGAAGGGTGAGTGATAGATATGGGATTTGTCCCTCTTGAGGGAGTTTGATATCCATGGCCACTTGATGAGTAGGATTAAGATAGACATGCATGCATGTGTGAATCAATATGTGATATTGATGGCATACATATCAACTCCAATATACTCTGAGATCAAGAAAGTGAATGAACGTTGACAAGATGACTGTTCCATGCCTTGAGTTTATTCGGGATATCAGTGATAAAGGAATTATACATTCACTGTAACACCATTCACGGATTGTAGGATTGAAAGTTGTTCTCCAACTTTCCTTTTCACTTGGGTAGCACTGATGTGCAACTAGGCACCGCTCTTTGCTTGTGAAGTCATAAGTGTTATGGACTTTCACTGCCAACGTGAAATGGACATGCAGGGTCACACACATATGATTTAACCTGGAAGAGGAGTTTATCCACAAACAATGTTTAGATTGATTACTAAAGGAGTTTAGTAGTTCAATTAAACACTCAATCAATTGATAGCTCAGTATCATAGTGTTCAAGGTATTGGACCAATTGATTAGAGTATCAGATTGATTGAAACTGTGATTGACTGATTTGCACAAGTTTGCTGCCCCAATCGATTGGCTCAAGGGAAGAACCGATCGGCTCAGGTTGGTGAACCGATCGGCTCAACTGGTGAGATGATCAGCTCATGTGTCATGGGATGATTGGCTCATTTGTTGAACCGGTCGATTCATGTGACCAACTGAGATCGTTTGGAAAATCAGAAGACTATTTTACAGATACAATTTGTTTCAGTTGTACAAATTCGATTTGGACAAGGATTAATATTTGATTAATCGGAAACAAATATGAAAGTCAATTTGAGTTGGACCTGGACCATGAACCGATCGGCTCATGCTTGAATTGATTGGCTCTGGTGCCCCAACCGATCGTTTTAGGTGTGAACCGATCAGCTCAGGTCGCCAACTGATTGGTTCATGCTTGAAACGATCGGTTCAACTGGGGCAGATTGGTTTTTTTGTGGAAAATCTCAAACCCTTCTACTCCTGTTTAATCTCGCATTGCCCGGGGTAGAGAACCCTGTCCCATGACCCTCCTATATATAGGGGTAGTGGGGGCTTCTCAGGAACAACAACTCAGAACACCAGTTGCTCTGTAAAGTTGTCGTTCTCTCTGGTTGTGGTAACCGAGAGAGCCTGAGTAAGTGCTACCCGATTAGGGAGGCACGGTAAGGGAAAGACAACTGCAGAAAAGCAACTAGTTGTAGGAGAGTGTGTTGGTGACTAGTACGCCGACAGGAGGGTGTGACTCCTTCTGATTCCTTGTGGGACAAGGAGATCGGAGTTTCAGGTGGTCCATGTGGACTACTATAGAGGTGGGAGACTTTTGTTGCTCGGAGGAGAGTTGTCAATACTGACAGTCTCGATGAGACCAGGAGCTGCACAGACACCGTCCAAGACAGGAGGTGAAGACCATGCAATCCATGAGGTAACTTCGTCGAGCAAGCCTCAGGACAAGGTATGCCTCTAAAAACCATCCTTCCTATTGTATAGACGTTGACGTGATTCCTTTATTCTGGGTTTGGGAGAAAAAAATTGTTTGTTTCCGCTGCCTGCTCTATCTCCCCTAAAACCCAACATCTTTCTCATTTCTAAAAGTGATAATCTTGATGTTTTCTTGTGCTTTTGTATACGAGTTGAGAATGAAGCTCCGTTCCACATAGTTTCTATCCGTAATGACCATGGGGGAGAATTTGAAAATGAGATTTTTAACTTTTTTTTCAAGAATCTAGTTATGCACACAACTTCTCTTCACCTCGAACACCTCAAAATTTTTTTTTTCAAGAATCTAGTTATGCACACAACTTCTCTTCACCTCGAACACCTCAAAAAAATGGGGTTGTAGAGAGGAAGAATAGGTCTTTACAGGAAATGTCTAGGACCATGCTTCTAGGGTATGATACTCCAAAGAAGTTTTGGGCTGAAGTTGTATGTACCTCATGTTTTGTGCAAAATTAGGTTTTCACTCATCCTTCTTTGAAGAAAACCCCCTATGAGTTATGGCTTGGTAGGAAGCCTTCTATCGATTATTTCCATGTTTTCATATGTCCTTGTTTTGTTTTGAATATGAAAGATTCTCTCAACAAGTTTGATCTGAAATCCTACTAGTCTTTTTTTCTTGGCTATATCACTACTATCAAGGCTTATAAAGTATTTAATTTTGATCTTTCTAAGTAGAAGAATCCATAAATTTTAAGTTTATTGAGACTAACCCCTCTATTCCCAAAGATATTGTTCCAAATGATGATGTTGTAGGAGAAGTAATTCCTATTCTAAAAGAGCTCAACATCACCCAAAAGGGAAAAGTGGTGGTCAATCAAGAAGAAGAAAAAGATGAAGAGAAGAAGGATCCAACCCCTCGTTTGCAAAGAATCATCCAAAAGATTTGATTTTAGGTGATCCATTTGAAGGAGTGAAGACACGGGTTGCATTCAATAAAGAACTAGCCAACAACACCTTCATATCACAACTCGAGCCAAAAAATGTCAAGGAAGCTCTAAGAGATGATGAGTGGATCCTAGATATGCAAGAAGAGTTGGAGAAATTTGAAAAGAACAAAGTTTGGACTCTAGTGGAAAGACCAAGTGATAGAAAGATCATTGGAACCAAATGGGTCTACCGTAACAATCTTGATGAAAGTGGCAAAGTGGTAAGGAACAAAGCAAGGTTAGTGGCTCAAGGCTACAATCAACAAGAAGGTATAGATTTTGATGAAACATATGCACCTATATCTAGACTTGAGTCCATTGGTATGTTTCTTTCCTTTGATAGTTATAAAAACTTTATTCTGTGTCAAATGGATGTTAAAAGTGTGTTTTGGAATGGTACAATTGAGGAGGAAGAGTATGTTGCACAACCTTGGGGATTTTAACATGATAGTTTACCTAACCATGTTTACTTTTTGCAAAGAGCTCTTTATGGACTCAAACAAGAACCTAGATCTTAGTATGAGAAATTAAAGAACTTTTTGTTAGATCAGGGGTATATCATGGGTAAAGTGGATTCTACCTTATTTATAAAGCACACTTCTAATGATTTTAAAATCATACAAATATATGTTGGTGATATCATTTTGGGCAGAACTAACCTTGATCTTTGCAAAGAATTTAGTGATCTTAGGAAAAGTGAATTTGAGATGAGTATGATGAGTGAACTCATGTTCTTCCTCGGCTTTCAAATCAAGAAAATGAAAGATAGGAACTTCATCAACCAAGGCAAGTACACAAGTGAACTACTCAAACTCTTTGGGATAGAGAATACCAAGATGTTGGATACACCCATGTCAAACACTGGCAAACTTGACAAAGATGAAGTAGGTGAAAAGATAGATGAGAAGCTCTATAGAGGTATGATTGGAAGTTTACTTTACTTAACTGCCTCTAGACCTGATATAATGTTTAATGTTGGCTTGTGTGCTCACTTTCAATAAATCCTAAGAAATCACATCCTATAGCGGTTAAGAGGATTTTAAGGAACTTGGACAAAATCCAAAATTTCAGACTATGGTATCCCAAGTCAAGGGACTTTACTCTTACTGCTTATAGTGATGTGGATTATGCAGGGTGCTTGATTGATAGAAAGTGCACAGGTGGCACTTTCTTTCTCCTAGGACCATGCTTGGTGTCTTGGTTCTCCAAGAAACAGAGCATAGTGGCATTATCAACCACCAAGGTTGAACATTACAGCTAGGAGTTGTTGTGCCCAAGTCCTATGGATGAAGCAAATGCTCCAAGACTTTAACATTCATTTTGATGCTTCTCCTATCTTTTGTGATAATACTAGAGAAATTAACTTGTCATATAATCCTATCTTTCATAGTAGATATAAACATATAGAGGTTCTCCGTCATTTTCTCTATGATCACATTGCCAAGAAGGATATCTATATCACGCATGTGGATATGAAAAATCAGTTGGCAGACATTTTCACTAAACCTCTAGCTAGAGAGCAATTTAACTTTATTAGATATAAACTTCTCATAACTGCTTTGAATGAATCTGATAAGACTTCTAGCTAGTTGTCATCTATTCTATATGTTTTACCTATGTTTTGATCACCATTTCTTGTTATCATTCTTAAAATCCATTTTTCATGTTCATTTTGCCTTGTTTTTCTCTTGTTTTTGGGTATTTTTTGCAAACACACGTTTTACCGCAAAATAGTACCCAATGATGAGTGATATGTGCCTAAATATGTTCAAAATACATAATGGACTGGAAAAATAAATTAATTACAACTCTAATGGCTAGAAACTAAGTTTTGTAAGTTTAGGTTAGGTTGACCATCGGTTGAGTTGCCAATTCGACCGATCGTAGGCTGAGAGCTTTTTTAAAAAGCATATCGGTCAAGTTTCTGAGTTCACATAACTTGACCGATGGTCGGGCTGGAGAAAATTTAAGATAGGTTCGGCCGACTAATCTCCCTTTCAACTAGAGAAAAGTCGACTGATCTGACCTCCAGCTTCAATAAGCTCTCTACCCTAACCCTAACCTTCTTCTCTCTAGTCCTAGATCGACCTAGCTTGACCTCCCTTGACCTTCCCCCTTGCTAACTTAGGTCTTTGGATGAGTTTTGGTGGTGAGTTTTTAGCTTTTTCTCTCTCCTTCTTCTTCTATTTGTCTCGATGGCATCTAATAGGAGAAAGAGGGCCGCCCTATCTAATGCACCTTCATCTTCATCCAACTCCCTCTTGATTCCATTTGATGACACTTTCTTCATCTCAAATGAGGCTCTAAATAGGTGTAAGGAGCTCCTTCCCCGGAACCCTTTCCATTTTTGTTCCCTATTTGAGCCTAAACCACAAAGACAACATGTCATAGATCAAGTAGCGGAGTTGCTTTATGATCACCATCTCTCTGCCTTGGGTGTTGAACGTGCATGTTATATTCCATCACAAGAACAAAAGCAGTTCACGAATTCGATGCTAATTTGTGTTGGAATTACGACACCCTTGTACCCCCGCCTGATACTGTAGTCCTCACATCTATTATAGCTAGGAAGAAATTTCAAGTCTCTGAGGATACCCTGAACATCTTCTTTCAGGTACCGAAGTGACTGACACCTGGCGTAAGGACTACCCAGCGTACTTTGACTTAGTTGAGCCTGAGGCCTTCTACAAGCAATATGATCTTACTCTCCCTGATATTCATAAGTTCTTAAAGAAGCCTCAATTCCCATATAGAAAGAAGTGCACCCTTCCCTCGTCTACCTTGGACCTCAAGAGACGTATCCTCGCCCTAGTTATTAACTACAATATCCATCTGTTTACACTTCATTTTGTGATTATGAGTGAGATAGCCATGTTGTAAGAGAGCTACTTTCTTTTACTTGTAAATCTCTCATCTACTCCATCTTTCCTACGCTTTTCTTCCATGAAGAAAAGGTGAAGCAAACTAGTCCGAGTGAAGGTGGAAATGTTGTTGGTCTTCTTCAAGTTTGAAGAAGAGGTGAAGATATTCTCTAGGTGAAGGAGAAGGCAAAGGCTAAATATCCAAGAATAGTAGAAAAGTCCTTGAAGGCGGAAGACTTGTGCTAGAGTGAATAAGACCTTGGAGAAGGTTGAAGACTCTTGGCAAAGTGGGTAAGTCCTTGGTAAGGTGGAATATTCTTGGTGCTTGGATGGGTAAGTCATTTGGTGTTCTTGTGTTGTGACTATTATTGGTGAATGTATAGAGAAAAGCACTTGCAAAGTACTAGAGGATGACCTCTCTAGGTAGTAGAATGACTCTCTCCTAGTTTGGAGAGTGGAACCACTCTACATGACCTTGTCAAGTGCTTGCTATCAATTCCTATCATCATTTCTATGCTTGTTAGTTAGGACTTCAAATTGCACTTAAGTTATTGGTTTTAATTTGATAAAAGTTGAAGGTCTAATCTATGTTGTGATAATTTTTGAAGCTCTATTCACCACCCCCCCTTCTAGAGCCCTAGATCCAATAAACCACTCCTTCTGGATGACTCATGGTATAGAATCTAGCCATATCCTACTGATGTCCCAGTTCTCTACTGGCATGTCCTAAAGAACCAGCTTGTGTTCTTTATCCATATCCTTGTTCTCCTCCACTTCAATATTGTTGTCTCTATGAGCCTTGCTGATTCTACCCTAGCTGTTGGGTCACCTCATCATCCTCCATGGAACAAATCTGCTTGGTATGCCCAACCTGGCCACACTAGTAGGACATATTGTTCTCATGTCATGGCCTTGATGACCCTATCACTGATACTGACGCTACACTGGTGGCCCGTGCTAGTAGAAAATTGTGGCCTCTACCCTTGTTGGGTGACCATTGAGTCTGTGCATTGGACCTATGTTGAGCTAGCGATGCAGAAAACCTAGGCTTCTTAAAGCCTCTTGACGACTGCCCTTGGTATTGTGCATGCCTCTTCTTGGCACTCTTATCCCACTTCTCAATCACCGACCGTTCAATCCTTCTGATATACTCCACAAACATTGCAAACTTCTCACTATAATCAAGTGTCGCCACAGCTTTCATCAGCTCACTGTTTAGACCCTTTTCAAAATGCCTAATCCTCTCCTCATCTGTCACTGCCATGTGAGGATAGAACCTGAACAACTCCATGAATCTCACCTCATATTTGTTGATCATCATGTGTCCTTTCCTTATCTTCTCAAATTGAGAGATCTTCTCATCAAGATAGGTACGTGGGAAGTACCTACTGACAAACTCCCTCATGAACTCCTCCCAACTAACCTCAACACCTGGTCATTTCTCTTCCATAATGGCCCATCAGTGGCCAGCACTTCCCTTCAAAAGGTACGGTGTGTGCTTCACCTTATTAGCCTTTGGGATGCTAAGTATCTTGAAAGCCTTCTCCAGCTCAATTAACCATAGATCCACATCCAATGGATCCACCGTACAAACATAATACACAACTCTAACACATGTCAACCTCTCAAAGGTCATCCTAGTGCCCAAGGATTCCACATTGGGGATTGGTGCTCTCATTTGAGGAATGGGCATTATGTCTGCCATATGTGTAATCATGGCCATAAAATACCCAAACATAGATTGATAGGAAGGATTTTCTAACACGGGCGGGTCAAACTGGGGCACTTCAGGCCTCCTCCCATTAACAACCTACCTCACTACACCTCCACCTGGTATAACAACACCACTCTCAACAACGTGTTCTTCATGTTCTCCAACGATCTTTTTAACTCTTCTTCTGCATAAACAGAAGTGACCATAAGATAAAGTAGAGGACACTAGAACAGATACAACCCTAGTCCTATGTCCTTGTAGACTCGGCAAACCTAAAGCTCTACTACCAACCAAACTGTGACACACTGCACCACAACAAGAGAGATAACTCAAAACCAAACTGCAGAATTAAAATTAAACATCCAGGTTACCATACAACATAGGAAAGTTAAAACCAATTTCATCAAACCATAAGAGTCACAACATATTGCATATGAGTCCACAAAAGTCTTATGTATTATGTATCACCCACCCAAAACATTATACAAGATATTGTTCATTGGCTCTCTAGCCACATCCTGACACACAAGGTAACTTGTTCATTTACATATATGCCTATACAACAACGGTAGAAATCCAAAAATCTTGTATCAATACATACCAAATAACCTCCCTAAGGACCTAAGTGTATAAGGATGACACATAAGACTCTACTATTATACACAAGCATCATATCCAACCTTGCAATAGCTATTGGTTCTCTTGTTTCTCAGCACCAATATCACGATCTCTACTTCCTCGTGCTCAATCACCTAAAAGATGTGGAAACCCATGGGGTGAGAGTAAATATCCCAGAGAGAGATATAACGCTCCTCCATCGTATAATAAAAGTACAAATAAGCTAAGCATCATGTATCACACTAAGAAGGTTGAGCAGATTGAACTAAACAATTTATAATCAATAGATAAAGTAGATTATGCAAGACTAGGCAGTTATCACTAAGCAGTAAATCAAGCTATATTCTAAAAAAGGAATATGAAGAATATGTATAATAGTTGATTTCTCTTACCATATTATAATTGAAGAAATCAGTAAAACGATAAGGCAAGGGTCTCAACCAATGTTATATGTATTTAAACCTAAGCAAGACATACTACACGGTTGTGTTACGTCATTTATCATTACCCTGAGGATTTGAGTCGTACCACCCAAATCCAACCGGCCATTGCTAAGCCAAAATTAGTGTCATACAAGGTCAAATGGAAGAGTCAGAATCCAGGACCTCTCCACACATCTTGGTCAGTACAAGAGAAACACTATAGAGACATACCAGTCAAATGCAAAAGATGATATATAGTTAAAACAAGGATTGGGTCACGCATGGTCGTCCATGTAAAACACCTAGCCCACCATGGTACACATAATGGTGCTAGAAGAACAGGCTCACGCATGGATGTTCTTAAAATAAGGAGTGGCTCATGCATGGCCAACCATGTCACAAGGTGATCGACCCACGCATGGCTATCTCACACAAACTGTAATTGCGGATACAAGGATATTCCTCGACTTGCACCCCCACATATTCAAAAATATGTGCTCCGAGTATACTTGTTTCACCAATCCAGCAATTAGAGCTGACACTACAAAGGATCTAGAGCACTAGGCATGTCACACCCCGATCTCACACTAACCACTAATCACGAGATTAGGGCGCGACGGAGGGATTATCACATAAACAAATCACTGAGAACTTTTTTTTTTTACACCTCGTAATGATATCCGGATATTGCTGTAAACTAAAACATAACAAACTATTGCGGAAGCATTTCAATTAAACTGGCTAGAGAACATAAATAGAGTTTACAACATGTAACATTGTTTAACAGAAAGTAAACATAACAGTTAATTTACATCTTTATACACATTCCACATACACACTCTCTCTCACCCACGCCATGTCCCAAGGACCGAGGGGAAAGGACTAAGAGACCACTATCTAACTAAACTAACTACATATACCTTCTACAGATTAAGCGTTAGGATGAAAAGATCCTTCTGATTCCTGGAATTGTCGCTGACCTGAAAATGTTTGAGTAGAGGAATGAGCCTACTCGCTCAGTGAATAATATTTCACTTAGCCATCATCAGATAACTCCGTATTTTACCTTTAACAGGAATATGTGAATAAAATAACAAACTGAGCAGTTCTAATTAAACAATGCAATTATCGCAGAAAAGTATAATGAACATTTAAAGAACAAGTATTATAAATTATAAATCTGAACATACACAAGTTTCATATTAATCTACCTTAATTCTAAGTAATCAACTTTTAACTTATGCCCTGATCAAATGCAGTTTACTCTGCATATAAAGTCTCGTAGCGAACTACGAACCCACCGTACAAGACTTAGCGACACACTCGGGAAATGCTAAGTCTGACTGCTGTCCTGGTCTGTGTCAGGACTCTCAGGCGCTCAAGGGCCTCACTGCACTCTCAAGAGTGTACTCTAGACTCCTCCTCTAACCTGAGCACACAGGCGGAGAGTCTGGGTTACCACTGTGACACACGCACAGATTATTGTTGAATAACCCCTATTTACTCCAGTGCCACCGTGACACACGCACGGATTATTGTTGAACACTGCCTCTCTGTCCTCGTGCCACCGTGACACACGCACGGATTATTGTTGAACACGAGCCACCGACCATCTAGACACACGCTAGGTAGGTCGTTTCACCCCTAAGGCACAGACCTCTCAAAGGGGTTCTACGGTGTCAGGGCATCTAAGTCTAACACATTTTATTATAACAAGAAAACTCTTATAACATTTTGTCTCTCTCTCACATATTCGACTACTGGAATATACTGTAATTCTGCAATTCACTAGCTGAAACTAGAAGTTCAACTTTCATAACATTTCTATATATAGTGCAACAACTATTCTCTTATATCGCAATAACTCATAACTCAGCTATGCTTTCATGCAAACAGATTCGTTCACTGTAAATAGATTTCATATCTATTCCATGTCTCTATACTGATTTCATATTACTGAACATTCAAATATACTGTATTGAAAGGAATACTCAACCTGAAATACTTTATCATATTTATTCGCATCTTACTGAAATTACTCGTAAAGCATACACATTTATTTTACTAATCATTTCATTTCATTTGAACTATGGAAATTAAAAGTCTAAGGATGCTAACTATGCTCGGCATCCGGGTAATCTCTATTACCCACATATACACATAAACATCATTTGTCATCTATAAACATGACTCAGTATCACCTTATCCAGTTTCGATGCTAAACATCCATTTTATGCTCAACGTATACATTGCAGTTGTAATACAGGAAATTCTATCATTTTCATCAATCATATTATGTATTTCAAGTTCCAATGAACAATATAAATTCATTAATTCAATCCACACTGATCAGATGCTAAACTAAATCATATAACGGCATAAGGAAGCAGTTTATGAAATAAAATTCGAGTAACGCCAAATACTGTCCAAAAGCCAAGTATCAGCGAAAAATGCGTAGTTTACCGAAAAATTCCAACTAAGGAGTTAAATGATGATAACTAAATGAACTCCTACTCACATTGATTTGAACTATCCGGATTTGTCCGGAACTGCGTCCAAGGCGAGATTCCGGGTGATTTTTGGGTCTTCTTCAACCTTTGAAAAGCTATGTTAACGAACCTGCTTCATACGTAGGTTGGGGAAGAAATCGATTAAGTGCCAAATCATGGCTGGGAGTTGTGACTACTTGCTCCAGACTCACGGCCGACCTCAAAGCGATTGGTTTGAACGGTTGGTTGCGCCCAAGGAGGCCTAGTTGCTGCCTTGCACAGCTGCTGGCTACAAGCCGGCCACCCAGGCCAAGCAGCAAAGCTCCAAAGCTATTAAGCGGGTAGAGTGGAGGAAGGAATGGCGGAGGAAGGTGGCCGGAGGTGGGGTAATGTTGGACGAAGCCAAGGGCTCAAGAAATCGTCCGCCCTAGATCACCCTTGCTGCTGCCGATCGTGCGCAGCTGTAGATACTAGTTGGGCACTGCCAGGCTGGTCGAAGGTCGAGGTGCTACGCACCTAGGGCGAGGAAGAAAAAGAGAATAGATGGAGGAAGAAGAAGAGAAGAAGAGAGGGAGGAGAGGCCAATGGCAAACGGAGCCAGGACCAGAGGAGGTCTCGCACGCCCTTCTACTGTGATCGCGTTGCTACAGTGCGATGCCCCAAACAGATCGGGGAAGAAGAAAGGATAAGTAAAAGAAAAAAAAAACGGAAAAGGTTAAAGGGGTTAACAACCGACTAAAGTGGGAAAATTGCAAAACTCACCCCAAGAACTAAAAACCTCATAACTTTCTCTCCATAAGTCCGAATTGAGTGATTTCTCTTGCAAAGTTTCAAGCGTGAAACCTCTACAACCTTAAGGCGAGAAATCATGAAAATTAGATTATCTCATCTAATCAAAATACTAATCGCATCTCAAGCACTTAACTTAAATCACCACATGAGCACTTAACTTGTCTCAATTAACTTAATGATATTGTTATCATGATACTTTACTAGTTAACTTTGGAACGGGTCATAACAATCTCCCTCCCTTATAAGAATTTCATCCCGAAATTCCTTAAAGAGTAAAGAAAACTTGTTACGCATCTTTGACTCAAGCTCCCACGTGGCTTCCTCTAGGTTATGATTTCTCCACCAAACCTTCACTAACGGTATCTCGATTCTTTATCTCCTTGATTTCTCCAATCAACTATCTGTACTGGTCCTTCAACATAGGACACGTCAAGTTTGAGCTGGACAGGTTTTGAGTTCACTATCTCCTCAATGATATGATATGGGCCCATAAACCTAGGAATCAATTTGCCTGTCTTACCAAATCTCAGCACTCCCTTCCATGGTGAAATTTTTTAGGTACACCTTATCACCAACCTCAAACTCAAGAGGTCAACGCCTCTTCTCAGCATAACTCGTTTGTCTTTTCTAAGCAGCTTTCAACTGCTTTCTAAACACAGAAGTCCTTTCAGTGGTCAAATCCACTATCTCTGGATCAAGAATCTGCTTTTCACCCACCTCATACCAACATATGGGTGATCTACACTTTCTATCATACAAAGATTTATACTGAGCTACACCAAGACCGAAATGGTGACTACTGTTGTATGTAAACTCTATAAGGCTCAAGTGTTCTTCCCAACTTCCACTGAAATGCAAGACACATGCTCACAGTATGTTCTCAGAAGTCTGAATGGTCCTTTCAGACTGACCATTCGTCCGTGGGTGAAAAGTTGTACTGAAACTCAACTTTTGTTCCCAAAGCACGATGAAACTGATTTTCAAAACCTGGATGTGAACTTAGGATCCCTATCTAATATAGTTGAAACTAGGTTACTATGCAACCTAACTATCTCATCCACATATATCTTAGCAAGCTTCGGGACATCAAAGGTTGACTTAATATGAAGAAAGTGAGCAGACTTAGTTAGTCTATCCACAATCACCCATATCAAGTCACAACCTCTAGGTGTCTTGGGTAACCCTATCACAAAATCCATTGTGATATGTTCCCATTTCCATTCTGGTATAGGAAGAGATTGTAAGGTACCTGCAGGTTTCTAATGTTCAATCTTAACCTACTGGCACACACTACATCTAGCCATATACTCAGTTACATCCTTCTTCATACCAGGTCACCAATACAACTCCTTGAGATTCATGTACATCTTAGTGTTATCTGGATGCATGGCATACATCGATGCATGTGCCTCCTCAAGAATCTACTTTTTCAAATCACTGTCTCAAGGTACACAACATATCATGCTAATACAACACACCATCATATGAAAACTTGAACTCTGGTCTCTACCCCATGTCATGTCATGCATGATCTGATGTAACTCACTGTCACCCTACTGTAGTTCCTTGATCTGATCACAAAACGTAGGTTTGACTTGCATCTGTGCAATCAGACCACTATGTGTTGTGACCCCTAAGTCTAAGTTCAACTTCCGCATTTCTACTGGCATGTTTCTCTTGAAACATACCATAGAGAATGCATCAGCTATTGAACTTGACTTTATGCTTAGAGCATTAGCCACCACGTTCACCCTACCACGATGATAATCTATCATCACATCATAAAGACAGTGACGCCATGTCTTAAGAATATGAACTACAACAGCTAACTTCAGATCATGTATCAGGTAATACTCCTCATTCTATGGTACTTACTTCTTGTTATTACTACCAGAATTTATTTCATAACACACTTCACTTATTTTGTATTTCTCTTTTTGTTCAAAACACACTTGTTACATGTCAAACTTATATCTTACTATTTTCTCCGTGTCATTTTCATGTTGTTTATCTACCTTTTAGATTAACTACTTCTAAACCCTAGATTTAATTAGTGTTATCTTACCTTTTGTTATGCAAATCTCAAGATCTTATTTTATAGAGATGCTAGTACTCAAGGTCAAATCACTAGTGACATCCCTTGAACTACTACAACTCTAAACATTCTAGAGTTTCGTCTTTATCAGCAACACGACGTTATTGTGATGTGATTTTACTTCCTTAGTTTGAAATTCAAACTTGGATCTCATAAATTTTACTAAAAACTTCCTTATCTTATCACTGGAATTTCCTTTCTCTTATTTGGACATTTAGATAAATTACATTCTCAATTTACCCTACTAGGGTTTCATCAGCGTATTATGTTTCATTATTTCATTCACTTAGACGTCTCTACCATGGTAGCTATACATCATATGTGATTCATTCGTTTTCTAAATTACACATTTGTTCTTTATTTTAGGAACTAATTTATTAGTCTATAGAGACTCAAAATCCAGAGGTAGTATGTATGAATGTATTAAACTATATAATAAAAATATGCATTCCATACTTTCAATTATGTCATGTAATTCTCATTCTTTAATCAAGGTCATCATTTCTAACATTTCTTTTGATTCAACTAAGCCTCTTGTCCTAGTCTTATGATTTACATAAGACTCTTTATTTCTATGTAATTATTGTATACTTAACTCTTTTCTTCTATTTTCCCTTTGCTTTGAAGTACATAAAAGTATTTTAATCCATTCCATGATCCAACCCAAAGTTGATTCTTACTGTCTTAGCCATTACATGCCTTTCTCATTTCTTTTCCATATTCTCATATTTTGTGTTCATATAATATAAATCATTAAATTTAATCTGAACCATATATCGTGTTCCTTTATTTCCAACTAAGGATTGCCAAAATGAGGCTCCAACATTAGGTTTCCGATATCAGTTCCAACTGATTCTTAGCTGTTCTAATCTTTCCCTTATATCTCAACATCTTAGCATATGTACATTCTTACTATGATGCAGGTCTAAATTATCCAGAGTCTACTTTTATTATATTTTTAATAGGAGTCATTAGATCCTAGTAACACATCCTACCAACCGGACCAGACCGAACCTGTAGTCCTGAAGCCAAGAGCTACTCAGGATTAACCAACTCCTATTAGTCTCAAACATGTGGAAAGAATATCCACTTAGGGCAAACTCATTTAAACATAACTTCTGGTCTACTTAATACAAGGAATTTTAACAGAAATAAATCATTTCATGACATACAACAACATAAAGAATCATATTTATTCTAGAAACTGAAAATCTAAATTCATGCATATAAGAGCATTTGTAGTGATTTTCAATCAAATAAGCAATATAAAGCAAGAACTGCATCGCATCTTATATTTAATCTCTTATTCGTACATTAATTTCTTATCTCATAATCCTAAGATTTCTAGGGTTTTTCTCTAGCCTATCCTCCATCTGCATACCTGGCCAGGGCATCCAGAGAAAAATAGACAGAGTAGCTTGATACTGGTCAATCTAAGTATTCAGACACCTTGCCAGGGTATCCAAACACTCAGATCTCCCAGAGCTAAAGACACATCATTTCTTATCCATCTTAATTATAACTCTATCTTTTGATCCTAATGATCCCTGTTGACTCGGCCTAAGCTTTCAACTTGGTCCTCGTGACCACATCATCTTCCTATCATCTGCAATAATATAACAGAACACTTCCTGTTATAAAATTGCAGTTAGAAGGAAGACACCTAAGTCCTAATCCTATTGGTCTCTTGTCGTCCCCTGACCTTAACTTACAGCAACCATATACTCAACCTATGCTCTGATACCAAGATGTTACACCCCGATCTCACACTAACCACTAATCACGAGATTAGGGCACGATGGAGGGATTATCACATAAATAAATCACTGAGAACTTTTTTTTTTACACCTCGTAATGATATCCGGATATTGCTGTAAACTAAAACATAACAAACTATTGCGGAAGCATTTCAATTAAACTGGCTAGAGAACATAAACAGAGTTTACAACATGTAACATTGTTTAACAGAAAGTAAACATAACAGTTAATTTACATCTTTATACACATTCCACATACACACTCTCTCTCACCCACGCCATGTTCCAAGGACCGAGGGGAAAGGACTAAGAGACCACTATCTAACTAAACTAACTACATATACCTTCTACAGATTAAGCGTTAGGATGAAAAGATCCTTCTGATTCCTGGAATTGTCGCTGACCTAAAAATGTTTGAGTAGAGGAATGAGCCTACTCGCTCAGTGAATAATATTTCACTTAGCCATCATCGGATAACTCCGTATTTTACCTTTAACAGGAATATGTGAATAAAATAACAAACTGAGCAGTTCTAATTAAACAGTGCAATTATCGCAGAAAAGTATAATGAACATTTAAAGAACAAGTATTATAAATTCTAAATCTGAACATACACAAGTTTCATATTAATCTACCTTAATTCTAAGTAATCATATTTTAACTTATGCCCTGATCATAGGCAGTGTACTCTGCATATAAAGTCTCGTAGCGAACTACGAACCCACCGTACAAGACTTAGCGACACACCCGGGAAATGCTAAGTCTGACTGCTGTCCTGGTCTGCGTCAGGACTCTCAGGCACCCAAGGGCCTCACTGCACTCTCAAGAGTGTACTCTAGACTCCTCCTCTAACCTGAGCACACAGGCGGAGAGTCTGGGTTACCACCGTGACACACGCACGGATTATTGTTGAATAACCCCTATTTACTCCAGTACCACCGTGACACACGCACGAATTATTGTTGAACACGAGCCACCGACCATCTAGACACACGCTAGGTAGGTCGTTTCACCCCTAAGGCACAGACCTCTCAAAGGGGTTCTACGGTGTCAGGGCATCTAAGTCTAACACATTTTATTATAACAAGAAAACTCTTATAACATTTTGTCTCTCTCTCACATATTCGACTACTGGAATATACTGTAATTCTGCAATTCACTAGCTGAAACTAGAAGTTCAACTTTCATAACATTTCTATATATAGTGCAACAACTATTATCTTATATCGCAATAACTCATAACTCAGCTATGCTTTCATGCAAACAGATTCGTTCACTGTAAATAGATTTCATATCTATTCCACGTCTCTATACTGATTTTATTTTACTGAACATTCAAATATACTATATTGAAAGGAATACTTAACCTGAAATACTTTATCATATTTATTCGCATCTTACTGAAATTACTCGTAAAGCATACACATTTATTTTACTAATCATTTCATTTCGTTTGAACTATGCAAATTAAAAGTCTAAGGATGCTAACTATGCTCGGCATCCGGGTAATCTCTATTACCCGCATATACACATAAACATCATTTGTCATCTATAAACATGACTCAGTATCAACTTATCCAGTTTCGATGCTAAGCATCCATTTTATGCTCAACGTATACATCGCAGTTGTAATATAGGAAATTCTATCATTTTCATCAATCATATTACATATTTCAAGTTCCAATGAACAATATAAATTCATTAATTCAATCCACAGTGATCAGATGCTAAACTAAATCATATAACGGCATAAGGAAGCAGTTTATGAAATAAAATTCGAGTAACGCCAAATACTGTCCAAAAGCCAAGTATCAGCGAAAAATGAATAGTTTACCAAAAAATTCCAACTAAGGAGTTAAATGATGATAACTAAATGAACTCCTACTCACATTGATTTGAAGTATCCGGATTTGTCCGGAACTGCGTCCAAGGCCAGATTCCGGGTGATTTTTGGGTCTTCTTCAACCTTTGAAAAGCTATGTTAACGAACCTGCTTCATACGCAGGTTGGGGAAGAAATCGATTAAGTGCCAAATCGTGGCTGGGAGTTGCGACTACTTTCTCCAGACTCACGACCGACCTCAAAGCGATTGGTTTGAACGGTTGGTTGCGCCCAAGGAGGCCTAGTTGCTGCCTTGCACAGCTGCTGGCTGCAGGCCGGCCACCCAGGCCAAGCAGCAAAGCTCCAAAGCTATTAAGCCGGTAGAGTGGAGGAAGGAATGGCAGAGGAAGGTGGCCGGAGGTGGGGTAATGTTGGACGAAGCCAAGGGCTCAAGAAATCGTCCGCCCTAGATCACCCTTGCTGCTGCCGATCGTGCGCAGCTGTAGATACTAGTTGGGTGCCGCCAGGCTGGTCGAAGGTCGAGGTGCTACGCACCTAGGGCGAGGAAGAAAAAGAGAACAGATGGAGGAAGAAGAAGAGAAGAAGAGAGGGAGGAGAGGCCAATGGAAAACGGAGCCAGGACCAGAGGAGGTCTCGCACGCACTTCTACTGTGATCGCGTTGCTACAGTGCGGCGCCCCAAACAGATCGGGGAAGAAGAAAGGATAAGTAAAAGAAAAACAAATGGAAAAGGTTAAAGGGGTTAACAACCGACTAAAGTGGGAAAATTGCAAAACTCACCCCAAGAACTAAAAACCTCATAACTTTCTCTCCATAAGTCCAAATTGAGTGATTTCTCTTGCAAAGTTTCAAGCGTGAAATCCTCTACAACCTTAAGGCGAGAAATCATGCAAATTAGCTTATCTCATCTAATCAAAATACTAATCGCATCTCAACCACTTACTTAACTTAAATCACCACATGAGCACTTGTCTCAATTAACTTAATGATATTGTTATCATGATACTTTACTAGTTAACTTTGGAACGGGTCATAACAAGGCACTTGCATGATTAGGATTCCACTTGATTACTTAGCCAATTGGGTGACTTTTAGCATCAATCAAGCTACAATGTATAAAGCCAAATCAAACTCTACAATAAAATAATGGTGCATTGCAAATCCAAAAGATATAAAACATATAGGGTGTGAACTTGTCCCACAATCACCACATGGTACTTCAAATCTTTTCCATTCACAAGGCTAACACCAATGTTACACATCAATGTGGGATGTCAATCACTTAATCACATCACTTGAGGATATCACCTCTCATGGCATTAAACCATAACCAGGTCATAGGACCTATCACATTAAACCTTGTATGTGCTTCATCACATTATGCCTCATCAATGTGCATAAGAACCATCATGTATCATAAGATCATCACCATAGCATACACAAGCCATGGCATTCCTACATGTCACCTGCAAGGTTAGGGGCTTATAAACAAGAGAGAGAAAGCATTATAGCAAGACAACTCTCTCAAGGGAGAGAAATAAAACACATAGCATAGCTCATCATTAGGGTTAGGGCTCCATGCTTAGCCAATTACGATATTGTAGATGTATCAAAACTCTCAACCCTAGATATGGAACCTCCCATATTCTTGGAACACTTTAGGGTTAAGGAAACAACTATCCACACAACACTATACGTGTGTTATACACTACTCATAGATGTGTATTGATTCAGTACTCAAGCATGTGTCTTAACCATCCATCAACCATGTGTCATGACCACCCGCCAACATGGGTCACGACCATTAACCATCTATGGTGTCTCAATTGTGACCAATAGAATGATGTCATGACTGCAAAACACCAGGGAGTAGCATGTATCAACTCAACCATCAAACATGCCATGAACCCAACAAGCAAGAAGTCTCGACCAACTAGGGTTAGGGTTTCAACCACCCAATGCAAACATGTCACGACCTCCAACCTCAAGGGGAGCAACCCAACCAAAACCAAGGTTGTCCCAACCTCAAGCCACACCATGGGTTGCGACCAACAAAATATAGGTGGGATGTTGCAATTATGACTAGGGTAAAGACCACTAACATCATAAGATCATATATCTCTTCTGAAACAAAAGCAAGGTCCTAACTAATCCAAGGTAGGTATCTCGACCAAACGGTAAACCATCATCTCATTAGATACCACAAAAAGATCAAGGTGTAACAACCACCAAGGTCAAAACGCCACCAAGACCAAGTATCATCATCAAACCAAGGGGTAACCAAGATCAAAATAGAGGTAATCCATAGCTAAAATATAAGAGAACAACATGGAACACCACCATCCTCAAAATGTAAAATCGTCTCCCAAAATTGGTCATAAAAAACCTTTACACTTGCATCATGAAACCACCATGAAAAGGGATCTCAAATAAGAGAGAACCAATTTAAACCACACCAAAACAGAACCAAAACTTCATAGAACACCAGAACACTCGAGCATCATGCACACAACCAAAACCAAGGTCAAGGGATAAGGAAAAAACATAATTGCACCACACTCACCAAAATCGGGTATAAAACTAGGGTTTCAGATTCCATCCAAACCAAGCATGACCTCAACATCAACCAAGCTCTAGAATCTATCATCATCTACTAGCATCTTAAGGAAACATTTTAGAGATAGAAAATAGAAGCATGCATGAAGAGAAAGTGCATTTATAGAGTAGATTAAGAGTCATATAACCCGCCTGAAAGAAGTTCACTCCATGGGTTGCAAGATCCAAACACACGATCCCAAGGATGATGAAGCTCCACAAAAAGCTCCACCCTCATATACAAGAACACCTCAAGAAAGAGAATATAGCATGTTCAAATATTTCCCAAGGAAAGAGAGCAAGAATCTCAAAGCCAAACAAAAAAAAAGAAAGTGGGAAAAGAGAGAATAAACTTTGTCTCACTTAGGTGTCGCCTTGTCAAAACATTGCCTATGACCCCTTGTGAGGAGGGGTTTACTCTTAAGAACGACCATCTTGTCAAAATAGGGTCTAAGACCGAGAAAAGGGAATAATATTGGATATAAGATCCAAGTAAAACATCATAAAGGAAAGGTAAACACTTACCAAGGTAGAAAATGGTCAAGGGTCGCCACAAGCACCACATGCAAGGTTGAACCTCCTTCAAGGCACCAACAACATAACCTCCTTGCTCCACTAATATTGAAGGACAATCAAGCAAGTAAGGAGAAAGAAGATGGCCAAAAAATATTACTTGCATGGAGAGAAGAGGGTTTATATAGCAAAGGAGGAGAGAGGAAGGGTAAGAAATGAGGTGTCAACAAGATAGGGCTCCAAAGGGACACTTGTCCACACAAGACACTAGCATGCAACCACTTAAAAACCACATGCATGAGATGGTGATACACATTATGTTGGGTCTCAACCCACTTGAATCACCCACATGGTCATGGTCGTGTCCCACCATGGAACAACATTCATGGTCATGACAACACCACCAAATAAAACAAGGTCACCAAACCCCTCCTAGGTCGAGACTATTGGAAAATATGGTACAGAGTAGTCAGTGGAATTTAAAATTTATATGTGATATTCCCCATAATCAGTAGACTGCATCAATAACTATAATGCAGGAAGGATGGTTTCGAGGACATACCTGGTCCTGGATCAAGTCCATCAACAATCCTCATTATTGTAGATATGCAACTTTAGAATCTTGATTGCACTGGGACTTGTCTAACTATTGTGCCTCCTGGTTTGCACCACAGACTACAACCACGAACATCATCTTCTTTATCAGCTCCTCTTATCATGGACTGCTGGTTAACATTGTCCTCCAAGCAGCAAATAAAGGATTCCTACCTCTATGGTAGTCCACATAGACCGCCTAGAACTCCTTTTATCTTGTTAGAACTATCAGGGAGGAGTCATCCCTCTCTGTCAGTGTACTAGTCACAGACTTTGTCTCCCACGACAACTCGTAGTTGTTCTCTCTTGTGGCTATCCCTCTATTGTTGGGTAGGACTTGCATGGGCTCTTGTGGTTACCACAACTAGAGAAGACAACAGTTGTCATAGGAACTAATTCTCAATTGTCTATGTTTTACTCTGGGAAGCCCCCACTACCCCTCTATTTACAGTATAGGTCAGGTTCATGGTTCCCATTTGCTATCTGGTACGATATTAATGTGTGGGAGTGGAAAGGATAGGAAGAACTCGAATTTTCACAACAATTCTGGAAACTTTGCAACCTACCACAGCCGAAACAGCCATTTGGCAAAGCCATACGGTCATCTCGCACACGAGACAGTCATCTCATACTGCAAGATGGTTTTTTTGTAGTTTCCCAGTTGTATACAAATTTGACAAATCAATTCTGATTAAATTTAGACATTGATTTCCTTGTGCAACAAGTATTTTCAAGCAAAACAAATAGGGAAGCATATAGAACCATCCCCAACCAAATTGGATGGGCGTTTGGTAGTATTGTTAGCATGTTTGTTGTCTGAATCAAATGACAAAACACGGTAGCACTTAATTCAACTGTGATTCGAGATTTGAAGTCCTCTTCCAAGTCAAGACCTATGTGTGTGATCATATAGGTCCCACATTACATTGGCAGTGAGTGTCCATAATGACTTATGACATCACAATCAAAGAGTTGTGCCTAGTCGCACATCATTGCTACCCAAGTAAATAGAAAAGTTGGGGAACAACTTCAACCTACAATTTGTGTATGGTCTTGCATTGCTTGTATAATTCCTTTGTCCCTAATGTCCATATTGAACTAGAGGAATGGAGAAGTCACCCTCATTATTATTCAATCTTGTTTATTGAACCAAGAGCAGATTGCTTAAGATATATGTAAGCTCAATATCACAACATGACTCACATGCATATGGCCATGCTTTTCTCAGTCTTGCTTATCAAGAGGCCTAGGACATCATACTCAAGTAGGAGGGAAAAATCCCATATCTATCACTCACAGTCAATCCCCATGTATCAAACTCACCCGATCTCACCGTTATAACAATCCATGTTTTAGGACAACATTTGATGATGTCAAAGTGTACCCAATGAGATGTGTTGAGTGCAGTGATTTCAGGTCTAAGAACCACAACCACCACCATCACTATGAGACCTGACTATGACTTACATGAAGATGGCTTCCATGTGTCAGTATCACGATGGGTCTGTTCGATACATTCTTCTCTAACATGTATCTGTGTGCTTGGTTTAATATTTCCATATCATGACTAATCAGATTCAGTCATCAACCAACTCACACTATGATCATATATGTTATCATTGTCTATCAACCTTCCATAATAAATACTGATCAAGGACATAGTGAGAATATCTATATGTACTCTAAACATCTGTATGATCTCATCCACAAGGTTAGTAACTTGAATACATATGTCATTAAGTAGTATGTTTCTTTAGACATTAATAATGTTACATCATTATCTCATAACTGAATTAAATAGAATAAATTTGAAGCTTTCCTTTTATTAATAATCAAATCATTTTTACATGATATACCATTACAATCATCACATAATTGGCTCTCTGGGCATACATAACCAACAGACTCCCACTTGCAGTTATAGCCAATCACCCACAAATCTGATTCTGAGTGACCTTACATGACCATCAATTTTTTGTTGTGAAAGTGCCTTCGTCAAGGGATCAACAGCATTGCTTTCAGTCGGTACCTTGCAAATCTTTACATCTCCACACTACATGATCTCTCATATGAGATGGAACTGCCTTTGTATATGTTTTGAGCACTGATGTGATCTGGGTTCCTTACCCTATGCAATAGCTCCATTGTTGTCACAATATAGCTCGATTGTGTGGCTAATGCTTGGAACGACCCCAAGTTTGTGATGAAATTCTTGATCCATACAGCCTCCTTTGCAACACTTGATGCAACAATATACTTGACCTCTATTATAGAATTAGGAACTATTTCTTGCTTAGAACTCTTCCAGCTCACAACTCCATTGCTAAGGAAGAACATGAATCCTGATTGTGACTTATAATCATCTTGATCAGTCTTGAAGCTTGCATCGGTGTAACCATTTACCACTAACTCTTCCTCTCCATTGTAGACCAAGAACTGATCCTTAGTCCCTCTCAAGTACTTGAGTATGTTCTTCACAAATATCCAATGAGCACCACCGATATCTTACTGATATTTTCTCATCACGCTCAAAGCATAAGAGACATCTGGACATGTACATAACATTGCATTCATAATTGATCCAATTTTTTAGGCATATGGAATCTCACTCATGTGTTCCCATTCTTCACAAGAATTTGGACATTGAGCTCTAGATATGGGGACACCATGGTGCACAGGCAGGTTTCCTCTCTTAGAGTTCTCCATGTTGAACCACTTCAACACTTTGTCAATGTATGTGATTTGACTTAGTATGAGAAATCTTCTGGATCTATCTCCATAGATCTTTATCCCCAAGATGTAGGATACTTCTCCCAGGTCTTTCATAGAGAATGTGTTTACAAGCCATGTCTTTACCTTTTGTAAAGTAGGGATGTCATTCCCCATCAATAGTATGTCATCTACATAAAATATGAGGAAAGTCACTATGATCCCACTAACCCTTTTGTACACACAAGGTTCATCTTTATTTTGAGCAAAGACAAACCCTTTGACTGTCTCATCAAAATAAATATTCCAACTCTGATATGCTTGCTTCAATCCATAGATTGACATTTTTAGCTTACAAATTTTATTTGCAAATTTTGGATCTCTAAACCCCTCAAGTTGTGTCATATACACATCCTCAACAAGGTTCCCATTAAGGAATGTAGCTTTAACATCCATTTGCTAAATTGCATAGTCATTATAAGCTTTAATAGAAAGCATAATCTTGATGGATTTAACTATGGCCACTGGAGAAAAGGTTTCATCATAGTCAACACCTTGAACTTGTCTGAAACCCTTTACAACCAAACTATCCTTATAGGTTTGGACCTTTCCATTCATGTCGTTCTTCTTCTTGAAGACTGTAACATCCCCGGATTTTCACCTTCTCAAAACCCCATGGAGATGAGAAGATGAAATCCGAAAATGTTAAGCAATTGTATCAGAGTGACTTGCAGAAGCAATTTGTGCATACATGAACATACAAATAGAATGCATACACCATAACATTCTCAAAATTCAACATATTTATATTACAACATGAATTAAATTTGTAACGTACATTTACATAATTTGAAGAAAATTTTACAAGTCTATGAACATGTGTGCTAACAAGATCTTAACACAATAGGTACAACTGGGACAACTTCTCACTTCCCATCTTTTATCCCAAGCTAGCTCTGAACCTAAAACATACGTGAAACAATGAATCAACACACAAGGTGTTGTGCACGTGGGTAGAAAGATACATACTAATATGCTTGCATAATTGAAATAACTTGAGAAAAAAAGAGTAAAAGAAAACATTGTTTAAAGCGATAATCAGGTAAACACATATTTTTAGATGTCTTTTGATGCATTTGTACTACCAAGTGGTGTTGCACTTCATTTTTCCCCGCCCCTTGGGCTATAGGGACCGAGTGCCAACCTTATATTTAGAGGGGAGAGAGAGAGATTCCGCACTTCATTTTTCCCCGCCCCTTGGGCTATGGGGACCGAGTGTCGACCTTATATTTAGAGGAAGAGAGAGAATTGAGGGAGAGACAAAGAGCATATATACACTTAGTAGCTACAAACCATCTATATTATTTAATGTTTTGCAGAGCATATACTACTAATACACATCCAAGAATTTATATGCAAACACAAATATCCAAAGTACATCATATCATTATGCATTCATGAAAACTAGTCTTATACTTAATAAAACCCACATACTTGAGTTCAGAGAATTCTAATCATCTTAGATCATCTAGAACTAGTCATCACCTGGTTAACAACAAATTAATCATCATTAATACATGGTTCATTATGTCATTGATATTTCAGGTCTAAGTTAGGGTTTAGGCCAAATCTAGGTTCAAACAACCTAGAACTTATGTCTGATATTTTTCTACTGATCGGGACGTCATTCTAGGGGTCTGGTTCAGATTTCAAAATTTTCTAATGATTAGTCTATTTTCTAGAATTAAAATGGGATTTAAAGCATCTAAATAGCCATTAATAGAAAATGACCTATTATTTAGATATATTACTTAGATCAGAGTCTTAATATGGATTTATATCATCATTAGGGTTCTAGGACAATTTTATGAGAATTAATCTCAACGAGATATTATTTATTTCATTCATTAAACTGTTAAAAGGAGCATTATAAACTAAATTCAATATCACCAACAAGTATGTCTTAAAAGTATGGTCTAGAGGTTTCATAAGAAAAAAGGCATTTTTTTAGTCTATGAACATTTTTCTAGTATTTATAGGCCAAGGGAGCTATTTTTTATGCATTTTCTAACAATGTAACATTTTTTTGGAAATTAAAAGCATTTTACCTTGCCATTGCCTGAGGTGGAGGCGCTTGATTGGTCCATGTTGGCAAGACAAGTTCCTCAGCCCGCACCCATTGCTGACTTGGTTGGGGTCTGACCGATTTATTTGATGGCCTAACCGGTTCGTCTAAATTGCATATTGGACCAGCCGATTCTTGGATTGACATGTTGAACCGATCAATCCTCTCCTCCATCGTGGTCTCAAGTCTTGTGCGAGACCTAGGTGATGTTGCACACAGGAGCACCAGTGGTAGATCATCCTCTACTATCGTCTCTAATGATATCATCTGGACACTCCACCCTAGACGAGAGGAAGATGGAACCATCAAGAGGTCCCATGAAGCCCCTCTCAGGTCACCGCTCATGCCCTGCCTCTAGCGAAGAGGAGGGTTTCGAGATCGCTAACCACTCTAGACGCGCAGCTGCCACCTCTATGATTGGTACCAGCGAGAAACGGCAACACTTCCTCTCCTTTCTCCCTTATGTGGAGAAACTAGTTGCCTGTGATCTCGGCCTCAACCTCCCGTGGATTCTATTTCTCTAGAAAGCCCCTTCTTACTCTACAAGGAGGCTTGCTCTAGGTCTGCTGATGGAGGCTCCACGTATCTGCCTCTGTGGTGGGTGATGGAAACGACGAGCGGCCGACCTCAATGCACCGTAGATCGTGCCTATGGGCATATGGAACAACTAGCAATCTTGTCTGGATCCATAGTTTGATGTTGAAGGCGTTCCAAGCCAACAATGATTGGTGGTGAGATGGCCTTCTTCTCCAATCTTCCCCTCTAGTCTAGATGCTATGATGGGGTGGATAGTGAAGAAGGGGGTTTGGGTTTCGTTCTCCCTTGCACGGGCCTGAGGTGACAGGAGTCTCCATGAGGCTTCCCTGAAGGATGAAGCTACCTCAAAATGCAACATGATGGTTGGGAAGGCCTAGTATCCCTTCCATTGCCTGGAACTATGGAAGGATTGACTACCACAAAGAAGTCCTCCTTGTTGGTTAATGGAAAATTGCCAAACTTCTCATAGCCATTGTGGTGGCCATCCCACTCTGTGATCCTATCTTTTGGCCTTTGAAGCTTCCCTGACATACTCTCCTAGTTACTGCCAAATTCCATGGAGATGAGAGAGGAACATGACAAGTAGTAATGGCAACACAGGCCATTGCACGCCATGTATGATGGGTCGTTGAGCATCCTCTGGAATTGTAGATCCATTCTGGTACCCGATATGACACTTTGACTCATGATTCTCACTTCAATGGGTGGGGATTATCTACAGCCAAGTCAAAAGTTATTATTCTGACCCTTTCAGAGGTGGAAGGTGAGCCAACAGCCACATGATCATCATCTCAGTGCTGAGGTTTCCACGTTTAGCTTTTGTATTTGTGGCACACCACTCAACCTCAAGTAAGGTTTTTGTGCTGGGTAAATAATTCATGTAACCTAATACAAATGATTTTCTAAAATCAATATCACTACATCAAATACTCAATCATTGAACAACATTCAAGCCTAAATATGTCATCAACTCGTGATCCATGAAGTGCAACTTCATCATTTTTTTCACATCACACCTTGAGGTACATTATGAAATCATTTTTTCTCTGAGAAATCTTCATATACTACTCTAAAATTTAGGGTCATCACATTCACCCCACCTTAAATAGAATTTCGTCCTCGAAATTCAAGTCATACCATTCTTATGTTGATATAAAGGAATCTCATCTATCTTCAGGCCACAACATTTAGGTGTGAAGGATTTCATAGTTTGTGGAATACCCTATGTTGTCATCTTAGGTTTTTGAGCATCTGGGGTGTACCCACCCCAGCTTATATAGATTGAAGCATTATTTAATGTCTGATCCATACTATGAAATTCTAACATTTTAGAATTTATGTCCATGTAGTCCCTTAAGGACAAGAGTTGTCTTTTCACATTAGAAGTTAAGGAGGTATTACTAAAGGTTTCATCTTTCACCCTTATTGCCTATGTAAGGTGATGTCAAGATCTCACATTTTCAATTACTAGAATTATCATGTGTACATCATTAATGTGGTTTATGATCATCATCGTACTAGAATTTCATCAGTAGAGGGAATTAATATTCATCATTGTACATTAGGGTTTCAACCTATTATGTGAGATTAATTATCAAAGTAGAATCTTAGATTTGTAAGGAGTGAGGTTGAGGACTATATTTTTGATCATGGAGTTTATGACCCAAAGATATATTTATTTAAAGCTCATGTTTTCAAACTCATATCTTTCATGTATGTTATAGAGGGAAAAATCATATACTAAGCCAATCTTATCATGATTTTGAACTTTATATCACATGTCTAATATAGGGAGGGAATCATAGGTTAAGCTTATATGAGTGACTCTTCATACATAAATCATCTATTTAGCTCAAGTGAGGTTTCAAGCATCGTATATCAAGAAAGAGATAAGGAGGGAACAAAATTTGTGGGAATCTTATGCACAAAGCATTTTACTCTTAAAACCTGAGTTGCATATATCACCTTTCTTACAGCTAATGATGAGATTCAAAAGGATGTCACTCCATCTAGGACCTAACTCAATCAAAAGAATTGACTTTCTCATTATGCGTCACCAACCCATCATCTTGTTACCCAGCTCTCACATATAGGATTGAATCATGCAAAAGCACTCAACTCATCTACTCAAGAATAATCTAGTGTAGGACACATCATTTCAAACATATTTCATATTTCTCATACCTTGGAGGCTAGGTCCTATGACCTTCTCCTTGTGGGTCTCACTCTCTCTTGAGTGCACCACCTATCTCATCCTACCACTAGATGTCCTCCCTTATAAAAGAGCTTGAACCTCCTGCATATTCAATTTATCTTAATTTAGCTCATCTTAAGTAAGATAAAGTATGTACTTTCATCACCTTGACTTGTCTTAGATTATCCAAAATTGGATTCACACCTCATTTACAACTTAGATCTTTATAAACAACATATACCTCAGAGATCAAATTTATATTAGATCTTCCTTTCTTACATCATCTATCATTCTATTGTCTATCTATCTATCACATATCCTTATAAGGGTCTAGACATCTATTCTACATATACTCTCTCCTCTAGACTGATGTCACACCATTTCACTTAGGTTGCATGAACACTAACTACTCTCCATTGTGAGGGACATATTTTTATATTTACATATATATAAAAAAATATTATATAGCTTTTCTCCGTGAAAGAAGACGTCAGAGAAAATGGTTGAGGCTCGAGCCGATTGGAAAACAAAACCAAATCAGAAAAATCGAGTGTCCCACACATAGTAGACAGTCTAGTGTCATGTCACCTAGTGAAATGGTGAGAACAAGGTGTAGATGTCTTTTGATGCATTTGTACTACCAAGTGGTGTTGCACTTCATTTTTCCCCACCCCTTGGGCTATAGGGACCGAGTGCCAACCTTATATTTAGAGGGGGGAGAGAGAGAGATGTCACACTTCATTTTTCCCCACCCCTTGGGCTATGGGGACTGAGTGTCGACCTTATATTTAGAGGAAGAGAGAGAATTGAGGGAGAGAGAGAGCATATATCCACTTAGTAGCTACAAACCATCTATATTATTTTTATATTCTTTAATGTTTTGTACAACATATACTACTAATACACATCCAAGAATTTATATGCAAACACAAACATCCAAAGTACATCATATCATTATGCATTCATGAAACTAGTATTATACTTAATAAAACCCATGTACCTGAGTTCATAGAATTCTAATCATCTTGTATCATCTAGAACTAGTCATCACCTGGTTAATAACAAATTAATCATCATTAATACATGGTTCATTATGTCATTGATATTTTAGGTCTAAGTTAGGGTTTAGGCCAAATCTAGGTTCAAACAACCCAGAACTTATGTCTGATATTTTTTTGCTGATCGGTACATCATGCTAGGGGTCTGGTTCAGATTTCAAAATTTTCTAATGATTAATCTATTTTCTAGAATTAAAATGGGATTTAAAGCATCAAAATAGCCATTAATAGAAAATGACTTATTATTTAGATATATTACTCAGATCAAAGTCTTAATATGGATGTATATCATCATTAGGGTTCTAGGACAATTTTATGAGAATTAATCTCAATGAGATATTATTTATTTCATTCATTACACTATTAAAAGGAGCATTATAAACTAAATTCAATATCACCAACAAATGTCTTAAAAGTATGGTCTAGAAGTTTCATAAGAAAAAGGGCATTTTTCTGAGTCTATGGGCATTTTTTGGGTATTTATAGGCTAAGGGAGCTATTGGTTATGCATTTTATAACAATGTAACATTTGTTTTGGAAATTAAAAGCATTTTACCTTGCCATTGCCTGAGGTGGAGGCGCTTGATTGGTCCATGCTGACAAGACAAGTTCCTCAGCCCGCACCCATGGCTGACTTGGTTGCGGTCTGACAAGTTTATTTGATGGCCTGACTGGTTCGTCTAAATTGCATATTGGACCAGTCGGTTCTTGGATTGACTTGTTGAACTGATCAATCCTCTCCTCCATCATGGTCTCAAGTCTTGTGCGAGACCCATGTTCCGCCGCACACAGGAGTACCAGTGGTAGATCAACCTCGACTGACATCTCTAATGATATCGTCTAGACACTCCACCCTAGACGAGAGGAAGATGGAACCATCGATAGGTCCCGTGAAGCCCCTCTCAGTTCACTTCTCATGCCCTGCCTCTGGAAAAGAGGAGGGTTTCGAGATCGCTAACCTCTCTAGACCTGTAGCAACCGCCTCTGTGATTGGTACAAGCGAGTAATGGCAACACTTCCTCTCCTTTCTCCCTACCATGGAGAAATTGGTTGCCCGCGATCTCGGCCTCAACCTCCCATGGATTCTATTTCTCTGGAAATCCCCTTCTTACTCTACAAGGAGGCTTGCTCCAGGTCTGCCGATGGAGGCTCCACATATCTTCCACTATAGTGGGTGAGGGAAATGACGAGCGGCCGACCTCAATGCACCACAGATCATGCATATGGGCATATGGAGCAACTAGCGATCTCATCTGGATCCGTAGTTTGATGATGAAGGCGTTCCAAGCCAGCAATGATTGGTGGTGAGATGGCCTTCTTCTCTGATATTCCCCTCTAGTCTATTTGTTGCGATGGGGTGGATAGTGAAGAAGGAGGTTTGGGTTTCGTTCTCCCTTGCATGGGCCTGAGGTGACAGGATTCTCCATGAGGCTTCCCTGAATGCTGAAGCTACCTCAAAACACAACATGATGGTTGGGAAGATGGCCTAGGATCCCTTCCATTGTCGGGCACTAAGGAAGGATTGACAAACATAGAGAAGTCCTCCTTGCTGGTTAACGGACAATTGCCAAACTTCTCATAGCCATTGTGGTGGCCATCCCACTCTACAATCCTATCTTCTGGCCTTTGAAGCTTCCCTGACATCCTCTCCTAGTTATTGCCAAATGCCATGGAGATGAGAGAGGGACACGGAAAGTACTAATGGAAACACAGGCCATCGCACGCCATGTATGATGGGTCGTTGAGCATCCTCCTGAATTGCGGATCCATTCTAGTACCTTAGATGCCACTTTGACTCATGATTCTCACTTCAATCAGTGAGGATTATCTACAGCCAAGTCAAAAGTTATTGTTCTACCCCTTTCGGAGGTGGAAGGTGAGCCAACAGCCACACGATCATCATCTCAGTGCTGAGGTTTCCACATTTAGCTTTGTATCTGTGGCACACCACTCAGCCTCAAGTAAGGTTGTTGTGCCGGGTAAATAATTCATGTAACCTAATACAAACGATATTCTAAATCAATATCACTACATCAAATACTCAATCATTGAAAAACATCCAAGCCTAAATATGTCATCAACTCGGGATTCATGAAGTGCAACTTCATAATTTTTTTCACATCACACGTTGAGGTACATTATGAAATCATTTTTGCTCTAAGAAATCTTCATATACTACATTGCCTATCAAACTCTAAAATTTAGGGTCATCACAAAGGCCCAATTGCACCTTATGGGTTTTACCCCTTCAAGTGGATCCACCGAAGTCCATACTTTGTTGGTATACATGGATTCCATCTCAGATCTCATGGCCTCAAGCCATTTCTTAGACTCAGGTCCCTCTATAGCATCTTTATAGGTTATTGGCTCATCATTTATGACCAAATCACTGTCATGAGATACAAGATAACTGAATCTTTCAGGCTCAAGGCGTGTCCTATTAAATCTATGAGGTTCTGGTGTTACTTGAGGAATTTGAGGTTCCACAACAATTTTTGAATTTTTAGGTTCCTCTTGTACATCTAGTGGTTCAATGTTTTCTCATTCCTCTTGAGCGTCTTCTATTTCTACTTGTCTCCCACTAACACCTTTGGAAATTGAATCCATTTCAAGGAATAAAGCATGTCTGACAACAAACACTTTGTTTTCAGAAAGATTATACAAGTAGTATCCCATGGTTTTCTTGGGATATCCAACAAAATAATATTTTTTAGATCTAGGGCCAAGATTTTCAGGAAACATTTTCTTGACATTAGCATCGCAACCCCAAATCCTTATAATAGACATTTTGGGATGCTTCCCAGTCCATATCTCATATGGTGTCTTTTGAACCGACTTACATGGTACTCGGTTTAGTGTAAATGTGGCGGTTTGTAGAGCATGCCCCCAGAAGGTTTTTAGAAGATCAGATAAACTCATCATTGATCACCCCATATCCAATAATGTGTGATTCCTTCTTTCTGATACACCATTATGCTGAGGTAGCCAGGTGGAATCCACTTGGATACAAACCCATGGGATCTAAGAAGGTGGTTTAAGTACTCTCCATCTCGATCAGAATGAAGTGCCTTAATACTTTTACCAAGTTGGTTTTGTACTTCATTCATAAAATCCTTCAACTTTTCAAGAGCTTCTGACTTATGCTTCATTAAATAAACATAGTCGTACCTATTAAAGTCATCAATAAAGGTAATGAAGTATTGATACCCACCTCTAGCGGTTTTCCTAAAAGGTCCACTCACATCAGTATCTATGAGTCCTAATAGATCACTATCCCTCTCATTGTTACCAGTGAAAGGGTCTTAACCATCTTGCCCAACAAACAAGATTCACATGTCTCTATTGACTCGAAATCAAAAGTACCCAGATAACCATCTTTATGGAGTCTAGATATGTGATTATCATTTATGTGCCCTCGACGGCAATGACAAAGGTATGTTTGGTTTGATTTGTTGAGTTTTAGTATTTTGGTATTAACAGTATATACATCTATCTTTAGATCTAACAAGTAAAGACCAGAAGATACAGGGGCACTACCATAAAACATCCTATATTTTGAAATAGAACATCGACCACTTTTAATATGGAATTCAAATGCATCCTTGTCCAAACAAGATACAAAAATGATGTTGCTATTTATAGAAGGTACATAATGGTAGTTCTTTAACTCTATTACAAGCCATGTGGGTAGAGATATACTATAGGTTCCAACTGTGCTGGTTTGCAACTCTTGCGCCATTAGCAACTCATAGTTTCACGTCACCTTATCCCAAAGGTCTACTTCCTTTCAGATCCTGCATATGAGAACATATGTGAGATCCACATCTGGTACCTAATAGACAATATGATGAAGTATATAGATTTATCTCAATAATGTATACACCTAAAGTGGAGATTAGGGTTGTAAATGGGTACGGGTAGACCCGCGGACCCGCAAATTCAAACCCTTAAAAAACTGTTACGGGTCTAATTTTTTATACATGCATACCCTTGGACCCACATATATGCAGGTCCAATAATGGGTATACCAGACCCGCTAGACCCGTGTACCCGCTATACATAAGTAACTACTTAAATAACATATTACATATATAATACTTTACTAGTCTAATTAATATAATTTTTTAGATTATATCCTAATCTAACCACAATAAGGTTGAGACTAGTCATATCATAAATAATTAACTATTCTAGTTTCAATAATGAACATTATATGTAAAATTAAAAATCAAAATGTCTACTAATTTACATTACTTTCTACATAAGTTAAACATTATGACGATGACTACAAATATGTAAACAATTAACTCAATTAATGTTAATATATAAAATATAGCATTGTCTAATATAACTATTGCATGTTAACATGTTATATAATAACAATATCTAGTTGTCTTAAAATATATAGAATATAGTCATTTCTCTTACATAAATAATGTGATGTTTTATAGAACCGCTTACCCGCATACCCACACCGCATACCCTCTATAATTGCAAGTACGAGTATGGTGCGGATCCAGGTTTTGTATTATGTGGGTCTAGAACCGAAACCGGACCCGCTAAATTAGATGGGTATGGATATGGGTATGGCCAGACCCGCACCGTACCCTCACCATTTAATCCCCTAGTGGAGATCACCATCCCCATCTTCTGCTTCCTTAAAGCCTTCAAGTACAAAGGATTAGTTCCTCTTGTACTTTTTTTTATCCTTATGTTGAGTGTTGAAGACTTGGATTGAAATCTTCTTGGCCTTGCTCTTATCCTTGGACTTAGCCCCGCTGATCACCATTAAAAGCTTGTCCTTCTTCACTTTTTCTTCAGCATGAATCAACATGGCAAGCAATTCTTACATCTGTCCAGCCAAATTACTCACATGGTAACATGCAATAAAATGGCTATATCATTCAGGCATAGTCTTTAGAATCATATCAATGGCCAACTATTGGATCAAAGTGAATCCCAATTCTTTAAGGTGATACACATGTCCAGTCGTATTGACCACATGTTCTTCCCTCTATCAGTTTTGACTCAAACAACACCTTTAGGACACCGTCACTTTCTTTCTTTGTAAGACTGAGTTTCACTTTCTTAAAATGTCCTGCCATCTCAAGAACACTCATGTCTTCACATTGCTCACGCAACTTATAGTTCATGCATCTAAGCATAAGGTACTTTATTTCTAAGACATCATTGGCATGCTTCCAGTAAGCATCCACTTGTGCCCTAGGCACATCAGGAGGAGGTTTGTCAAGGACATAGAGCTTACACTCTTCATTGAAAACCCTTCTCAAAGTCCAAAACCAATCATGGAAATTTCTCCCATCAAGTTTATCCTTCTTCGGGATCAATAGCAAATTGTACTTTTTCGTCATTGATTCTACAAGAAAAAATTTGCATTTATCAAAAACCATTTTTTATTTGATTTGAAAATTTTTGAAGATATTATTAGGTCTTTAATTATTACTTATCCCACTATTTTATTCAAATTGAAAGCCCTCAATATCAATTTGAATATTGTAGTGTATAATATTCTAGTGAGCCAAGATCCAAAATAATTCTACCATTACTCGGCCTACACCAACGTCCATGGTCAATCATTAAGGTAGGCATCATGCCAATTGCATCATATGATACTCTTGGATATATGATATGTGTAACCCTTTTCCATAATCACCTACATGCTTCTGGGCTTAGACTCTCTAAGAATCACTAGTTAAGCCTGACCCAAAAAAACCTGACACGATAGAACATGCACCCTACTTTAGTAGAACCTACATATATATATATCATCACACTTCCATGAGATGGACGTTGCACCATGCTTTGGCATAACCTATGCTTGGGTGATCAAGATTTTCATGTGTTCCACTTATGGAAAGTATTTTAGACTTAATATTTTCATTGAGGGAGTTTGTATTTATAAGTATATACATACACTTTATCCAATAACCACAAATATAGTATGTATCATATACATGATATATCCCACAATGAACACATGCAATAAATGAAAGTGATGGTTAAGGCCAATGCTAATGTAATCCCTTAGAGACACAAGGATTACAGCCATCTAGGTCTACATAACATGCAGAAACTTGTTGTTGATGAAGATTTGTGGCTGCCAATCTGGGTTGATCGGTTCAACCCTTAAACTGATCGAATTGCCTCCTGGCTAGTTGTTAGGTCATCTAGTCCTTCTGTCCAACATCCACTGACTCCTCCAGCAGATCAGTCAGATCCACCAGGAATCAGTCTGTCTTGTCCACCATGTCCTCCAAGGTCCTTCAGTCGGTCGACTCGTCTTTGGGATGCCTTCATCTTCTTCATAACAAGAAATTAAACTATCTTATTTTTACATGATTGTAGGGAAACCTCAAGTTACATTAAAGGGAATAATTAACTTCACATTGGGAAGATTAGATAGAGGCTCAGTATGTAGACCGAGATAAACGGATAAACCAACCACTTACAACCATGCACAGATAGGGGTTATTGGTCATACAACCATGCACAGATAGGGGTCTGACTGATTTATTTGATGGCCTAACCGGTTCGTCTAAATTGCATATTGAACCAGCCCATTCTTGTATTGACATGTTGAACCGATCAATCCTCTCCTCCATCGTGGTCTCAAGTCTTGTGCGAGACCTAGGTGATGCTGCACACAGGAGCACCAGTGGTAGATCAGCCTCTACTATCGAATCTAATGATATCATCTGGACACTCCACCCTAGACGAGAGGAAGATGGAACCATCAAGAGGTCCCGTGAAGCCCCTCTCAGGTCACCGCTCATGCCCTGCCTCTAGGAAAGAGGAGGGTTTCGAGATCGCTAACCTCTCCAGACCCGCAGCCGCCGCCTCTATGATTGGTACCAGCGAGCAACGGAAACACTTCCTCTCCTTTCTCCCTTATGTGGAGAAACTAGTTGCCTGTGATCTCGGCCTCAACCTCCTGTGGATTCTATTTCTCTAGAAAGCCCCTTCTTACTCTACAAGGAGGCTTGCTCTAGGTCTGCCGATGGAGGCTCCACGTATCTGCCTCTGTGGTGGGTGACAGAAATGATGAGCGGCCGACCTCAATGCACCGCAGATCGTGCCTATGGGCATATGGAACAACTAGCAATCTTGTCTGGATCTATAGTTTGATGTTGAAGGCGTTCCAAGCCAGCAATGATTGGTGGTGAGATGGCCTTCTTCTCCGATCTTCCCCTCTAGTCTAGATGCTATGATGGGGTGGATAGTGAAGAAGGGGGTTTGGGTTTCGTTCTCCCTTGCACGGGCCTGAGGTGACAGGAGTCTCCATGAGGCTTCCCTGAAGGATGAAGCTACCTCAAAATGCAACATGATGGTTGGGAAGATGGCCTAGGATCCCTTCCATTGCCTGGCGCTATGGAAGGATTGACTACCACGGAGAAGTCCTCCTTGTTGGTTAATGGACAATTGCCAAACTTCTCATAGCCATTGTGGTGGCCATCCCACTCTGTGATCCTATCTTTTGGCCTTTGAAGCTTCCCTGACATACTCTCCTAGTTACTTCCAAATGCCATGGAGATGAGAGAGGAACACGAAAAGTAGTAATGGAAACACAAGCCATCGCACGCCATGTATGATGGGTCGTTGAGCATCCTCTGGAATTGCAGATCCATTCTAGTACCCGATATGACACTTTGACTCATGATTCTCACTTCAATCGGTGGGGATTATCTACAGCCAAGTCAAAAGTTATTGTTCTGCCCCTTTCAGATGTGGAAGGTGAGCCAACAACCACATGATCATCATCTCAGTGCTGAGGTTTCCACATTTAGCTTTTGTATTTGCGGCACACCACTCAGCCTCAAGTAAGGTTTTTGTGCTGGGTAAATAATTCATGTAACCTAATACAAATGATATTCTAAAATCAATATCAATACATCAAATACTCAATCATTGAACAACATTCAAGCCTAAATATGTCATCAACTCGTGATCCATGAAGTGCAACTTCATCATTTTTTTCACATCACACCTTGAGGTACATTATGAAATCATTTTTGCTCTGAGAAATCTTCATATACTACTCTAAAATTTAGGGTCATCACATTCACCCCACCTTAAATAGAATTTCATCCTCGAAATTCAAGTCATACCATTCTTATGTTGATATAAAGGAATCTCATCTATCTTCAGGCCACAACATTTAGGTGTGAAGGATTTCATAGTTTGTGGAATACCCTATGTTGTCATCTTAGGTTTTTGAGCATCTGGGGTGTACCCACCCCAACCTATATAGATTGAAGCATTATTTAATGCCTGAGCCATACTATGAAATTCTAGCATTTTAGAATTTATGTCCATGTAGTCCCTTAAGGACAAGAGTTGTATTTTCACATTAGAAGTTAAGGAGGTATTACTAAAGGTTTCATCTTTCACCATTCTTGCCTATGTAAGGTGATGTCAAGATCTCACATTTTCAATTACTAGAATTATCATGTGTACATCATTAATGTGGTTTATGATCATCATCGTACTAGAATTTCATCAGTAGAGGGAATTAATATTCATCATTGTACATTAGGGTTTCAACCTATTATGTGAGATTAATTATCAAAGTAGAATCTTATATTTGTAAGGAGTGAGGTTGAGGACTATATTTTTGATCATGGAGTTTATGACCCAAAGATATATTTATTTAAAGCTCATGTTTTCAAACTCATATCTTTCATGTATGTTATAGAGGGAAAAATCATATACTAAGACAATCTTATCATGATTTTGAACTTTATATCACATGTCTAATATAGGGAGGGAATCATAGGTTAAGCTTATATGAGTGACTCTTCATACATAAATCATCTATTCAGCTCAAGTGAGGTTTTAAGCATCATATATCAAGAAAGAGATAAGGAGGGAACAAAATTTGTGGGAATCTTATGCACAAAGCGTTTTACTCTTAGAACCTGAGTTGCATATATCACCTCTCTTGCAGCAAATGATGAGATTCAAAAGCATGTCACTCCATCTAGGACCTAACTCAATCAAAAGAATTGACTTTCTCATTATGCGTCACCAACCCATCATCTTGTTACCCAGCTCTCACATATAGGATTGAATCATGCAAAAGCACTCAACTTATCTACTCAAGAATAATCTAGTGTAGGACACATCATTTCAAACATATTTCATATTTCTCATACATTGGAGGCTAGGTCCTATGACCTTCTCCTTGTGGGTCTCACTCTCTCTTGAGTGCACCACCTATCTCATCCTACCACTAGATGTCCTCCCTTATAAAAGATCTTGAACCTCCTGCATATTCAATTTATCTTAATTTAGCTCATCTTAAGTAAGATAAAGTATGTACTTTCATCACCTCGACTTGTCTTAGATTATCCAAAATTGGATTCACACCTCATTTACAACTTAGATCTTTATAAACAACATATACCTTAGAGATCAAATTTATATTAGATCATCCTTTCTTACATCATCTATCATTCTATTGTCTATCTATCTATCACATATCCTTATAAGGGTCTAGACATCTATTCTACATATACTCTCTCCTCTAGACTGATGTCACCCCCTTTCACTTAGGTTGCATGAACACTAACTACTCTCCATTGGGAGGGACATATTTTTATATTTACATATATATAACAAAATATTATATAGCTTTTCTCCGTGAAAGAAGACGTCAGAGAAAACTATTGGGGCTCGAGCCGATTGGAAAACAAAACCAAATCAGAAAAATTGAGTGTCCCACACACAGTAGACAGTCTAGTGTCATGTCACCTAGTGAAATGGTGAGAACAAGGTGTAGATTAGTGTAGCTACCCCATACATATGATCTCTATATGGAAAGGGTTTCACACACTTGTCTAAACCAAGTTCTCGAACATCTAGGTTCTAACTTAGAGGCTAAGTCAAACATTATTCCTATAGAATAACTTACTAAGTTTCTAGGATTTAATGTGAAAGGTGGAATTTAGTTTTTATGTTTCATGGTGAGTAATTGTTATGTGTAGCTATTGTTCATGCTCTGATACAAACTATAGCGTCCCCAGATTTTCACCTTCTCAAAACCCCATGGAGATGAAAAGATGAAATCCGAAAACGTTAAGCAATTGTATCATAGTGCGTTGCGGAAGAAATTTGTGTATACATGAACTTACAAATAGAATGCATACACCATAACATTCTCAACATTCAACATATTTATATTACAACATGAATTAAATTTGTAACTTACATTTACATAATTTGAAGAAAATTTTACAAGTCTATGGACATGTATGCTAACAGGATCTTAACATAATAGGTACAACCTGGACAACTGCTCACTTCCCGTCTTTTATCCCAAGCTAGTTCTGAACCTAAAACATACATGAAACAACGAATCAACATACAAGGTGTTGTGCATGTGGGTAGAAAGATACATACTATTGCATAATTGAAATAACTTGAGAAAGAAAGAGTAAAAGAAAACATTGTTTAAAGCGATAATCTGGTAAACACATATTTTTAGATGTCTTTTGATGCATTTGTACTACCAAGTGGTGTTGCACTTCATTTTTCCCCACCCCTTGGGCTATAGGGACCGAGTGCCAACCTTATATTTAGAGGGGGGAGAGAGAGATGTCACACTTCATTTTTCCCCGCCCCTTGGGCTATGGGGACTGAGTGCCGACCTTATATTTAGAGGAAGAGAGAGAATTGAGGGAGAGAGAGAGAGCATATATCCACTTAGTATCTACAAACCATCTATATTATTTTTATATTCTTTAATGTTTTGTACAACATATACTACTAATACACATCCAAGAATTTATATGCAAACACAAACATCCAAAGTACATCATATCATTATGCATTCATGAAAACTAGTCTTATACTTAATAAAACCCATGTACCTGAGTTCATAGAATTCTAATCATCTTGTATCATCTAGAACTAGTCATCACCTGGTTAATAACAAATTAATCATCATTAATACATGGTTCATTATGTCATTGATATTTTAGGTCTAAGTTAGGGTTTAGGCCAAATCTAGGTTCAAACAACCCAGAACTTATGTCTGATATTTTTGTGCTGATCGGGACATCATGCTAGGGTCTGGTTCAGATTTCAAAATTTTCTAATGATTAATCTATTTTCTAGAATTAAAATGGGATTTAAAGCATCAAAATAGCCATTAATAGAAAATGACCTATTATTTAGATATATTACTCAGATCAAAGTCTTAATATGGATGTATATCATCATTAGGGTTTTAGGACAATTTTATGAGAATTAATCTCAATGATATATTATTTATTTCATTCATTAAACTATTAAAAGGAGCATTATAAACTAAATTCAATATCACCAACAAATGTCTTAAAAGTATGGTCTAGAAGTTTCATAAGAAAAAGGGTATTTTTCTGAGTCTATGGGCATTTTTTGGGTATTTATAGGCTAAGGGAGCTATTTGTTATGCATTTTATAACAATGTAACATTTTTTTTGGAAATTAAAAGCATTTTACCTTGCCATTGCCTGAGGTGGAGGCACTTGATTGGTCCATGCTGACAAGACAAGTTCCTCAGCCCGCACCCATGGCTGACTTGGTTGCGGTCCGACCAGTTTATTTGATGGCCTGACCGGTTCGTCTAAATTTCATATTGGACCAGTCGGTTCTTGGATTGACTTGTTGAACTGATCAATCCTCTCCTCCATCATGGTCTCAAGTCTTGTGTGAGACCCAGGTTCCGCCGCACACAGGAGTACCAGCGGTAGATCAACCTCTACTGCCATCTCTGATGATATCGTCTGGACACTCCACCATAGACGAGAGGTAGATGGAACCATCGATAGGTCCCGTGAAGCCCCTCTCAGTTCACTGCTCATGCCCTGCCTCTGGAAAAGAGGAGGGTTTCGAGATCGCTAACCTCTCTAGACCCGTAGCCACCGCCTCTGTGATTGGTACAAGCGAGTAATGGCAACACTTCCTCTCCTTTCTCCCTACCATGGAGAAATTGGTTGCCCGCGATCTTGGCCTCAACCTCCCATGGATTCTATTTCTCTGGAAATCCCCTTATTACTCTACAAGGAGGCTTGCTCCAGGTCTAGCGATGGAGGCTCCACATATCTTCCACTGTAGTGGGTGAGGGAAATGACGAGCGGTCGACCTCAATGCACCACAGATCATGCATATGGGCATATGGAGCAACTAGCGATCTCCTCTGGATCCGTAGTTTGATGATGAAGGCGTTCCAAGCCAGCAATGATTGGTGGTGAGATGGCCTTCTTCTCCGATATTCCCCTCTAGTCTAGTTGCTGCGATGGGGTGGATAGTGAAGAAGGGGGTTTGGGTTTCGTTCTCCCTTGCATGGGCCTGAGGTGATAGGATTCTCCATGAGGCTTCCCTGAATGCTGAAGCTACCTCAAAACACAACATGATGGTTGGGAAGATAGCCTAGGATCCCTTCCATTGTCGGGCACTAAGGAAGGATTGACAAACATAGAGAAGTCCTCCTTGCTGGTTAACGGACAATTGCCAAACTTCTCATAGACATTGTGGTGGCCATCCCACTCTACAATCCTATCTTCTGGCCTTTGAAGCTTCCCTGACATCCTCTCCTAGTTACTGCCAAATGCCATGGAGATAAGAGAGGGACACAGAAAGTACTAATGGAAACATAGGCCATCGCACGCCATGTATGATGGGTCGTTGAGCATCCTCTTGAATTGCGGATCCATTCTAGTACCCGAGATGCCACTTTGACTCATGATTCTCACTTCAATCGGTGGGGATTATCTACAGCCAAGTCAAAAGTTATTGTTCTGCCCCTTTCGGAGGTGGAAGGTGAGCCAACAGCGACACGATCATCATCTCAGTGCTGAGGTTTCCACATTTAGCTTTGTATCTGTGGCACACCACTCAGCCTCAAGTAAGGTTGTTGTGTCGGGTAAATAATTCATGTAACCTAATACAAACGATATTCTAAAATCAATATCACTACATCAAATACTCAATCATTGAACAACATCCAAGCCTAAATATGTCATCAACTCGTGATTCATGAAGTGCAACTTCATAATTGTTTTCACATCACACCTTGAGGTACATTATGAAATCATTTTTTCTCTAAGAAATCTTCATATACTACATTTCCTATCAAACTGTAAAATTTAGGGTCATCACAAAGGCCCACTTGCACCCTATGGGTTTTACCCCTTCAAGTGGATCCACCGAAGTCCATACTTTGTTGGTATACATGGATTCCATCTCAGATCTCATGGCCTCAATCCATTTCTTAGACTCAGGTCCCTCTATAGCATCTTTATAGGTTATTGGCTCATCATTTATGACCAAATCACTGTCATGAGATACAAGATAACTGAATCTTTCAGGCTCAAGGTGTGTCCTATTAGATCTATGAGGTTCTGGTGTTACTTGAGGAATTTGAGGTTCCACAACAGTTTTTGAATTTTTAGGTTCCTCTTGTACATCTAGTGGTTCAATGTTTTCTCATTCCTCTTGAGCCTCTTCTATTTCTACTTTTCTCCCACTAACTCCTTTGGAAATTGAATCCATTTCAAGGAATAAAGCATGTCTGACAACAAACACTTTGTTTTCAGAAAGATTATACAAGTAGTATCCCATGGTTTTCTTGGGATATCCAACAAAATAATATTTTTTAGATCTAGGGCCAATATTTTCAGGAAACATTTTCTTGACATTAGCATCGCAACCCCAAATCCTTATAATAGACATTTTGGGATGCTTCCCAGTCCATATCTCATATGGTGTCTTTTGAACCGACTTACATGGTACTCGGTTTAGTGTAAATGTGGCGGTTTGTAGAGAATGCCCCTAGAAGGTTTTTAGAAGATCAGATAAACTCATCATTGATCACCCCATATCCAATAATGTGTGATTCCTTCTTTCTGATACACCATTCTGCTGAGGTAGCCAGGTGGAATCCACTTGGATACAAACCCATGGGATCTAAGAAGGTGGTTTAAGTACTCTCCACCTCAATCAGAATGAAGTGCCTTAATACTTTTACCAAGTTGGTTTTGTACTTCATTCATAAAATCCTTCAACTTTTCAAGAGCTTCTGACTTATGATTCATTAAATAAACATAGTCGTACCTATTAAAGTCATCAATAAAGATAATGAAGTACCGATACCCTCCTCTAACGGTTTTCCTAAAAGGTCCACTCACATCAGTATCTATGAGTCCTAATAGATCACTATCCCTCTCATTGTTACCAGTGAAAGGGTCTTAACCATCTTGCCCAACAAACAAGATTCACATGTCTCTGTTGACTCGAAATCAAAAGTACCCAGATAACCATCTTTATGGAGTCTAGATATGTGATTATCATTTATGTGCCCTCGACGGCAATGACAAAGGTATGTTTGGTTTGAGTTGTTGAGTTTTAGTATTTTGGTATTAACATTATATACATCTATCTTTAGATCTAACAAGTAAAGACCAGAAGATACAGGGGCACTACCATAAAACATCCCATATTTTGAAATAGAACATCGACCACTTTTAATATGGAATTCAAATGCATCCTTTTCCAAACAAGATACAAAAATGATGTTGCTATTTATAGAAGGTACATAATGGTAGTTCTTTAACTCTATTACAAGCCATGTGGGTAGAGATATACTATAGGTTCCAACTGTGCTGGTTTGCAACTCTTGCGCCATTAGCAACTCATAGTTTCACCTCACCTTATCCCAAAGGTCTACTTCCTTTCAAATCCTGCATATGAGAATATATGTGAGATCCACATTTGGTACCGAATAGACAATATGATGAAGTATATAGATTTATCTCAATAATGTATACACCTTAAGTGGAGATTAGGGTTGTAAATGGGTACGGGTAGACCCACGGACCCGCAAATTCAAACCCTTAAAAAACTGTTACGGGTCTAATTTTTTATACATGCATACCCTTGGACCCACATATAAGCGGGTCCAATAATGGGTATACTTGGACCCAGACCCGCTAGACCCGTGTACCCACTATATATAAGTAACTACTTAAATAACATATTACATATATAATACTTTACTAGTCTAATTAATATAATTTTTTAGATTATATCCTAATCTAACCACAATAAGGTTGAGACTATTCATATCATAAATAATTAACTATTCTAGTTTCAATAATGAACATTATATGTAAACTTAAAAATCAAAATGTCTACTAATTTACATTACTTTCTACATAAGTTTAACATTATAACGATGACTACAAATATGTAAACAATTAACTCAATTAATGTTAATGTATAAAATATAGCATTGTCTAATATAACTATTGCATGTTAACATGCTATATAATAACAATATCTAGTTGTCTTAAAATATATAGAACATAGTCATTTCTCTTACATAAATAATATGATGTTTTATAGAACCGCTTACTCGCATACCCGCACCGCATACACTCTATAATTGCGAGTACGGGTATGGTGCGGATCTAGGTTTTGTATTATGTGGGTCTAGAACTGAAACCGGACCCGCTAAATTAGATGGGTATGGATATGGGTATGGCCAGACCCGCACCGTACCCGCACCATTTAATCCCCTAGTGGAGATCACCATCCCCATCTTCTGCTTCCTTAAAGCCTTCAAGTACAATGGATTAGTTCCTCTTGTACTTTTTTTTATCCTTATGTTGAGTGTTGAAGACTTGGATTGAAATCTTCTTGGCCTTGCTCTTATCCTTAGACTTAGCCCCACTGATCACCATTAAAAGCTTGTCCTTCTTCACTTTTTCTTCAGCATGAATCAACATGGCAAGCAATTCTTACATCTGTCCAGCCGAATTACTCACATGGTAACATGCAATAAAATGGCTATATCATTCAGGCATAGTCTTTAGAATCATATCAATGGCCAACTCTTGGATCAAAGTGAATCCCAATTCTTCAAGGTGATACACATGTCCAATCGTATTGACCACATGTTCTTCCCTCTATCAGTTTTGACTCAAACAACACCTTTAGGATACCGTCACTTTCTTTCTTTGTAAGACCGAGTTTCACTTTCTTAAAATGTTCTTCCATCTCAAGAACACTCATGTCTTCACATTGCTCACGCAACTTATAGTTCATGCATCTAAGCATAAGGTACTTTATTTCTAAGACATCATTGGCATGCTTCCAGTAAGCATCCACTTGTGCCCTAGGCACATCAGGAGGAGGTTTGTCAAGGACATAGAGCTTACACTCTTCATTGAAAACCCTTCTCAAAGTCCAAAACCAATCATGGAAATTTCTCCCATCAAGTTTATCCTTCTTCGGGATCAATAGCAAATTGTACTTTTTCGTCATTGATTCTACAAGAAAAAATTTGCATTTATCAAAAACCATTTTTTATTTGATTTGAAAACTTTTGAAGATATTATTAGGTCTTTAATTATTACTTCTCCCACTATTTTATTCAAATTGAAAGCCCTCAATATCAATTTGGAATATTGTAGTGTATAATATTCTAGTGAGCCAAGATCCAAAATAATTCTACCATTACTCGGCCTACACCAGCGTCCATGGTCAATCATTAAGGTAGGCATCATGCCAATTGCATCATATGATACTCTTGGATAGATGATATGTGTAACCCTTTTCCATAATCACCTGCATGCTTTTGGGCTTAGACTCTCTAAGAATCACTAGTTAAGCCTGACCCAAAAAATCCTGGCACGATAGAACATGCACCCTACTTTAGTAGAACCTACATATATATCATCACACTTCCACGAGATGGACGTTGCACCATGCTTTGGCATAACCTATGCTTGGGTGATCAAGATTTTCATGTGTTCCACTTATGGAAAGTATTTTAGACTTAATATTTTAATTGAGGGAGTTTGTATTTATAAGTATATACATACACTTTATCCAATAACCACATATATAGTATGTATCATATACATGATATATCCCACAATGAACACATGCAATAAATGAAAGTGATGGTTAAGGCCAATTCTAATGTAATCCCTTAGATTCACAAGGATTACAGCCATCTAGGTCTACATAACATGCATAAACTTGTTGTTGATGAAGATTTGTGGCTGCTAATCTGGGTTGATCGGTTCAACCCTTAAACTGATCGGATTGCCTCCTGGCTGGTTGTTAGGTCGTCTAGTCCTTCTGTCCAACATCCACTGACTCCTCCAGCAGATCAGTCAGATCTGCCAGGAATCAGTCTGGCTTGTCCACCATGTCCTCCAAGGTCCTTCGGTCGGTCGACTTGTCTTCGGGATGCCTTCATCTTCTTCATAACAAGAAATTAAACTATCTTATTTTTACATGATTGTAGGGAAACCTCAAGTTACATTAAAAGGAATAATTAACTTCACATTGGGAAGATTAGATAGAGGCTCAGTATGTAGACCGAGATAAATGGATAAACCAAACACATACAACCATGCACAGATAGGGGTTATTGGCCATAACCGTGCTACACATACACCATCAAAATCACTTTTAGGGTGATGCCTATAAATTGCAAATATATATCATATATATACTAGTTTGGCATTATCGTGGTGTTTGGATTTGACAAAATATTAATCACATCGCATGGAATAATATAACGACAAAACCAAAATCTGATCATATCGATTATCCTATAGTATATTGATGTTGGCTTTGATACCACTGTTGGGAAATATGGTATAGAGCAGGCAGCAGAATTTAAAATTTATCTACCATATTCTCGATAATCAGTAGATCGTGTCAATAAATATAATGCCAAGAAGGATCATTTCGAGAATATACCCAGTCCTAGACCAAGTCCAGTGACAATCATCATCGCCATAGATGTGCAACTTCTGAATCCTAGTTGCATTGGGACTCATCTGACTATTTCTCCTCCTAGTATGCACAACATACTACAGCCACGAACGTCATCTTCTTCAACAGCTCCTCTTGTCATGGATTGCTGGTTGATGTTGTCCGCCAAGTGGCAAACAATGGATTCTTGCCTCTATGGTAGTCCACACGAACCTCCCAATACTCCTATCGTCCTACTAAAATAATTAGGAAGGAGTCATCCCTCTCAATCAGTGTACTAGTCACTGACTTACTCTCACATGAAAACTCTTAGTTGTTCTCTCTTGTGGCTATCCCTCCCTTGTCAGGTAGGACTTTCCTAGGCTCTCATGGTTACCACAACCAGAGCGGACAATAGTTTTTAGAGGAACTGATTCTTAGTTGTCTTTGTTGTACTTTGGGAGCCCCCAGAACCCCTCTATTTATAGTAGAGGCCAAGGTCAGGGCTCCCTGTTTCTATCTGGTGCGGGAGTGGAAAGGACTGGAAGAACTTGAATTTTCACAACAATTATGGAAAATTTTCAACCTATGGCATGTGAGATGGTCATCTTGTACTGTGAGACAGTCATTTCTCAGTTTCCCAGTTGTATACAAATTTGGCAAATCAATTCCCATCAATGTTAGACATTGATTTCCTTGTGCAACAATTATTGCTCAAGCTAAATGAATAGGGAAACATCTAGAACCATCCCCAAACAAACAAGACCATCTTGCCCATGGGTGATGGCCATCTCAATTCATCTAGACGGTTGTCTGGTGACCCCAGTCAAGCCTGTTTGTTTGGATCAGTTCTTTTGTTGCCAATTTGAACTCGCAACTAGGCCTGACACCAGACGCCTATGGGCTAAATTGGAAATGAATATACCTTTTTTTTATGATGACAAATAGTTCATTCTTGTGTATCTAACGTGATACTTGAGTATTTTAGGGTTAAAAGGAATAAGGAAGTCCTACCAAGTGGAAAGATGAAGATAAATGCAAATTGGAGATCAAATATGCTTAATTGTATAAATGCTCATGGTTGTACTCAAATGTAAACACTTGCACAAAAATATAATGTATAAGTACTTAGACATCATATAAATCAAGCATTAGATCTTCCTTACCCACTTATAATCCTTAGAAAGATTTCCCCCAAAGTTAGAGTCACACACACATTGAAACACACACTAAGTAGGTGATTCAAAGGTCTAGAACAGGGACACCCTCAGTCAAAGAAATTGTCGACTGAGACACACTCAGTCAAAGTGCTTGTCAACTGAGAAACACCTCGGTCAAAATTGTGAGCATTGTTCAACAACTTAAACAATTGTGCTCTAAATTAGCATTTTGGTCAAAAATAACCTCGACTGAGTAAGCAACGATCTAAAGCTTGTGATCGTTAGACTGGGTGGTTGGTAGTTGGAAGTTAGAAATAGATGTTGCAATACTTTTGTCTTAAACCTAGGCTCGATCGAAGAGAACCTCAATTGGGAAACAGTTCGATCGATCAAATTGTTGACCGAGCAGGGTTCTGGATTGTTCTTTTCAAGCATGAACAATTAGCAATTAATAGCCAACTAATGTACACCTAACGACTAGTTTAGCACTAAGAACACTCTAGACACTCTCTATAACGTCCCTAGACCCTTACAAACCACTCTTGTAAATAGGAGAGCCCTTAGGACACCCAAGGCACCTAAGCTACACTTGAGCATTCACTATTGAGAGAAAATCAAGCTAAGATTCACTTGTTGTCTTCTTCCTTGAGCTCTAGAAAGGTGTCCTACAGATACAATCTCCTAGACACCACACATAGACATGTACATCCCAAGTGGATAGGAGATTCTAACACTTGATATAGGATCAAAGCGTTGTGCAACATTGTTGTATTCCTTTCTTCCCATCCCCCTTCACAGGTACAAGTTTTAATTGCTCCTTGGGTACTCCAAGATCGTGGAGGCTGCTTGAGGGAGCACCATAGAAGCTACTTCTTTTGAAAAAGTTTTCTATGAGAATAGCTTGAGATTACTTCAAGGAAGGCTGCTTCAAGGGAGGTTGGAGCTATTTCTAAAAGAAGGCTATCTGAAGGCAGTGGAGCTACTTCTAGGAGGTGAAGGCTACTCCAAGGACTTGAAGTTACTTAAAGAAGGCTGCTTCAAGGAGGTTGAGGCTACTTTAAGGGTGTATAAGGTAATTGTATTTTGGGTAACATCCTTGTGAGGTAATAAAATTAATCACTTTCATAATCCCATTTGGAAACAATTGGGTAGTGGACTGACTACCTTTTATTTCAAAGGTAGGAATCACTCTACATCCAAGTGTCTTCCTTATTTCCTCCTCCTTTGCTTTGATTCTTTAATTAATTTTAAAGTTCCAAAAATCTCTATTCACCCCCCCTCTAGATCTTTCAATTGGTATCAGAGTAGGTCTTCAAGAATGGGGGACAACTTGTTGAGCATCGGCAACCTTGAAGGAACTCACATAACTTGGCCACCTCCTTTTGATGGAAGCAACTACACCTACTATAAAAGAAGAATGCAATTCTAATTCCAAAAACTTAGCTTGGATTGGACACCCCGGACACCATCCTCCACAATATGTAGGATGGTGTCCAATCCCTAAAAAAAAAATGAAAGGGTGTCTGGCGATCGCTGAGGCGACCTAGGGATCTCGAGCGCCTGGTCCTCCGGCTCGGGGGAGGAGGTCTTTTGCCGACGCGTAGCCACCCTCTTCCCCCTGGGCTTCCATCGGTGCCTCTCCTCTATGCTGATCATAGTTTCCTGGGTTTCGATCGGCTGACGCTCTCCTCAATCACACACTTTCTTCGCCCCTTTCAGGCCGTCGGATCGGGTCCTCTAGACTACAGATCTGGCGTTTGGGTTGCGGGGTGTCTGCTTCAGGGCAGTGGCTACGTCTCCAACGCTGCGTCTTTTTGTGGAGGTGCGGTGGTATCCGGGGTGACTTCATTGCCATGGATCTTCTTAGGGGCTGGCCTACCAGCTGTTCAGTTGTCTGTGTTACCTTTCCATTTTTTTTTGCTTTCCGTTGTTTCCGTTTGCTTCCGTTGTTTGCTTTATGTTTCTGTATCTTCCTGCGGTGGTGTTGTTTTCTGTCCCTGTAATAGGTTAGGTGTCGTGGTGTCTAGGTTGTCCCTAGCTGTGCTTCTTTTGTTTGTGTTATCTTCTTGGTTCGGTGGGCTTCACCAGGTAGTTGCAAGTATGGTCGTTCTGGTTGCTCCACAGGTGCGACGGAACTTTGGGGGTTCCGGAGTTTGGGTGATGGAGACCTTTTTCTATGTTGTTTGCCTTGTTTACTGCTTGCGCTTGGGCTTAAGTAGGGGTAAAAGCACAGTGAGGAGGTCGAGATGGTGGGTTTTCCCCGAACAGTCCCCCTCTCTTTTATTCATCAGCTGCTCTATTCTGCCGGCGTCGATCAACAATGTTCTGGACTATCCTGCTTCTTTTGCCTTCGCTTTTAAAGCCTGCTACCTGTTTGTTCTGTTGTCTCTGTCAGGTTTTGTTTGTGTGAGTTGTCTTTTTCTTTCTGGTTTTTTCTTGGTCATAGCTGAGATTTATCTTGGCGCCTTCACCTACTTAGTTTGCAGTGTTGTTCTTCTTCTTCCTTGGAGGAAAGTTAGTGGTGAATGTGGGGACTTTTGCTCTTTCAGTCTTGGTATCTGTGGTGGGGGTCCGATGTATGCTTGCGCTACCCATGATCGTGGTGGAATTCCGGTTAAAAGCTGCTTCGGTCAGCTTGTTGGGGAGGAATTCAGACAGAAGCGACTTATTTTTTTCCGATCAAGCATGTATGCCCTTGTACTCTTCACTTTCTGGTTACCAAGTTTGTATGGATTTCTTGTCTCTGTAGATGCCGTATGGCTTTTCAATATATGAAGTTGGAGGTTTTGAATCAAAAAAAAAAATCTAACAAAAATTCTATTTCTTCTTCCTATTCTTCTATTAGGTGTTTTGAATGTGTCAAGAAAGGACATGTGAAGAACGAATTTCCTAAAACAAAGAAAGTAAGGAAGTCTTCTTTCAAGAAAAAGGACAAAGGAGATAAAGCCTACAAAGCTGCTTGGGATGAATCAATTGCTGAAAATGGAAGTGGGGAAAAGGAAGTTGAATGCCTTTTGCACAAAGAAGATGAAAATGAGGACTCAAATGAGGTAAGTGTTCTTGAACTATCTAATGAAGAACTAGTCACTAGTCTCTAAGAGATACATAAAAAATTTTGTATAAAAAGAAATCAAAGAAGCTTACAAAAACTAATGATGATTTGCATGCTAAGCTATATACTCTCTCTTCTAAAAATGAAAGTCTTGTATCTAAAAGAGATACCTTAAAATATTCAATCAATGAGCATAATATCAATTTGCTTGTTGTAGAAACAAATTACAACTTTCTTTGCCAAGAAAAGGTTGAATTGTTTGCTAAAATAAATGATCTTCAAACTCAACATATTTTATGCACTCATTTGGATTATGATGCTATTTCCAAAGAAAGAGACAATTTTATATCTAATCTAGATCAAGCAAAATTAGATATTAAAAGAAAAATAGATGAAATTGGTAAGTTGCAAAAAGATATTAGTAGCTTAAAAAATAAAGATATCCTTGATAAAATCCTAAAAGACTCTACAAGACAAATTGGGAGGAGAGGTATAGGTTATGTACCCAAAAATAATTCTATCAAAAACCTAGAACTAAAAAGACATAAGAACCCAAGAAAAAGGTCATGTATTTACTAAAAACCACCACCTAATTACCAAAATGGTAAAAAGATAAATGAAATTGATTTTATTAGTTTTCATTATTGTCTATGTCTTGGTCATTATTCTTTTTCATTCCCTTACCAGAGAAATAAAGATAAGGATCTAGCTTGGGTTACAAAACCACAAACTTAGAAATATGAGGATACCTAGTTGATATTTGACCTAAAACTAAAATTGAAAATCTATCTGTCTTATCCCAAACATAGTTTTAACTATGCATATTCTTTTTTTATGATTTGATGATTTTATTAACATTGATAAATGCACACAGAACCAGTTCTGGTTGACATAATACTCAACCGAGGATCCCTCTGGTCGAAGAAACTGTCGACCATAGAATGTTCTGTTCAAAATTATATCTGCTAACAAATTATTCTGGTTGACAACTACCTCGATCGAGAAGCCTTTCGGTCGAATAAATTGTCCACTGAGTAGTATTTTGTAAAGTGTTTATTGTTGAATCAATCAACTTGTGACTATATTCAATCTTATTATTAAAAAAAATTAAGAACGCTTTCAAATGAGTTATTCTATAATACAAAATTCTTTAATAAACATCCATAACCAAAAGAACCATCACATGGGTACCAAACCTTGTCTATTTTATAGGATTGGGTGGTTGATAGTGGTTGCTCCAAACATATGACTGGAAACAAAGAACCTTTTCAAACTTTTAAAGAAAAGAAGAGTGGTATGGTCACATTTGGAGATAACATCAAAGGTAAAATTATTGGAATAGGTAATGTTGGTACAAATCTTCAAATTAAAAATGTCATACTTGTTGATGGATTACATCACAATTTGATTAGTGTCAGTCAATTATGTGATAGTGGCTATGATGTTCTTTTTAAAAAATCTTGTTCTAAGCTACTCATAGAAAACACAAATAATGTTGTTTATGAAGGAAAAAGACTAGGAAATATGTATATACTTACACCTAATTCTATGCAAGCTATTGTTGGAAAATGTCTTATTGCAAATGATGAATCATTACAAATATGGCATAAAGAACTAGGTCATGCAAGTTCACATGTTATCAAAAAGTTGATTAAATATGATCTTGTTCATGGTTTACCTAAACTTTCTTTTGACAAACCTGAAAATTGTGAAGCATGTACTTTAGGTAAGCAAAGTAAATCTTCTTTCAAATCTAAACCCTTCCTTAGCACTACTAGTTCATTAAATCTCATTCATATGGATTTGTTCAGTCCTATGAGGACTCAATCTATTGGTGGTAAAAGATACTACTTTGTTATTGTTGATGATTATAGTAGATATACTTGGGTCCATTTCCTTTCAACCAAAGATGATACAATTAGAATATTCATTCAATTTTGTTCTAAAATCAAAAATCAACTAGAAAACAAAATATGTACCATTAGGAGTGATCATGGTGGAGAGTTTGAAAATCACATCTTTGAAGAGTTTTGTACATCTCAAGGGTACACGCATAATTTTTTAGATCCATGCACTCCACAACAAAATGGGGTAGTAGAATGGAAAAATTGATCTTTACAAGAAATGGCTAGAACTATGTTACTTGAACACAATACAGCTAAAACTTTCTGGGCTGAAGCAATTAATACAGCATGTTATGTATTGAATCATGTAACAATTCACTCCCATCTTAAGAAAACTCCTTATGAACTTATTTTCAACAAAAAAACCTAGAGTTGATTATTTCCATGCTTTTGGCACACCCTGTTACATCTTAAATACAATGGATGATAAAGATAAATTTGACCCTAAATCACATAAAGGATTCTTCTTGGGATACTCAACTTCTAGCAAGGCATTTAGAATCTATAATACCATCTCTAAAAAGGTTGAAGAATCAATTCATATCACATTTCATGAAATAAAAACAAGTGTTGAAAATGAAATTGAAAACTTAAAAGACGTAACTCATCAAATTGATGACTTAAACATATCTAATAAAGATTATCAAAACACTTTAAATGAGCAACAAAATGAGACACAATAGACCATTCCTAGATTAATCAAGAATCATCCTCAAGATTTAATCATAGAAAACCCTTTTGATCAATTAAAAACTTGATCATCATTTAGAGATATAAAAACTTGGCATTTGTATCAATCGTTGAACCTAAAAAGGTAATTGAATCTTTAAAGGATGAATATTGGATAATGGCCATGCAATAAGAACTAAATCAATTTACAAAAAAATAATGTAAGGGACTTAGTTCCAAAACAAGATAAAACCATTATTGGAACTAAGTGGGTTTTTCGTAACAAACTTAACGAAGACGAGGAAGTAGTTAGAAAAAAAGCTAGGTTGGTAGCTGATGTGCACAAATCATATCATCTTTTGGATTATGTTTGGTTTCATATCCATGTTGTTTTGACTCAATTATCACTCTCATTCATGCCAGATTCTATATTTTAAGCTATTCCTACCTGTCTCATGGTTTGGATTGTAGGTACTACATTTTACAATGAAATGATAAGGAATATATCATATTATCACTTAATGGATCACTCCTCAAGTATCTGCATGTTTTGGGGTTTGAAATTGCACAAATACCACTTTTTACGACATGTAAATCTAACCTACAAGCTGAAAGTTATGAGCAGAATACACAGCAACCCAGAACAGCTAGTGACACGCCGTCGTGTCTTAAAAGACACCTCATGTCTTAAAAATACACAAAGTGTCTTATTAAAGACACCTCGTGTCTCAGTCAAGAAAATGAATGCAGAACTCCAAATTTGCCGCAAAACACCGTGTTTAATTAAAGACATGCCGTGTCTTATTAAAGACACCTCATGTCTTATTAAAGACATGCCATGTAACTTTCCAGAACTCATCCCAAGCTTCAGTTATTGCATAAGACATGCCCTGTCTTATAAAAGACACGCCGTGTGCCTATCAGTTTCAGCAATTTTCAAATATGACTCCTTTCATTTTAAAATATGAAACCACTCTATGGAGCAGTTATCTTTGGTCAAAATTTGAAACTCTTTCGTCCCAGAGCAAGGCTAGAGCAAGGAGGGCTTTGGAGGTGGAAGAGGGTGGTTTCTTGCAAAAGAACCCCATTCTTCTTCATTTCTTCTCCATTTTCTTCTTCAGAGGTGCAGTAGAGCTTCTTCACTCCACAAAGCTTCTTGGGAGGGAAGTTTGTCCGGTTTGGAGCAGATGTAGGAGTGGGATTTCATCCTCAAGTTATAATTCTACTTTTCTTGGGTTACACCTTGGGATTACTTAACTTTTCCTTCTCTAAATCATGTTGAATTCTGAAAATTCTGCACATTTCCTACTTTGCACATTCATGGACGAGTAGTTTCCTTTTCTTGGACATGGGAGAGTAGCTCCCATGTCATAGCATGTTTGAAACATGGTAATTGTTTACTAAATACTATGTTGCTTGTTTTCCACCTTGTGAGTACTGGTTTCTTCCTTTCTGCATGTATGGATGGCCACCTTATGTGTATGTTTTATGCTCTTTTGCTTGATCTGAGAAGATAGGTGGGGGAGTTAGGAGGCACTCTCTTGGAAAATCCTTCTTTACCACGAGAGTGGAAATTATGGAGTTTAGGAGTAGGTTTGGGATCCAAAACAAAATTCATACATGGGAATGTTGAATTGAGTTAGGATCGTTGTACTTGCACTGAGAGGTGTAGTGCAACATACAACTCTCTTTTAAAACAAGTGCTTAGTATGTTTAAATTTCATGTTCCTATTTTATGCTATGATATGTTGGTGAAATCCTAGGTCCAAGATCTTTCCATATCTGAATCTTAACCTTTCTTAAGTGATAATTTATTATTTTGTTTTAAATCTATAATTTAGTTGTTTTAATCCAATCTTCTTGTGTACAATGATCTAGATTATTGAAAATCATAACTCTTGTGCCTAGCTAACCAGCGTTGCTTGTGTTCAACCTCGACTACAACTACTCTTGTATACTTGCAGGAAATAGCTAGTTGAGTAAAAGATCATTCTTATGATTGAAACTCGTTAGTGTAATAAACCAACAAGTTTTTGGCATCGTTGCTGGGGAGCATCGATATTCCTATTAGAGTAAGAGTTGTTGATAAGTAAATCAGACTAGATCACAACCTTCATATCCACCATTATATCCATAAACCATAATTCATCATGATCATCATAATTTTTTGTATCTTGCATGTTTGTTTTTGTATATCACTCACCTTATTTATTTGCAAAAGCATATGGGGTGTTCATAAAAAGATCCTTGAACCATGCATATCTCTACATTCAGAAAATGAACACATCGTTTGCAGCCCTCATGGAGCAAGAAGAAGTGAAACCAAAAACATGTATGGAGGAATCACAACCCACACAACCATCATCCATGTCACCATCATTCACACCTATTTCACCACCATCATATACACCACCAACACACATACCACATTCTTCCACACCCTCATCCACACATCCTTCATCCACACCACCATCTTCTCCCAAGCATCCATCTCAACAAGAAAGACCAATCATGGAAGATGATCGTCCCCTTAAAGACTTCATTGTTCCAGATGCTAGAAAAATCAATGGGTCTATCAATATCCCATCGATCGAGGCAAATGACTTTTCTATCAGCCCCAAAATTATATGGATAATATAGCAGAACCAGTTTGGAGGGACACCAATGGAGGATCCAAACCTCCACATTGTTGAATGTTTGCATTTTCTTAGCACTTTCAAGATAGACAGTGTTCCTACTGATGCAGTTTGTCTTCTTATTTTCCCCTTCTCTTTGAGAGACAGAGCCAAGGCGTGGCTCTATTCATTGCCAGGAAACTCCATCAACAGCTGGAACAAACTCCTCAATGTTTTCGTAGTCAAATACTTTCCACCACACAAGACTGCACAATTGAGGAGTCAGCTCATCAATTTTTATCAAAGGCATGGGGAGACCTTGTGTGACACATGGGAAAGGTTCAAAGATCTTTAACGTCTTTTTCCACATCATGTTCTAAGCAATTGGCTTCTATTGCAATCTTTCTTTAATGGTTTGTGCTACAATACAAGGATGTCTATTGATACAGGTGCAAATGGAGCTCTAATGAACAAATCCTATGGAGAAGCCTATGATATTATTGAAGATATGGCAGCAAATCATTGCCAATGGAGTCCATCAATAAGATACCATCCATCCTTTTCACATACTACTTCAGGAAAGAAAGTGGAAGATCACACGGTTGGTGCTATAGACTTGATTGCAGCACGGCTAGACACTTTGTCACAAAGGTTTAAGAATCTAAGCACACAACAAATTCAAACAGCCTATAATATTTGTGATGCATGTGGGTTGCTTGGACACTCATCTTCTACATGTTATGCTTCTTCTATTTATTATTGAATGGGCTACACTCCACCGGGCTTCTACAGCAATGTGAACTAGAATTTCATTCAGCCACAACAACCACAAGTAACTTCTGGATTAGAGTCCATGATTGAAACATTTATTTCAACTAAAATGCAGCAAAATGAGGAGTTCCATCAACAAAGACAATCAATGAAGGGTGCCATTTGCCAACTCTCTTCTAAGCTCTTACTAGCAAAGAAGCATTTCCACCTATCTTGCCAAGTCCACCAGAGATGAATCTTACATATTTCAGGCCGGTGACATTGAAGAATGGTGTTTTCATATAAGTACATCCTTCAAGGTATGATGATGTTGATACCTATGAGGATTATGAAGTTGCAAATCAAGGGGAGAAAGCTACAACACATGATCTACATTTAGATTCTTTAAGCAAGCCACATGTCTTCCTCCTCACACTCTAGATGACACATTGCTTTATAATAAGAACACTCTTCCCAAATCATATTTTGATGATGCTTTAAAGGATAATGAAAAGAAAAATACTATTGGAATACAAAATACTATTCTTGTTGTAGCTCATATGTACTTTCACTTGCCCTAAATTAAGGACATATTTGTAAGGAGGCATCAATCTTTAGCACAACAATTTCCAGCCTCAAATCAAAGTAATGGACCTCCATATTCATCATTCACCATGATAGGTATCCGGTTGCAATCCTCTTGAGTTTGTTATATGCAGTGAGGACACTGCAAATTTCAAGCTTAGGGGGAGAGAAATCGGCCGGTAGTGTAGTTTTATTTCCCTTTTATCATCTTTTTCTTAGTTGTTGTTTTTAGTTCTGTGCTTCTGGTGGCAAGTCTAGTATGATCTGAGGTTTATCTTTTATATGTAGATTGAACTTCTATGCTTAATTGATTGTCCTCTTTTGATGAGAAAATATCAATTGGAGAAATTGTAAAAGTCATGCATTAATCAAATGAAACCTTTTGGTCATCAACATGTGCTTAACTCTAGTTTATGATTCTAGCCTAAACATTCATCTTTCACATCCTTGATTGCTTAAAACATGTAATGGTTTCAATTTTTGTGAGTAAATCAACTTTACAACATCATTTGGAATATGGGATGCCCTTGCTAAGCTCTTAGTGCATTTTCAACCACTCTTTCAATGAAAAATTTTCAAAACAAATGAATGAAATCTAGCTAATGTTGCAATTCAGTTGACTCTCCTATGTTTTGGAAAAAAATTAAAATTTCTTTTGGCTTATCTCATCTTTATACCCCATAAAGGATGGCTAAACTACCCACATATCAGGCTAGCCTAGTGTAAGTCTGATCTGGCCATGATGGTTAGGTGGTATGTCTTAAAAGAGGGTAAAATACCCCAACTAACATTCCACATGTGCATGAGCCTACATTAGCAGCCGAGCGTCGGAACCCATAATCCATTGTCATATCATTTTTGGGAAAGGAGAGTACAACTAAAATTGTCAATTTTAACTAAGCTTTAATCATTTGTATCTTTAATAGTTGAGAGTTTGAGTTGCACATCCACTAATTGTTTGGCTTGGTCATCCAAATTCTACTTAGTGTTGTTTAATTGATTGATTCATTTAATTGTTACCACCCCTGTTGAACTAAAAATCTCTATCTTGGGTGTTTAAGTTGAATTGATGGCTATGAGTATGAACATGTTGATCATGGTTGGCTTGGTCTTATACACATCTTTCTTTTCATTTGATCTATGCATGAACTTCACAATTCTTCATTTGTGTTTCTATGCTCTTTTTTCTTGAGGACAAGCAATGGTTTAAGCTTAGGGGGTTTTGATGTGCACAAATCATATCATCTTTTGGATCATGGTTGGTTGTATATCCATGTTGTTTTGACTCAATTATCACTCTCATTCATGCTAGATTCTATATTTTTAGCTATTCTTACTTGTCTCATGGTTTGGATTGTAGGTACTACATTTTGCAATGAACTGATAAGGAATATATCATATTATTGGATCACTCCTCAAGTATCTACATGTTTTGGAGTTCAAAATTGCACAGATACCACTTTTTACAGCATGTAAATCTGTCCTACACACTGAAAGTTATGAGATGAATACACAACCACCCAGAACAGCCATTGACACGCCGTGTCTTAAAAAGACTCCCCATGTCTCAGTCCAAAAATTGAATGCAAAACTCCAGATTTGCAGCAAAACACTGTGTTTTATTAAAGACATGTTGTTTCTTATTAAAGACACGTCGTGTAACTTTCCAGAACTCAACCCAAGCTTCAATTATTGCATAAGACATGGAGTGTCTTATAAAAGACATGTCGTGTGCCTGTCAATTTCAGCAATTTTCAAATACAACTCCTTTCATTTTAAAAGTTGAAACCACTCTATGGAGCAGTTATATTTGGTCATAATTTGAAACACTTTTGTACCAGAGCAAGGCTAGAGCAAGGAGGGTGATTTTGGAGGTGGAAGAGGGTGGTTTCTTGTAAAAGAACCCCATTCTTCTTTGTTTCTTCTCCATTTTCTTCTCCAGAGGTGCAGTAGGGCTTCTTCACTCCACAAAGCTTATCGGGAGGGAAGTTTGCCCAGTTTGGAGCAGTTGTAGGAATGGGATTTCATCCTCAAGTCGGAATTCTACTTTTCTTGGGTTACACCTTGGGATTACTTAGCTTTTCCTTCTCTAAATCATGTTGAATTCTGAAAATTATGCACATTTCCTGTTGTACACATTCATGGACGAGTAGTTTCCTTTTCTTGGACATGGGAGAGTATCTCCCATGTCATAGTAGGTTTGGAACATGGTAATTTCGTACTAAATACTATGTTGCTTATTTTTTCACCTTGTAAGTACCGGTTTCTTCCTTTATTCATGTATGGCTGGCCACCTTATGTGTATGCCTTATGCTCTTTTGCTTAATCTGAGAAGATAGGTGAGAGAGTAAGGAGGTACTCTCTTGGGAAGTCCTTCTTTACCATAAAAGTGGAAATTATGGAGTTGAGGAGTAGATTTGTGATCCAAAATGAAATTCATATATGGGGATGTTGAATTGAGTTAGGATCGTTGTACTAACACCAAGAGGTGAAGTGTAACATACAACTCTCTTTTAAAACAAGTGCTTAGTATGTTTAAATTTCATGCTCCTATTTTATGCTATGATATGTTGGTGAAATCCTAGGTCCAAGATCCTTCCATATCTGAATCTTAACATTTCTTAAAAGATAATTTACTATTTTGTTTTAAATCTATAATTTAGTTGTTCTAATCCAATCATCTTTTCTACAATGATCTAGATTATTGAAAATCATAACTCTTGCACCTAGCTAACCAACACTCCTTGTGTTCGACCTTGACTACAACTACTCTCGTATACTTGCAGGAAATAGCTAGTTGAGTAAAAGATCATTCTTATGATTGAAACTTGTTAGTGTAAAAAACCAATAGAAGGAGTATATTTTGATGAAACCTATTCTCCTATGGCTAGATTTTAGGCTATTAGAATGTTATTAGCTCTAGCAGCCCACACAGACATCAAACTATTCCAAATGGATGTCAAAAGTGCCTTCCTAAATGGAATCATAGAAGAGGAGGTATATGTTTCTCAACCACCTGGCTTTGAGATTCTTGATAAAATTGACCGTGTATATAAACTTAAGAAAGCTCTATATGCTCTTAAACAAGAACCATATAATTGGTATGAAAGACTTAAAAATTACCTATTTCATAATGGTTTTTCGATTGGAAAATCAGATTCTACACCATTTTTCAAAACGTATGAATCAGATTTTCTTGTTGTTCAAATATATGTTGATTACATTATTTTTGGATCTTCAAATGATTCCTTATGTAATCAATTTAGTGATATAATGCAAAAAGAGTTTGAAATGAGTCTCATGGGAGAATTAACATTTTTCCTTAGTGTTCAAATAAAACAAACACCCATTGGAATTTTTCTAAGCCAAGAGAAGTACAACAAAGAACTCTTAAAATGATTTGGCATTGAAAATTGCAAACATGCTACCACTCCAATGGATACCTTTGACAAAATTTATAAGTTTGAAGATGGTGAACCCATTTATGATTCCTTGTATAGGGCCATGATAGGTAGTTTGCTATATTTAACCGCCTCTAGACCGGATATCATGTTCTCCTATGGACTTTGTGCTAGATTTCAATCAAAACCAATGCATTCTCATTTTCAAGTAGTTAAAAGAATTCAAGATATCTTGTTGGTACTATCAACTATGTTTTGTGGTATCCTAAGAGACAATGAGTAGATTTAAAAGCTTATATCGATGTTGATTACGCTGGTTGTCAACTTGATCGCAAGAGCACATGTGGTTGTTGTTTCTTACTAGGAAGAGCCTCATTATATTGGTTTATTCAGAAACAAAACACAGTTTCCCTATCAACCACTGAAGCCAAATATATGATAGCTGGATCATATTGTGCTCAAGTACTCTATATGCAACAAGTTTTGAATGACAATGGTTTTGCATTCTCTTCTGTGCCAATTTTTTGTGATTATACTAGTGCCATAAACTTGGCCCATAATCTTGTTTTACATAGTGGTGCCAAGGATATTGAAATTATACACCATTTATTGAGAGATCATATCTCTAAAAATAATATATCTATCCATCATGTTGACACTAAAGAACAATTAGTGGATATCTTTACCAAACATCTTCCTCTTGATCAATTTCAATATATCAGAAAGTGGTTACTTATTACTCCCCAAGAAGATGTTTTCTTTGATATATGTGCTCAAAATTCTAATTGAATTTTATGTTATTTTTATTGCATAGGACTCTAGTAATGATTCTTTGTCACAATAATTTACTATCATGCACAGGTACATAAGCAAGCTCAAAACAATTCACCAAAACTACTCACACAGACACTTGTTCAGTCGAAATATGCTGGATAGAGATGATTCTCGATCGACAAAATTTAGGAATGACTTCCACTCTGTCGAACCCTTAGCCAACAAGGTTCTAATGAACCAATTTTTCTCTCAAAATTTCGCGAACCAAATTTTTTTTACAAAATAGGACCCCAGTCCGCCCATCTACAAACAACTCACTTTCTATGTTCTCTACCTCCTCTCTAGTGATCTTTAGAGTTATCCTTCAGCAATACTTTTGCACTCCCATCCCTAGTTCTTCTTCCACCTCCATTTGTTCAAGATGGCCTCATCTTCAGTGTATGGAGGAAAGAAGCAAGTCGTGGAGAGGAAGGGAAGGCGGGTCACTCCAGCTTCGAGCATCATCAATGACATCACCTTCAACGATGTTGCTACTAGAGAATGCTACCTCAAGCTTACCTCAAAGACTCCTCTTCCTCGATGCCCGGTGGATACCAACGACTTCATCATGCTCCTTGATCTCCCTGAGCTCTTCAAGGTGCAAAAAATGACTGAGTTTCTTGAACCATCATTCTGTTTCTGGGCCACCCAAGTTGTAAATGAGTTTGATGCTAACCTTACTAGGGATTCCAACAACCCCTTCTCTTTCACTTCCATGGTTGATGGGTTAGGATTCTATTTTTTTATAAAATACATCCTAAAAATGTTAGATATAGATGAGGAGGAATATGGAGGTTTCTTAGACTTAACCACCGGCAACCCTTTATCCAAACTCTCCACCAATGATAACACCATTAGTTTAGGAGATGTAAAAAGGGCCATTCACTTCATGTTATGAGAATAGGAGAACCTACTATGCAACATCTCTCACCCCTGAAGCTAGAGTAGTAAACCTCATTATCTCCCAGGACATCTACCCTAGAGAAAATAACACATAAATCCCAAAATTTAGAATGCATCTAATCTATGCTATCTTAGAGAGTATTCCAGTCAATTTCATTTGCATTATCCTTTCCAACATGTTTGAATTCATTGGAAATCCTCCCTATGCTGATTTTGTGTGTCAAATCATTCAATTTTGCCTTGAAAAAAAACCTATAAGATCTTAACACACTGTAGATAAGATGGGCCTTGAATTCAAACACAAGAGGGCTAGGACTGAAGGAGAAACATCCACCAAAGCCAATCTGCAACCTCCTACTCCTCCTAGCTACTCCATAGCAAATTTAGCCAATGAAGTGTGTTATCTCAAAGGGAATACCTTTCACCTTGGGAGACAATTAGACTACAATCATCATGCCATGACCTATCTTAATCAAAGCATGAAAGCATTGTCTCCAAATGTTCCCGACACATACCCATATTCACTCTATCTTGGGAGCCTCTATCATTTTAACCCTTCAATTCAATACACCCAAATCCCACAACCACATTCACATGATCTTTCCCATACTCAATACTCACCTATGCAACTATAGGACATTGTTGCCCACTTAAGGTTTGATAGGGTACCTACAATTCTAGAGGCATATGCTCTTACAAAGACAGGTGCACTTGATTGGAAAACACTTGTCAAGTATTATGGTGATGCTTCATTTCTTGGTAAAGGTCCTGAGGTTTATGTAACCTTGTAGTCCTTCAAATGATGTTATCCTATGTAGTGAGTAATACTACTTATGTAATATTTATGATTTTATCAATGTAATTGAGCTTGTTTGTGTTCACTTGAGCATGTTAGTAAAATTTATCTTGTGTCTTTCATTGGACATTCTCTATCACTTTGAGGTGTATCTTGTGTATCATATTGAGGGGGAGTATCTCATTCAGGGCGAGTAATATGATTAAATGGCTATCTTTTTGAAATGACAACGGGGGTGAAATAATATAAAATCAAAATAAATGAGTTTCATGCTCTCTTAGCTTAACATTAATTGATGCTATATTCCTTAAGGGATGGATACTATGTTCCATATCTCTGTAAGAACAATTAGAGCACATTTTATGAAAACAAGAATATGTTCTTCATCTAAGGTAAATCTCAAGTATGAAACTCATCTCATTTCAATCATTTTGATTATACTTTAGAAATGTTTGTCATCTTTGAAAAAGAGGAGATTGTTGGCTAAATTGGACATTAATATACCCTTTATTTTTATGATGACAAACATTTCATTCTTGTGTATCTAATGTGTTACTTGAGTATTTCAGGGTTCAAAGGAATAAGGAAATTCTACCAAGTGGGAAGATGAAGATAAATGCAAATTATTGATTAAATGTGCTTAATTGTATAAATTCTCATGATTGTACTCAAATGTAAATACTTGTACAAAAATATAATGTACAAGTATGTAGACATCATGTAAATCAAGTGTTAGATCTTCCTTACCCACTTATAATCCTTAGATAGATTTCCCCCAAAGTTAGAGTCACCCACACACATTGAAACAGACACTAAGTAGGTGATTCAAAAGTCTATAATAGGGACACCCTCGGCAAACAAAATTGTCGGCCGAGACACACTCGATCGAAATTCTTGTCAACCATGAAACACCTCAGTCAAAATTGTGAGCATTGTTCAACAACTTACACAATTTTGCTCTATATTAGAATTCGGTCAAAATAACCTCGACCGCATATGTAATAGTCTAAATCTTATGACTATTAGACTGGGTGGTTGGTAGTTGGGAGTTGGAAATAGATGTTGCAATACTTTTGTCTTAAACCCAGGCTCGGTCGAAAAGAACCTCAACTAGGATATAGTTTGGTTGACCAAATTGTCGACCGAGCAAGGTTCTGGATTGTTCTTTTCAAGCACGAACAATTAAAAATTACTAGCCAACTAATGTACACCTAATGGCTAGTTTAGCACTAAGAACACTCTAGACATTCACTAGAAGGGCCGAGACCATTGCAAACCACTCCTATAAATAGGAGAGCCCTTGGGACACCCAAGGCACCTAAGCTACACTTGAGCATTCACTATTGAGAGAAAATCAAGCTAAGATTCACTTGTTGTCTTCTTCCTTGAGCTCTAGAAAGGTCTCTTATAGATACAATCTCCAAGCCACCACACATAGACACGTACATCCTAAGTGGATAGGATATTCTAATGCTTGATATAGGATCAAAGTGATAAGCAACATTATTGTATTCCTTTCTTCCAATCCCCCTTTACTGGTACAAGTTTTAATTGCTCCTTGGCTACTCCAAGATCGTGGAGGTTGCATGAGGGAGCACAAGACAAGCTACTTCTTTGTGAGGAAGGTTTCTATGAGATGATCTTGAGATTATTTCAAGGAAGGCTGCTTCAAGGGAGGTTGGAGCTACTTCTAAAAGAAGGCTATCTCAAGGTGATGGAGCTACTTCTAGGAGGTGAAGTCTGCTCCAAGGACATGAAGTTATTTCAAGAAGGCTGCTTCAAGGAGAAGATTACTTCAAGGTTATAGAAGGTGATTGTATTCTATGTAACATCCTAGTGAGGTAATAAAATTGGTCACTTTCAAAATCCCAATTGGAAACAATTGGCTACTGGACTGACTATCTTTGATTTTAAAGGTAGGAACCACTCCACATCTAAGTGTCTTCCTAGTTTCCTCCTCCTTCTTTGGTTTAGTTTTTTAATTAATTTTAAAGTTCCAAAAAGAACTATTCATCCGCCTCTAGATCTTTCAATGCCCGCCTCAACTTTGAGGTGGTCATTTTGCACTTACAGACGGCCGTCTCAACACTTGAGATGGGAGTTTGGTAGTGTTATCAGCATGTTTGTTGCATGAATCAAGTGACTAAACACTTTAGCACTTAAATCAACTGTAATTTGAGATCTGAACTCCTCTTATACGTCAAGACATATTGTGTGACCTTATAGGTCCCATATTACGTTGGCAGTGAGTGTCCATAAGAACTTATGATATCACAAGAAAAGAGTGGTGCCTAGTCACACATCATTTCTACCCAAGTAAATGAAAAAGTTGGGGAACAACTTCAACCTATAATTTGTGTGTGGTGTTCTAGTGTTTGTATAGTTCCTTTGTCACTGATGTCTAGAATGAACTTGAAGCATGGAGCAATCACCCTCATTATTATTCAATGTTGTTTCTTGAACCAAGAGCAGACTGTTTGAGATATGTGTAAGCTTAATATTACATATTGACGCATATGTGCATGGCCATGCTTTCTTAGACTCACTTATCAAGAGGCCTAGAACATCCTACTCTAGTAGGTGTTGGATAAATTGGACATCTATAAATCCCTTTGTTTTGATTATGACAAACATTTCATTCTTATTAATCTAACGAGCTACTTGAGTGTGCAGGATGACAAAGTAACAAGGGAAAATCCAAGAGCTTACTTAGTTATATTTTCATGCAATGTAATCAATGTTGTAAAACTTGTACAAATATATAATGTACAAGTACTTAGAATTGCATGTAAATCAAGCGTTAGATTTTCCCTAGCTAAACATCACAGTTAGACAAGTCATCCCATTTCAATAAGATCATTTATGCACACTCACACACATAATTAGTGCCTAAATTGAAACCTTGAAACAGGATTAATCTCGGTCGACAAACTCCTCGACCGAGACACTCTCGGTCGACAATCTTCTCGACCGAGAAAGATCCAAAGTAGCCGTTAGACACAACTGACAAGTTAGTTGGCAGTTGGAGATAGACGTTGCAAATCACTTGTTCCAGAGAGCCTGTCGGTCGACAAAAGTTCGACCGAGTAGGTGTCTCGGTCGACCATTTGTCGACCGAGATGGTCTCTGACAGCAACTGCAGAATAAATTAATTAGCCGTTGTTAAAGCAACAACTTTGTACCTAACGGCTAGTTAAGCACTTAAAAACCCCTAGAAGTTGTCTAGAACGTCCTTAAGCATACTTAGGCCATTCCTATAAATAGGACAAGCCATAGGACACTAGAATTCACTTGTTACACTTGAGAATACTCTTGAGCATACTTGAGCAATCTATTGCAAGCAATTTGAGCACTGTGATCATTAGTCTACATTCTCCTTAGCTCAATCTCGTGTCCTGTAGGCTAGATTCTCCTACCCACAGCAATCACAAGTTCACACACTTGGCTAGGAGATCTATACGCTTGATCTAGGCATATCAAGCCTTGGGCTTAAAGGATAAGTTGTAATTTCCTTTTCCTTTCTTGTTCCTTTTTATTATTTGTACTCTCCTTGCTACTCCTAGGGTTGGAGGCTGCGGATTGGAGAGGATTGACTTCTCAGGTGGAGAAGGGGACTTCAAGCTACTTCAAAGAAGGCTATCGCACGGGGAGCTACTTCAGAAGGCTGGTGCAACAGGAGTTGGTGCATCTACTTCAAGGGAAGGCTGCTTCAAGGTTGGGCGATTACTTCTAGGTGAAGGCTGCTTGAAGGGTTTGGGAAAAGAAATTGTATTTTATGTAAACTCCTTGAAAGGTAATAAAATAAATTTCTTTTCAAATCCCGATTGGGTAAGCAACCGGGTAGTGGACTGACTTCCTTAGTATTTGCTAAGGTTGGAACCACTCTAAACCCTGTGTATCCTTGTCCAATATTTTCATTGTGGTTGTTTGCGTTCAATAATTGTTAAATTATCTATAAAACTCTATTCACCCCCCCTCTAGTAGTTTTGAATTGGTATCAGAGCAGGCTTCAAGGAACCCTAACCAGGTCTTGAAGAATGGAGGGAAATGGTGAAAGGTGTTGTTTGGACAAAACCACAACATGCTGCAATTGGTGTTTAGGAACAAGCCACAAAACAACCAGATGCCCATGGAGATCAAAGGAAGAGCAAAAAGAATGTCTTATTGCTACAACTAGTGAAGAAGAAGAAGAGGTAAGTCTTTTTGATTTATCTAAGGAAGAATTAGTTGCTATTATTGAAGAGACACATAATAAATATGTTGAGTGCAAAAAGAAATTAAAGAAATCAAATAAGGAAAATGATGATCTAAATGTTAAACTTCTTGCTCTTGCATCTGAAAATGAGGATCTCAAAGAGGGAAATAAATTCTCTGATCTTAAGTTAAAATCTATAGAAGCCGATTGCAAGCTCCTTTCTGTTGAAAATTCAAACTTACAGACTCAAGTAAACGATCTTCAAAAACAACCATTATTGTGCACCCATATAGATTATGACACTATTGTTAAAGAAAGAAATTTATTGACATCTAATCTAGACCAAGCAAAACTAGACATCAAGAAGAGAATGGATGAGATTGCCAAGTTACAACAACAAGTTCATAGTTTAAGTAACAATGGCATTCTTGATAAAATTCTAGATAATCCCTATCAACAAATTAGAAGAAGAGGACTAGGTTACAAACCTAAAGAAAAATCACATCAACAACCTAGTCGGAGTAAGTCACAAACCTATCAATCCATATATGTACCTAAAAGGACATCCTCATCCAATGACAACATAAGACACAACCATAGAAAAAGATATGAGGTTGACTCAATATGTTGTCATTACTGCTTGCGCCTTGGTCACTATTCTTTTTCATGTCCTTACAAGAGAAAAGATGTCGAGTTAGTTTGGGTTCCTAAATCTCCAAACTAAACAAATAAGATTAAGTTGAGATATGGCCAAGACATTAGTTGCATATTTCTATGTCTATCTCAACTCAAATGGAATTCCAAATAAATGTAAACATCTAAATAGTTAAAACATATAATAATGCTTTATTTAGAAACAAATAAACAATTCCAGGAATCTCGTCGGTCGAGAGACTGTCGACCGAGATCTTACCGGTCGAACAAATGTCGACCGAGAATGTTACTGTTTTTCAATACTGCAAATTGCCGAATTCTTTTGAAATTGATTAAAATTATTGTGGTTAATAACTGTACAATAAAGTATAAATTATGGAAATCATTCTTGAAAGATTATGTGAAATCAATTTGCACAAATGTTTTCAATTAGTATCTTTAAAAGATTTACAATATTCATTGTGCTTTCGTGTTTAGTATCATTGATACGAATGCTTAATTGGAAATCTGAAATTTATGCCTCTTGGTTAAAATGAAATTTGACCAAGGGGCGCTATGGTCGTAGTCAAAGGCGACCTAAAATAATCTTCGGCAAAAATGCTTATTTGGTAATTCTCCTTTTATACCTAATCTTAGTATATATTTGACAAAAATAAAAGTCAAAATTTAAATCATTTGTAATCTTAGAAGCCTTAAATTATTCCAATATTATCTAAATATTACTCCCTTAGAATATCCATATATATGCTCTACAAAAATGATCTACCATTTGCATTAAAAATCATCTTTAAAAGTTATACTCAGTAAGTCTGTCGGTCGACGAATTCGTCGACCGAGAACCTCTCGGTCAGCACACCTCTCTCGACCGACAAAATCTAAACAGACTCAATATCGGACGAACTTTCGGTCGACAAATGCTCAACCGAGACAACGTCGGTCGACAAGTGTTCGACCGAGAAATAGCCGTTGGATACGACCGTTGCAGACCGACCGTTATTTGACCGTTGGAAATTCTACCGTTGGGGAGCCGAGTGGCGCGTCTGCAACATGACCATTGCGGACGCTCGGTCGACGAATCGTCGACCGACCTGGTCGCTGGATTGTTATAAAAGGGAGCAAAAACGGGACACTTACTCACACTTGCATACTCTTGCTTCCATTGTCCCTCTCTAGTGCATTTTCGTGCAACTCTTCAGCATCCTCATTCTCAAACATTCCTTGCTTCTTCTCCACATTCAAGTAACACAAATGGCCTCATCATCAGCTGCCCGTGGGAAGAAGAAGGTCGCCGGCAGGAAAGGACGGGAAGCTCGGGAAGCCACTCTGCCACTGACGATCATCAACGACATCGCCTTCGTCGATGGAGATGCTGGTGATCGATATCTACAGCTTTCCTCCAAAGCCCCTCTTCCACGACGACCAGTCGAAGTCATGGACTTCATCAACATCGTCGATCTGGAGGATCTTTTTGAAGTACAAAAGTTGAAGGACTTCATCAATCCCTCTTTCCCTTCCTATTCCACTAAGGTAGTCAACGAATTTTATGCCAATCTCATATCCCATACTGAAAATGAAACCACATTCTTCTACACCATGGTCAATGGGCATAGCCTTAGATTTACCGAAGGGGATATTCTTGACATGCTAGAAATTGACATAGATGAATACCAAGATTCCCTTGACCTCACCACCGGAAATCCACTAAATCAACTTTCCCAAGATGATCATACCATTAGCCTTAGTGACATAAAAAGAGCTATTTTTCAATCCAACACTACTTGTCATGAAGATAGGGGAACCTACTACGCTATAAATCTCAAACCATCCTGTAGGATTGTAAATCTCATTGTTTCTACAAATATTCACCCTAGAGCCAACAAATCTGAAGTTCCAATATTCCGTATGTGCCTCATTTATGCCATCATAAGCCGCATTCCCACAAACTTCATCCGTATAATTCTTAAAAACATGCTTGAGTTCTCTGGCAACCCACCATATGCGGATTTCGTATGCCAAATTACTCAACATTGTCTTAAAACAAACATTGAGGATATGGGATATACATGGGAGCGTAGACCTCAAAAGATAAGTAAGAATATCGTAGAGAAAATGGGAATAGATTTTGGTCACAAAAGGGCTAGAGTAGAAGGAGAAACATCTCATCAGGACATACCACCACCTCCTCCTACTACCCTACCACATGATCCCATTCAAAATACTCTTACTTATATTGCTGGCTCCCAATATCACCTTAGTAGACAATTAGACTACAATCATCATGCCATGACATATTTAAACCAAAGAATGCAAACCCTTTCCCCAAACCAAACTAATGAATATCCATATTCTTTAAATCCAGGCATGCTCAATCCATACAATCCTTCGTACAACTACTATCAAACTCCACCTCCACCATCCATGGATCTAACGCATACTCAATTTTCATCTATGCAATTGCAAGATATTGCCGCTCATTTCCGATTTGACCGAGTTCCTACATTCTTGGAAGCATATGCTTTAACCAAGACAGGAGCTCTAGATTGGCAAACCTTGGTCCAATACTATGGAGCTGAGCCATTTATTGGGAAAGATCCTGACATTGATGTAATTCTTAAATCTTTCCAGTAAGTGTTGGAGTAATATTAGTTGTAATGACTTGCTTTGAATGATTGTAATGGATCACTTATGTATGATGTGTCTATCTTTCCATATTTCTTAATGAAATTGGTTATCCTTTTGATTTGGATGGATATCTTTTTGCATATGAGACATCTTGTAAATAAATGGATTATAAAGATTATTATTGTAAAGCATACAAATTAAGGGGAGTAACAAATAAAAACTTGTGGTTAAAATTAACAACAATCTATGACACAGAAACAGTCTCGGTCGAGACCTGTTCGACCGAGAACACTATCGGTCGAGAAATCGTCGACCGAGCAGGTCTCTGTTGTCAAGTCTGAAATAATTCTGCTGCAAATGATTGCTCATCAATAATTTTAAACCAAGGATACATGTTGAACATCATTTGTGAAACAGAGTACTTTTTTATGCATATGGAAACTCTTCAAACATATTGCAAAGCATTTAAGTCTTTATTTGGGATATCTAAGGGGGAGCTCATAAAAACACCTTTGACCATTTGACTGAAGAAGCTTACAAAAACATTGCAAACACCATGTGTAGCTGGAAGTTTTACTTGATTATAAAGAAATTTATGAATTTATTGAAAATGGTATCTTGTACTTAAAGGAACTCTCTACCCAAAACAGGGCCTAACATCCCTTGCATTTGGATGAAGACATTTTATGTAGTCTAAGATTAAACGATTCTCATTTTATTTAAGGCTTAACATCCTTTGCAAATGATTGAGGAACAAATTGTGGATAAATTAGACAAAAATGATATTAAACCCTTATTCCTAATAGAATATCTATTCAAGGGGGAACATAATATAAAATTAAGGGGGAGAAGAAAAATAAAATATTCAAACTGGATATCTTTTTGATATGACAAAGGGGGAGAAAGAATATGAAATCAAAAATATAATCAAAAAGTTTCATCTTGTCAGCACTCATGGCTACAAAAGGGAATCTTCAGGTATGAAACTTATATGCTTTATATTTCCTTACTTCATATTTAGGAAATGTTTGTCATCTTCAAAAAGGGGGAGATTGTTGGATAAATTGGACATCTATAAATCCCTTTGTTTTGATTATGACAAACATTTCATTCTTATTAATCTAACGAGCTACTTGAGTGTACAGGATGACAAAGTAACAAGGGAAAATCCAAGAGCTTACTTAGTTATATTTTCATGCAATGTAATCAATGTTGTAAAACTTGTACAAATATATAATGTACAAGTACTTAGAATTGCATGTAAATCAAGCGTTAGATTTTCCCTAGCTAAACATCACAGTTAGACAAGTCATCCCATTTCAATAAGATCATTTATGCACACTCACACACATAATTAGTGCCTAAATTGAAACCTTGAAACAGGATTAATCTCAGTCAAAAAACTCCTCGACCGAGACACTCTCGGTCGACAATCTTCTCGACCGAGAAAGATCCAAAGTAGCCGTTAGACACAACTGACAAGTTAGTTGGCAGTTGGAGATAGACGTTGCAAATCACTTGTTCCAGAGAGCCTGTCGGTCGACAAAAGTTCGACCGAGTAGGTGTCTCGATCGACCATTTATCGACCGAGATGGTCTCTGGCAGCAACTGCAGAATAAATTAATTAGTCGTTGTTAAAGCAACAACTTTGTACCTAACGGCTAGTTAAGCACTTAGAAACCCCTAGCAGTTGTCTAGAACGTCCTTAAGCATACTTAGTCCATTCCTATAAATAGGACAAGCCATAGGACACTAGAATTCACTTGTTACACTTGAGAATACACTTGAGCATACTTGAGCAATCTATTGCAAGCAATTTGAGCACTGTGATCATTAGTCTACATTCTCCTTAGCTCAATCTCGTGTCCTATAGGCTAGATTCTCCTACCCACAGCAATCACAAGTTCACACACTTGGCTAGGAGATCTATACGCTTGATCTAGGCATATCAAGCCTTGGACTTAAAGGATAAGTTGTAATTTCCTTTTCCTTTCTTGTTCCTTTTTATTATTTGTACTCTCCTTGCTACTCCTAGGGTTGGAGGCTGCGGATTGGAGAGGATTGACTTCTCAGGTGGAGAAGGGGACTTCAAGCTACTTCAAAGAAGGCTATCGCACGGGGAGCTACTTCAGAAGGCTGGTGCAACAGGAGTTGGTGCATCTACTTCAAGGGAAGGCTGCTTCTAGGTTGGGCGATTACTTCTAGGTGAAGGCTGCTTGAAGGGTTTGGGAAAAGAAATTGTATTTTATGTAAACTCCTTGAAAGGTAATAAAATAAATTTCTTTTCAAATCCCGTTTGGGTAAGCAACCAGGTAGTGGACTGACTTCCTTAGTATTTGCTAAGGTTGGAACCACTCTAAACCCTATGTATCCTTGTCCAATATTTTCATTGTGGTTGTTTGAGTTCAATAATTGTTAAATTATCTATAAAACTATATTCACCCCCCCTCTAGTAGTTTTCACATAAGAACTTATGATATCACAAGCAAAGAGTGGTGCCTAGTCACACATCATTTCTACCCAAGTAAATGTAAAAGTTGGGGAACAACTTCAACCTATAATTTGTGTGTGGTGTTCTAGTGTTTGTATAGTTCCTTTGTCACTGATGTACAGAATGAACTTGAAGCATGGAGCAATCACCCTCATTATTATTCAATGTTGTTTCTTGAACCAAGAGCAGACTGTTTGAGATATGTGTAAGCTTAATATTACATATTGACGCATATGTGCATGGCCATGCTTTTCTTAGACTCACTTATCAAGAGGCCTAGAACATCCTACTCTAGTAGGAGGGACAAATCCCATATCTATCATTCACAATCAATCCCAATGTGCCAAAGTCACCCAATCATCACCGTTATAACAACCCATGTTTTAGGATTGTGTTTGATGATGTAAAAGTGTACCCAATGACATGTGTTGAGTGTAGTGATTTTAGGTCTAAGAACCACAACCACCACCATCATTGTGAGTCCTAACTATGACTTCCATAAAGATGGCTTTCACATGTCAAACTCACGGTGGATCTATCAAATACATTGTTCTCTAACATGTATATGTGTTCTTGGTTTGATATTTTCATATCATGACTAATGAGATTTAGTCATCAACCTACTCACACTCTGATCTTATGTGTCATTGTTGTCTATCAACCTTCCACAATAACAACTGATTAGGGACATAGTGAGAATATCTATATGTACTCTTAACATTTGTATGATCTCATACACAAGGTTAGTAACATGAATACATATGTCATTGAGTAATATAATTATCTAGACATTTATAATGTCACATCATTATCTCATAACTAAATTAAATATAATAAATAGGAAGCTTGCCTTTTATTAATAATCAAATTGTTTTTACATGATATGCCATTACAATCATCACATGATTGGCTCTCTAGGCATACATAACCACCAGAGACACCCTATACAAAGGCAACTATCTCGACCCAAGATCACCCATAACCATCTTGGTCATGACCACAACACCTAAAGGGGGTGTCTCGACCACGAAACCCACAAAACTACTCCTAGATCGCGACATAGGTCGCTACACCCACAAGGTACATAAACCCTAGAAACCCTAATCACCCAAGGTGATTCCATCACTCAACCAAAGCTTGAACAAGCCACCACAAAGCACCACAACCTCTCTCATGAAGAAAAGAGAGAGAAGAGACATTCTAGAAGTGACCAATTTCAATATAACCCCTCAACTTGGGTAAATTGAATTTTTCACCAAAATAAGCGCACAAAGCACAAATATCATCAAAACAAGCTCAAATTGGAGATTTATGTTCTCCACAAGCTCTAAGATCATCTCAAAATGTTAGAACAAGGTGTTAAACACATCATAAATCCAAATAAAATAGGGTTAACCCAAAACATAGGTCTAGGGTCTTACAACCAGCCAAGACCATCGACCCCTTTGAAGATGTATTGACATTCGGTAGCAGTACATATGGACCTCGGTGGTCCATTAGTCAATTATTGCTTGGGTCCCATTTGCATCAAATCCATGGCTTTACAACTTTCTAACTGCATTTATTTTTAGACTTTTAAAATATCAAGACAAACTATAAGGATTCTCATTTATTCCTATAAATACCAAGAATATGCCACTAGACAAAGGCATCTTGGATTTTAGAGTCAACAAGTTGAAAGGTTCCCACCAAGTTCATATCCAAAGTCTAGAAATCATCAGCCTCTAGACTTTGCAACCATCCACCTTTTCTCTTTTCTCTTCTTACCATGACTATTCCAAGTTGTAATATGTTTCCTTCTTGTTCCATGAGTGGATAAATTCCATAACTTGGGTTGCGAGTAGCCGTCAGGCCCTCCCAACCATGTACTCTTTCCTTATTTTGTTTAATATATATGTTCTTGTGATATTGTTTCTATTCTCATGTTCAAGTGTGTCGTATATTGATTAGCTACCTTCTTGTGATGTTTGATATGGATTTATTTGAGAGAATGGTTTTAGTATATCTGGATTATAGATTAGTGACGAGATATAAAAGTGGGGAGTTAATAAAAAAAAATCATATGGTTATGCTTGATATTTTGGTTATCATCTCAATAAAGAGATACCTTTGGATAGAAATGAACCTGAATCTCAAGAAGAGGAAGGAGTGGATGTGTTTTATGATTGTTTGCAAAACATGTTAAGAATATATATGAATTGCAAGAGAAGGTTTCACATGGTTGTGGCTGGTCAGATTGGTGAAACATGATTCCAGTCTTCTCCTTTTTATCATTTTCACAATTATCTTTGTTTCATTTGATCTTTGGTAACCTAGATTTACTTTTTGATTAGATTAATTTGTTCCTTAACTAGAATATCAAATTTACTTTCTTTGATTTGACTAAACTAAGCCAAAATCTCCAATTATTTTTATGTTGTTCTCCTTGTCCCTTTGTTTGACCCCACATTACTTCAATAAACTCCCGATTGAGTTGTGTATGTCTCGTGATGTGGGGTATAAATTTAAAGTCTGATATGTTTGATTGGACAATCATGTTTACTCTTTTGACCCACAAAAAAGAGCAATCGACTTTTGGCACCATTGTCGAGGACAACGCAATGGGCAACCACTAAGAACTTAGGATCTACTTAGAATTAGTCAGTGTTATTAAGTTTGACAATAGACTTGTTATTTTTTCTCTTAAAAAATTATAGATATCTTTTTCTTTTTTCCTACTGAGATCTATTTCGGTTATGCACTCCTCTTTCTACTGAGTTTCCATTCTAATAGTATTTTTTTCTTTTTTTTTCCTAATTGTGTCTCCTTTTGTACTAGAATAGCATTTTTTGGCACGGTCGTTCCTTGGCACCACGGTCATGTTGGGGTCTTCTAAGGCACTTTGAGCTTGAATTTTGGATTTCCATGAACTTCTTTGCTTGAGTTGACTCTTGACTACTAGGGATATATTGGAGGAGCCTTTGAACTCTTTGTATGCCTCTCTAGGGTTAGAGAGGCCTTGGGATTATCCTTTGTCTCCCATCCATACAAACATGGTCCAAGTACCTAAAAAACACACAAAGAATGTCCATAAGTACATTTGATGATAAAACGCATATTGACAGAAATGAGATGCATACTAATAGATATAGATGTGATTGAAGTGCAATAAGATAAGATGAAGCCCTAAAATAGGGTCACATCACCACCCCAAACATAAAACATACTTGTCCTCAAGTATGATCCACCTCAATCTCTCTTCAAATTTTCAACAAGTAAGAAATGACATATGCCTTGCAATAGATGTATATTGACTAAATGGGCTCAATGATGACTAAGTAAATGTATTTCACCTCTTTCCTCTCCTCTTTCACAAAACAATCATGATTGAAGAAACTTCAGAAATAGGGTATAGAATGCACAATAAATCCATATATCTTTCATAAAGCTTTGGGCAAACCATTTCATGATGGTGACAATCAAAAGTTACTAGAGTTAATGTTTTACCTTCATGCATTCAATATCATATCTCAAACCATGTTGAGTAACCCACATGGTTGTGAAAAATTGTGACATGAGCTAGGTTTGATGTTTCCTAGCTCCATGGGTAGGCAAATAGAAAAAATGGGTTGTGGTAAGAGGTCAGAGTGATATTACATAGAAGCACTCATCTTTTCTTTATTTAGATGATATTACATAGGATCATCTTTTATTTTATTTTTGTATTTTCTTATTCTTTTTCCTTTTTTTAGGTAGGGAACATGGTGGTGAAAGTGAAGAAGACAGATATAGATATGGAAACTCCAAACTTTTAGAGGTGGCCAAGGATAATATGTGATCTTTGGCATCTTTTCATGAGGTAGAGGGGTAAGAAATGGTGAAATAATAGTGAGTCAAAGGAAGATCACTAGTGTGGGATTTCACATGAGATATCCTACATGAAAATTACTCCAACAAATATATCAATCAATAACACATGACATTGATCAATATGAAAACCACACTTTTATCACGAGACTCAACAAATCCTAAGCATTTATGGCTTGCCTAAATCACAATTCAACCAAGTGATTAACAAGCATGAAAGAGGCGATTCTCTTGTAAAAAGCAAAGAACAGAGACAATTTACCAATTGATCATGATAATTTCTATCAAAGGTCAACATTTTCAATTCAATAAGTAGGCATTGGGTCAAAACATGCTTTTTTAGGCAAGAAATTCAAAATTTCGTCTCAATTTGCCAAAACGGTGCCAAATTGCCTTCAATCACATTGAAGCCTTCATTATGAAACAAAAGAAAGAAACAAACAATTTAAATCTATGAACATGCAAAAATCACAAAATTCTACATGGAATAGAATGCATGGAAAAAAGAGCAAAAAAATTAAAATTATGCCAAAATGCAAGGAAATAAACTACAAGATATGCATGTATGCAAAGAAAGAAATCTAATCTAGATAGAAAAAGCATGAAAACAAAGGTGGATGACAAAGTGAAATGAAACATGAGTGAAATGAAGGCATACCACCCTACCACCCTAAACTTTTGAATCACGATGTCCTCAGCATGACACTGAACTATAGGAGTGATAGGGTATATGATCGCTATTGTCTTGGTGGCTTGGATGGTGCTCCTCCATGTGGTGGGTGGTATTAAAGTAGTTGTCCTAGTAGTCCACCTATGAAGGCAGGTATGTCTCCTAATACCCGAATAGTTCTCCCCACCAATCTTCCCTAGTTGGAGGTTCCTTTGCACCTACACATTTTGAAAGTGATATATGTGGTTTATTTGATGGTGCATTTTTTGGTGATCCAACCACATTGCATCATGCCTCCTCTCAATTCTCTCTTGTGATCTCTTAATTCCCTCTAAATGCACCAGTTTTGTAGAAATGTCATTGGTGTTCACTGTGGGCTATTGTGCCTCTACTTTTATCTCTTGTCTTCTCACCCTCCTTGCTTCTATCTCTTCTACCACTCTCCTTTGTTTTGCTTCATGTAACTCTCCTACACCCATAGGTAGAACTGTACAACATTGTTGTGATGTATCTCTAGGATGATCCTCCTCCCATCTCCTCAATATGTCCAATAAATCTAGAGATGGGACATAGTCCTCTCCGAGAGGTGTAATATGATAAGGTAGCTCAAGTGAGATTCCATCATAAGGGGGATTAACTTGGTATATGACCTTCCTATCAACCACTGAAATCATATACAAATGAATCAAGTACTACAGGTCCACGAGTTTCCCCCCATCTACCTTGCTATATCCAGACACGCCGTGATCCAAATCTAGGGCAATAGAAGTCATAATGTATCTCATTATAAAAGGATTCCTACTCTTGGGCGGGATTGTCTTCATATGATCAATGATTAATGCCCTAGAATTACATGTTTGTCCTTCTCCATCCATCCAAATACAAAAAGATCCTTTTTTGTACAGCCCCCTTTATTATCATATTGGGCAAAAATAGTGTTTGCTAGAACTTTCTAAACATAACGCAAGTAGATAATATGGATTGAGTTGGTCTTTGACTTCCCTACTACAAAGTTATTGTGCCTGGTGAACTAATAGGAATAGTATAGAGAAAGATTATTCCAGAATAAGAAAAAAAGCTAATGGGCTAATAAAAAAAGCTTGTAACATAATAGTAAGACAAATAAAGCTTGGAATATATATATATATATATATATATATATATTAATACTCCCCCTCAAGCTAGAGAATAGATGTCAATCATGCCTAGCTTGTAAGTAAGAGTAGTGAATCTAGTCTTTGGAAGAACTTTGGTGAAAAAATCTGCAACCTGATCCACAGTAGGTGTATAAGGAGTAGAAATCTGACCAGATAAGACAACTTCTCGAACGAAATGAAAGTCAACTTCAATATGTTTGGTGCATTCATGGAAGGTGGGATCATTGGAAATAAAGATATTAGTTTTTGTCACAATGCATTGGAATAGATTCAGCAATACAAATACCGAAATCTCGTAGGAGACTGCGTACCTAGAAAAGTTCATAGGTTGTGTGCGCCATATCTCTATATTCTACTTCAGCACTAGAGTGAGAAACTATAGTTTTCTTCTTGCTCTGCCAAGTGACCAAGTTACCACCAAAAAAGTGTAGTATCTAGAGGTGGATCTATGATCTATCCTTCTTCCAACATAGTCAGAATCAGAATATCCAGTAAGGTTACAGTGCTCATTTTCTTGTAAAACAGGCCTTTTCCAAGAGAAGTTTTTAAATATTTCAAGATATGGTAGAAAGCATCCCAATGGCACTGACGGGACTTATCCAGATATCTAATAACTAGGCCAATAGCAGAAGTTATGTCAGCCCTAGTCACAACAAAGTAGATGAGTTTCCCAACCATTCTATAATATTGATGATGGTCAGGATAAGGAGGAGAAGTATCGTCATCCCAATTAGTATTGGGATCCAACAGTGTACTAGCTGGTTTATCCCCAAGCATTCCTGTCTCAAATAGGAGATCCAAAATATACTTTCATTGTGACAAATAGAGACCAGAAGAGGAATGAGAGACCTCAATGCCCAAAAAATACCTCAGTTTGTCCAAATCTTTTGTAATAAAATGTTTCTTTAAGTATGTCTTAGTAGCTTGGATGCCTGCTAAGTCACTCCCAGATAAGATAATTTCATCAACATAGACAATGAGAAACAAAAGTCCAGAGGTAGAGTTTTTAACAAACACAGAGCGATCAGATTAAGAGTGACAAGAGTCAAATTTTTGAAGAATAGAGTTGAGTTTGTCAAACCAGGCTCAACGACTTTGCTTAAGACCGTAAATCACTTTGTGAAGGCCATAGACTTTTAAAGACTCCCCCTGAGTGACAAAGACAGGAGGTTGCACCATGTAAACCTCCTCATATAGGTCCCCAAACATAAATCCAATTTTAACATCAAGTTGAAATAACGGCCAATCAGAGTTTACACATACAGAAATAAGGATACAAATAGAATTAAGTCGAACTACAGGAGAGAATGCTTCAAAGCAATCAACTCTGTAAGTCTGAGTATAGCCCTTGGCTACCAAGAGAGCTTTAAGCCACTCAATAGGGCCATCAGGATGATATTTGATTGTGAAAATCCATCTGCAACTGACTAGGTAGAAACCCAGGTGTTACAACCCATATTAGGGTTAGTCAATAAATACCTCGATTAGTGTGAAACACCTTGATTAATGTTAAGTATTTTTGTTAAACATCATGGTTAATCAAGATAAGCTATGTCGTGAATCAATAGTTGAGATTGAATCATTCGAGGTAACTAATGACAATTTCAGTGTTAATTGTTGAGTTAAGTTAAATTCCAGGATGCAATTGGTGCTTTGATCTATTGCGACAAGATACCAATTTTGATTTCTTGCTTCAAGGTCGTAGTGGATTCCGTGATCGAAATTTTGCAAAAGAAATCATTTCAATCGGACCCTCGAGGCCATAGTTATGGCATTTTTAAGAATCTTGGACTTGAAGTGCAATTTTTCCAATTAAGCCTTTTTAATTTCCTTTTTCCGTTTTCTTCCTTATCCCATCTTCCCTTCCACCCGATACAGCAAGGAGAGGCGGCGCACTGTAGCGCGCGTCTTGCTGAGGAAAGGGAGACGATGGCTGGGCGATTGCTTGGCCCATAGCTCCGATCCGCAGGCGCCCTGTCTCCCTTTCTCCTTCCCCTTCCTTCCTACCTCCTCCTCCACGCCCTAGCGGCGCCCAGCTGTGCCCCCATCTGCCCCGACCTCTAGAAGCAGCCAACCGACCTATTGCAGGTGCGGCGCTCAGCGGAGTTGCTCGACCAGCAAAGGAGGAAGCATGGTTGTCTAGGACTAGAAAGGGAGCAGTGCTCACCCTCTACCTCGCCCACCTGCTGTCGATCAACCAGAGCAGCTAGGGGCAGCACCCCCAACCAGAGTAGCTTTTGTTTGGAGCAGCGACAATGTCCAGGGGCCACCTTGGGCACGGCCAACACCCCAAATCACTGCCATCAGTTCACAAGCCTCGGATCTGGCCGCTTCAAACCTTTCTCAAGCACATGCTACGATTAATGGACACCCTTCTGATTTGGCAGTCGTGCTTGCAGATCGAGGCCTCTCTGACAACAAGAAAGGATATTCTATGTCCTACCTCTGCTTGGGAATGGACAACGACCTGGTAGTGTGTGGACCTACGATGATAACATTATTGGCAATCCATGGGACCGATTCTATAGCTTCTTCAACGACACCAATGACTGCGACCTTCTGACTTGGTGTGGCCCGACAAAGCTACCTCTAGTGTTCTCTTGTCCGATCACCAAAGGTCTTTGATTGGCTCCAGCCCTGAAGCCTAGACTCTAATCAGCAGCTTCGAGTCCTCAATCAGCACCCAACTGAGCAATTCCAAAGTTGAAAATGATCTCATGAAAACGCCCGAAAACTGGTCCCTGGACGCATTGCTGGACGAATCCAGACGTTTCGAACCCCGGTGAGTAGGATCTCACTCATTTATCACTTTTAACTCAAAACAGGATGTTTTGGTTGAATCGACATTAGTTGCGGGTAACATCGTGTACCCGGGTGCCGGGCAGTGCCGGCACCGCTTGATTTTTAGGTTGCGCGTTTCAATTATTAATTTCTGCTCGACATTAGTTAGTTGATTAATATGCGCGAGGTAAATTAGTAAAATTGAATGATTTATTGAAACTCAACTTGTTCGACTAAATGTCAACCAGTAGCACACGACCAGAAACTAGATAGTTTGGGAATAAACTCGGGTTGTATGATTTTTAATAAATTAATTGAGCATGATTTCAAAGAAATGACGACGAGGTGAAAAATATCAAAGAAACCCTAGATGCACGCTCTAGGTTATGTCTAATGCGAATAGATTAATATTTTCTCAAATTGACACGCTTCTCAAGGATATCAGTAGAAATTTCTAATTATTAATAATAATTCATGTTATGATACGTAAGCAACTCTTAATTGAATTATGTGATGCACAAACCAGGATTAGAGTTCATGTGCACGTTCTTCGAGAAATTCTAGATAATAGATAAATACTACGGATGATTTCTTATTTGAGAAGTTAATTACTCTTATCAGTGCAATAAGATGTTCAATTACATGAATTCAGTATGTATATGCCAAATTGACATGAGTTTGGGTTATTTATGAATTTAAATCTGCCTGCATGCATGGTATGAAAATTTCTCAGAAATTACAATGATTTGAAATATATTGCTCTGTCAGTTTAGAATGACAGTGTATTGTGATCTGATATGAAATCAGTAAATGTGATATTCCTGTTTAAGTGTTTATATGTTAACCAGTTAATAGACTTAGATGCCCTGACACCGTAGAACCCCTTTTGGAGGTCTGTGCCTTAGGGGTGAAACGACCTACCTAGCGTGAGTCTAGATGGTCGGTGGCTCGTGTTTAACAATAATCCGTGCGTGTGTCACGGTGGAACGAGGACAGAGAGGCAGTGTTCAACAATAATCCGTGCGTGTGTCACGGTGGCACTGGAGTAAATAGGGGTTATTCAACAATAATCTGTGCGTGTGTCACAGTGGTAACCCAGACTCTCCGCCTGTGTGCTCAGGTTAGAGGAGGAGTCTAGAGTACACTCTTTGAGAGTGCAGTGAGGCCGTGTGAGCCTGAGAGTCCTGACGCAGACCAGGACGGCAGTCAGACTTAGCATTTCCCGGGTGTGTCGCTAAGTCTTGTACGGTGGGACCGTAGCATGAACTTGCTGCGTATCTTTATATGCAGAGTACACTGCATATATTTAGGGCATAATAATAAAATGAATAAATAATCAAGTAGGTTCACAGTAAATTTATATAACTGTTCATTTATCTGAATTACCTGTTGATGCTTGGAAATGTGATTATATTCTGTAAATCTGTTATGTTATTAGAACTGCCTTGTTTAGTTCTGCATTTATGTTAAATTTAAATTTATAAACCTGATGAGTTGTTTAGTGATAGCTAAGTGAAATACTATTCACTGAGCGAGTAGGCTCATACCTCTACTCAAAACATTTTCAGGTTAACATCAGCAGCAGGAAATCTGAAGGATCCTTTCATCCTATCGCTTTGTCTGTAGAAGGTATACATAGTTAGTAATTAGAGGTCTCTTAGTCCTTTCCCCTCGATCTTTGGGACAAGGTGTGAGAGAGAGAGAGAGAATGTGTATAAGATGTAAATTAACTGTTATGCTTTATTTTATATCAAACAAAGTAATATGCTGTAGACTCTGTTTATATTGCTAGTCAATTTAATAAAGATGCTTTTGCAGTTTGTTTAGTTTCATTTTACAGCATAATCAAATTATCTTTTCAATCTCTTTAAAATGTTTCAAAAAGTAAAGAGTGGTTGGCTTTGTGTAAATCCCATCCTGTCGTGTCCTAATCTCGTGGTTTGTGGTTAATGTGAGATCGGGGCGTGACAATTTTTGGTATCAGAGCATAGGTTGAGTATATGAATACTCTAAGTCAAGGTCAGGGGACGATAAGAGACCAATAGGATTAGGACTTAGGTGTCTTCCTTCTAACTGCAATTTTATAACAGGAAGTGTTCTGTTATATTATTGCAGATGGTAGGAAGATGATGTGGTCACAAGGATCAAGTTGAGAATTCAAGCTGAGTTATCAGGGATCATTAAGATCAAAAGATAGAATTATAATTAAGATGGATAAGAAATGATGTGTCTTTAGCTCTGGGAGGTCTGAGTGTTTAGATACCCTGGCCAGGTGTCTGAATACTTAGATTGACTAGTATCAAGCTACTCTGTCCATTCTTCTCTGGATGCCCTGGCCAGGTATGCAGAGGAAGGACGGGCTAGAGACAAACCCTAGAAATCTTAGGGTTAAGAGATCAGAAATTAATAAAGGAATACGAGATTACATATAAGATGCGATTCAACTCTTGTCTATTATTGTTTATCTGATTTAAAGATCACTAGAAATGCTTTTATATGCATGAAATGAAATTTCCAGTTTGTAAAGTAAACATGATTCTTTTATATTGTTGTGTCATGAAGTGAATTGTTTAATGTTTGTTTCCTTTGTATTAATGTAGACCTGAAACTGTGTTTAAATGAGTTTCCCTAAGTGGATATTCTTTCCACATGTTTAAGATTAATAGGGGTTGATTAATCCCGAGTAGCTCTTGGCTTCAGGACTACAGGTTCGGCCTGGTCCGGCTGGCAGGATGCGTTACTGGGATCTAATGACTCCTATTAACAGTAAAATAAGAATAGACTCTGGATGATTTAGACCCGTAACCTAGTGAAAATGTATATACACTACGATGATTTAACTATGATAAGAAGTCTAATGTGTTCTTTAATCTTGAGAATTAGGGCTTGAGAAGCATAGACCCTAATCGGCCCAAAACAGGGTTTTGATGATACATAAATACAAATTTGACAAGTAAAGTGTTTTAGTAAATGATTTTTAGTATCTTATGTGTAACTCTAATTTGGCTAAAATTGGGATATGATTTGGATATATAAAATGTGAACAACATTGGAAGATATCAGAATTTTTGAAGAGTGTTCTGACCTGTTCATCGGCTGAGTTTCAAACTCGACCAATCACATTTTCTGAATGATATAGCAGCGTGGTAATTGAATTTTATCTTTTTATTGGTACATCCAATTGATCTCAAATTTTAACTATGTTTGAAAATCACAAATTTTAGACACTCTATTAATTTGGCGTAATTTTTGGATGACTTTTGATCTCTACAATAAGGTGTCGGTCGAGTTGCAACTCGACCGAATCTGCTGCAGACTGCAATATAGCAGTGCACTGTTCGATTTTTAATTAATTACTGGTAACTTGAAATGAGTTGAAATTTTTACTGGAGGTCTAAAACTCCATTAGGCACAACATATAAAATTTCTAGAATTTTTGGAGCTTCTGTTAACCATTTAATAAACGAATTACAGAAAATATTGTGAAAACTGAATTTTCAGCCTTTTGATTAAGTTGAGTGTTGGGTTAATATGTTATTGACCCAAGCAACTCAATTTGATCTATATGATCGACCACACACACACAATAATGCTATGATATTGATATAGACCAAAACCCTAGGATGATTAGGGTTGAAGTAGTTTAAAGGATATCATTAGTGATGTAACCTTGTATACCAGTATCTTTGTTAATTAAGATCTTGAGATTTGTTCTATGAAAAGTAAACTGGCCTTGATAACGATCTAGGGTTTTGAGGTAGATAATCTGAACGGTACATGAGCAATATGAAATGACTTAGAGAAAAGAGTAAAACATAAACCTAAAATGTAATTATAAGAAAGTAGCATAGAAAGCAGAGTATTACCCGATATATGATATGAAGATAGTTGATGAAGTTCATGTTTTTAAGACATGGTGTCACTGTCTTTATGATGTGACAATAGATTATCACCCTGGTAAGGAGAATGTGGTGAATGATGCTTTCAACAGAAAGTCAAGTTCAACAGCTAATGCATTCTCTATGACAGGTTTCAATAGAGACCTGTTAGTAGAAATGTGGGAGTTGGACTTAGACTTAGGGGTGACAACACAGAGTGATTTGATTGTATAGATGTAAGTTAAGCCTACTTCTTATGATCAAATCAAGGAACTACAATAGGGTGATAGTGAGTTAAACCAGACCATGCATGACCTGGTAGGAGGAAAAGAGACTAGAGTTTAAAATTTTTAGATAATAAGGTGTTGTATTAGCATGACATGTTGTGTGTACCTCGAGATAGAGTAAAATTCTTTTAAGGGAAAAAGCTGAAAGAAAAGATTCTTATGGAAGTGCATGTATTGATGTATGCTATGCTATCAGGAAACACTAAGATGTATATGAATCCCAAGAAATTGAAATGGATGGTCAGATATGCAGAAGGATGTAGCAGAGTACATGGTTAGAAGTAGTGTGTACCAGTAGGTTAGGGCTGAACCCTAGAAATCTATAACTACCTTGTAATCTTTTTCTATGCCTAAGTAGAAATGGGAATGGGAATTTATCACAATGGATTTTGTGGTAAGATTACCCAGGACACCTAGAGGTGGTGATTTGATATGAATGATTGTGGATAGACTAATTTAGTCTGCTCGCTTTCTTCATATTAAGTCAACCTTTGATGTCTCGAAACTTGACTAAGATATGCATGAACGAAATAATTAGATTTTATGGTATCCCAGTTTCAATTATATCAGGTAGGGATCCTAAGTTCACATCCAGATTTTGGAATCAGTTGCATCGTGCTTTGGGCACAAAGTTAAGGTTCAATATAACTTTTCACCTGTAGACAGATGGTCAGCCAGAAAGGACCATTCAGACTTTTGAGGACATGCTGAGAGCATGTGTTCTGCAGTTCAGAGAAAGTTGGGAAGAACACTTGAGCCTTATGGAGTTTGCCTACAACAATAGCTACCATTCTAGTCTTGGTATGGCACAGTATGAAGCTCTGTATGGCAGAAAGTGTAGATCATCCATATGTTGGTATGAGGTAGGTGAAAAGTATATTCTTGGACCAGAGATGGTGGATTTGACTACCGAGAAGATTGTAGTTATTAGAGAACAGTTACAAGCTGCACATGGCAGGTAGAAGAGTCACGCTGAAAATAGGTGTTGACCTCTTGAGTTTGAGATTGGTGATGAAATGTATCTGAGGGTTTCACCGTGGAAAGGAGTGTTGAGGTCTGCCAAGAGAGGCAAACTGACTCCTAGGTTTATGGGCCCATATCCTGTCATTGAGAGGATTGGACCTGTAGCCCATAGGTTGGAATTTTTCATCCGAGTTGGCTAATCTACATAATGTATTTCATGTATCGATGTTGAAGAAGTGTTATCCTGGTACAAAAAAAAAATATAATGGACCCAGAACCTGCCCAGCTCAGACCAGATGTGACCTATGTTGAGGGACCAATACAGATAGTTGATCGGAGGATCAAGGAACCTAAGAATCATGAGATACTCTTAGTGAAAGTCTTATGGAAGAACCATAACCTAGAGGAAGCCACGTGGGAGCTTGGGTCAGATATGCGTAACAAGTTTCCTTTTCTCTTTTAGGAATTTCGGGACGAAATTCTTATAAGGGAGGGAGATTGTTACAACCCATATTAGGGTTAGTCAATAAATACCTTGATTAGTGTGAAACGCCTTGATTAATGCTAAGTATTTTTGTTAAACATCATGGTTAATCAAGATAAGCTATGTCGTGAATCAATAGTTGAGATTGAATCATTCGAGGTAACTAATGACAATTTCAGTGTTAATTGTTGAGTTAAGTTAAATTCCAGGATGCAATTGGTGCTTTGATCTATTGCGACAAGATACCAATTATGATTTCTTGCTTCAAGGTCGTAGTGGATTCCGTGATCGAAGTTTTGCAAAAGAAATCATTTCAATCGGACCCTCGAGGCCATAGTTATGGCATTTTTAAGAATCTTGGACTTGAAGTGCAATTTTTCCAATTAAGCCTTTTTAATTTCCTTTTTCCGTTTTCTTCCTTATCCCATCTTCCCTTCCACCCGATACAGCAAGGAGAGGCGGCGCACTGTAGCGCGCGTCTTGCTGAGGAAAGGGAGACGATGGCTGGGCGATTGCTTGGCCCATAGCTCCGATCCGCAGGCGCCCTGTCTCCCTTTCTCCTTCCCCTTCCTTCCTACCTCCTCCTCCACGCCCTAGCGGCGCCCAGCTGCGCCCCCATCTGCCCCGACCTCTAGAAGCAGCCAACCAACCTATTGCAGGTGCGGCGCTCAGCGGAGTTGCTCGACCAGCAAAGGAGGAAGCATGGCTGTCTAGGACTAGAAAGGGAGCAGTGCTCACCCTCTACCTCGCCCACCTGCTGTCGATCAACCAGAGCAGCTAGGGGCAGCGCCCCCAACCAGAGTAGCTTTTGTTTGGAGCAGCGACAATGTCCAGGGGCCACCTTGGGCACGGCCAACACCCCAAATCACTGCCATCAGTTCACAAGCCTCGGATCTGGCCGCTTCAAACCTTTCTCAAGCACATGCTACGATTAATGGACACCCTTCTGATTTGGCAGCCGTGCTTGCAGATCGAGGCCTCTCTGACAACAAGAAAGGATATTCTATGTCCTACCTCTGCTTGGGAATGGACAACGACCTGGTAGTGTGTGGACCTACGATGATAACATTATTGGCAATCCATGGGACCGATTCTATAGCTTCTTCAACGACACCAATGACTGCGACCTTCTGACTTGGTGTGGCCCGACAAAGCTACCTCTAGTGTTCTCTTGTCCGATCACCAAAGGTCTTTGATTGGCTCCAGCCCTGAAGCCTAGACTCTAATCAGCAGCTTCGAGTCCTCAATCAGCACCCAACTGAGCAATTCCAAAGTTGAAAATGATCTCATGAAAACGCCCGAAAACTGGTCCCTGGACGCATTGCTGGACGAATCCAGACGTTTCGAACCCCGGTGAGTAGGATCTCACTCATTTATCACTTTTAACTCAAAACAGGATGTTTTGGTTGAATCGACATTAGTTGCGGGTAACATCGTGTACCCGGGTGCCGGGCAGTGCCGGCACCGCTTGATTTTTAGGTTGCGCGTTTCAATTATTAATTTCTGCTCGACATTAGTTAGTTGATTAATATGCGCGAGGTAAATTAGTAAAATTGAATGATTTATTGAAACTCAACTTGTTCGACTAAATGTCAACCAGTAGCACACGACCAGAAACTAGATAGTTTGGGAATAAACTCGGGTTGTATGATTTTTAATAAATTAATTGAGCATGATTTCAAAGAAATGACGACGAGGTGAAAAATATCAAAGAAACCCTAGATGCACGCTCTAGGTTATGTCTAATGTGAATAGATTAATATTTTCTCAAATTGACACGCTTCTCAAGGATATCAGTAGAAATTTCTAATTATTAATAATAATTCATGTTATGATACGTAAGCAACTCTTAATTGAATTATGTGATGCACAAACCAGGATTAGAGTTCATGTGCACGTTCTTCGAGAAATTCTAGATAATAGATAAATACTACGGATGATTTCTTATTTGAGAAGTTAATTACTCTTATCAGTGCAATAAGATGTTCAATTACATGAATTCAGTATGTATATGCCAAATTGACATGAGTTTGGGTTATTTATGAATTTAAATCTGCCTGCATGCATGGTATGAAAATTTCTCAGAAATTACAATGATTTGAAATATATTGCTCTGTCAGTTTAGAATGACAGTGTATTGTGATCTGATATGAAATCAGTAAATGTGATATTCCTGTTTAAGTGTTTATATGTTAACCAGTTAATAGACTTAGATGCCCTGACACCGTAGAACCCCTTTTGGAGGTCTGTGCCTTAGGGGTGAAACAACCTACCTAGCGTGAGTCTAGATGGTCGGTGGCTCGTGTTTAACAATAATCCATGCGTGTGTCACGGTGGCACGAGGACAGAGAGGCAGTGTTCAACAATAATCCGTGCGTGTGTCACGGTGGCACTGGAGTAAATAGGGGTTATTCAACAATAATCTGTGCGTGTGTCACAGTGGTAACCCAGACTCTCCGCCTGTGTGCTCAGGTTAGAGGAGGAGTCTAGAGTACACTCTTTGAGAGTGCAGTGAGGCTGTGTGAGCCTGAGAGTCCTGACGCAGACCAAGACGGCAGTCAGACTTAGCATTTCCCGGGTGTGTCGCTAAGTCTTGTACGGTGGGACCGTAGCATGAACTTGCTGCGTATCTTTATATGCAGAGTACACTGCATATATTTAGGGTATAATAATAAAATGAATAAATAATCAAGTAGGTTCACAGTAAATTTATATAACTGTTCATTTATCTGAATTACCTGTTGATGCTTGGAAATGTGATTATATTCTGTAAATCTGTTATGTTATTAGAACTGCCTTGTTTAGTTCTGCATTTATGTTAAATTTAAATTTATAAACCTGATGAGTTGTTTAGTGATAGCTAAGTGAAATACTATTCACTGAGCGAGTAGGCTCATACCTCTACTCAAAACATTTTCAGGTTAACATCAGCAGCAGGAAATCTGAAGGATCCTTTCATCCTATCGCTTTGTCTGTAGAAGGTATACATAGTTAGTAATTAGAGGTCTCTTAGTCCTTTCCCCTCGATCTTTGGGACAAGGTGTGAGAGAGAGAGAGAGAATGTGTATAAGATGTAAATTAACTGTTATGCTTTATTTTATATCAAACAAAGTAATATGCTGTAGACTCTGTTTATATTGCTAGTCAATTTAATAAAGATGCTTTTGCAGTTTGTTTAGTTTCATTTTACAGCATAATCAAATTATCTTTTCAATCTCTTTAAAATGTTTCAAAAAGTAAAGAGTGGTTGGCTTTGTGTAAATCCCATCCTGTCGTGTCCTAATCTCGTGGTTTGTGGTTAATGTGAGATCGGGGCGTGACACCAGGGGTGCATTAACCAACTCCCAAGTATGTCTGTTGTTGGTTTATTACACTAACGAGTTTCAATCTTAAGAAAAATCTTTTACTCAACTAACCAATTCCCACAAGTATACAGAAGTAGTTGTATTCGAGATCAAACACAAGGATCTTTAGCAATAAATTAAATGCAGAAGTGCTAAGGTTCAACAATCTAGACCATTTAAAGGTGATTTGGTTGATTAATCTAAAAATTTCATAATTAAACAAAAAGTAAAAGGCTTACTAAAAGAGATTAAAATTCATATATGGAAGTATCTTTTCCTAAGGATTTCACCCACATATCATAGAATAGAATAGGAGCACGAACTTTAAACATACTAAGCACTTGTTTTAAAGGGGAGTTGTATGTTGCGCTTCACCTCTCGGTGCAAGTACAACGATTCTAACTCAATTCAACATTCCCATGTATAAATTTCATTTTTTATCACAAATCTACTCCTCAACTCCATAATTTCCACTCTCATAGTAAAGAGGGAGTTTCCAAGAGAGTACCTCCTTACTCTCCTACCTATCTTCTCAGATCAAGCAAAAGAGCATAAAACATACACATAAGGTGGCCAACAATACTTGCAGAATAGAAGAAACTGGTACTCACAAGGTGGAAAAACAAGCAACATAGCATTTAGTACAAAATTATAATGTTCCATACATGATATAAATTGGGAGCTACTCTCCCATGTCCAAGAAAAGGAAATTACTTGTCCATAATGGTGAACAGCAAAAAATGCACAAAAATTTCAGAGTTCAACATGATTTATAGAAGGAAAAGCTATGAAAACCCAAGGTGAAACCCAAGAGGAGTAGAATTATGGCTTGAGGACGAAATCTCACTCCTACAGCTGCTCCAAACCAGAAAAACCTCTCTCCCAAGAATCTTTGTGAGTGAAAAAGCTCTGCTGCACCTTGGAGAAGAAGATTGGAGAAGAAAAGAAGAAGAATGAGGTTCTTTAGCAAGAAACCACCTTCTTCCACCTCCAAAATTGCCCCCCTTGCTCTAGCCTTGCTCTTGGATGAAAGAGTTTCAAATTATGACCAAAGATAATTGTTCCATAGAGTGGTTTCATCTTTTAAAATGAAAGAAGTCGTATTTGAAAATTGTTGAAACTGACAAGCACATGGCGTGTCTTTCTTTGGACATGGTGTGTCCCATCTCCGGGAATTGTTTCTGAGTGTAAAGCACATGGTGTATCTGAATTAATACACATTTTGTACGTTACCAGAAAGGCAAGGCTTGGTTCTAAATTCCCAGGTACACCTCGTGTCTTTTATAGACACGCCGTGTACTTTTCTTCAGTCTAAACTATTAGGCCGCCTGGAAATGTGCACGGCATGTCTTAAATAAGACACGTCGTGTGCATTGTTGTTTCAGCAGAATTAAAGTTTTGAACGTCTGCAAGGCGTGGAGAAGTCCTGATAATGATGAAATTGAGTTGGGATATCTACAATTTGATCCTTTTGATGAAAATATGCAATAAACATCATGCGATAAGAAAAATAACAAAAAGGTGGCAAGAATGATATGAATAGAGGCTAAATGATAATAAAATGAACTGAATTTGTGTGTGAAATCATGTGAAAAGTTGATGTGGAAACCACACAATATGTGTCAGTAAGTGCCTGCATCTCAGTATCCATGTCTTGACTCCATGTGGGATGCTTAAGAGCTTGGGTGGCATTTTTAGAGATAGTAACAGCACTTAGGGCGGAAGTGAATCTCATAAAATTAGTACCCAGGTTAGCAGAGTGTAGAAATTCCCAATGGGATGTTGGGTGCAAGACCGAGTGCCTTTGTGTAAACTAATAGGTACATCCAAGTCAAAAAATACCTGAGAGGTGGATGGAGTTGTACATGAGAATGGAAGACTTGGTTGTGCCATAGAGGAAGTAGGAGTTATTAGAGGAGCAAGAATAGTATCAACTGGTGGTGTAGGATCAATATGTAAAGGTAAAGGGGATTCTATAAGTCAGAAGTCAGAGTTGAGCTAGCAGATGAATAAATTAGCATATGTTCAAAAAATACAACATCATACGAGACCATCCATTCCTTAAAAATAGGATCAAAATAGTGGTATCCTTTTGCGTCCTTGAGTACCCCAAAAAAATAGATTTTGTGGCACGAGGATCTAGTTTGGTAAGGATAGGACATAGATTTTTTACAAAGCATGTACTCCCAAGTATATGAGGAGGCATGGTGAACAATGGAGCATCAGAGTATATAATCAAAAATGGCATTTGGATGCCAATAACCGAGGAAGGCATGCAGTTAATTAGATAGCACGCAGTGGAAAAAGCTTTTAGACAAAAAAATGAGGAACATGATAATGAAATAAAAGAGTGTGTGCAATTTCAAAAATATGGTGATTCTTGTGTTCAGACACACCATTCTGCTGGGTGTATATACACCGGAGTTTTGGTGAATAGTATCCACTTTGGTACAAAACATATTGATAATGTTTTGCATAAACTCAAGAACATTATCAGTCCGAAAGATTTTTATAGGTTTATCAAACTGGATATGTATCTCAATAAATAATGATGTGATTGTGTCAAGTATGTGAGATTGATATCACAATAGAAATAATCATGTAGTTCTAGTAAAATCATCAGTAAGGCTCATGAAGTACCAAAATCCAAAAAAACTCCCAACTGAGCATGGTCCCCAAATATCAGCATGCAAAATATCAAAGGGATGTTTTGAACTAATATAGTTTTTCTTAGAAAAAAAATAGATTGAGTTTGTTTCCCTAAATGGCATGTTTCACAATGAAAAATGGAAACAGAAATGTCATGTACTAAATATTTCAATTTTTCCAGTGAAGGATGTCTGAGGTGATAGTGTCACTGGATGCACATCACAGAAGTAGTCAGGTAAGCCCTCATCTTTGTTGCATCCAAATAGTAAAGTCCATCTGGTCCCTCATGGCCCAAACCAATCTTCATCTTCATGGACAGATCTTGAAAGATAACACCATCTGAATCAAAGGTAATTGTGCATTCTAGTCTCTTAATAGTTCTATCATAGATAACAAGTTGATAGGAAATTTAGGGACACAAACAACAAGTGTAAAACAAGACGACCAGAAGTATAGATATTCCCAATCCCTAATATAGGTCTCTGAGAACCATCTACTATAGTGACTAGTAGAATAGTAGTAGTTTTATGCAAGGTAGAGAATATAGACGGATGGCCAATAATATGAGAAGTGTCACTAGAGTCAATAACATGTGTATTTTTACCATATTGTGTCGGGAGAGAAGATTGTGTCAGAAGTGCAGAGCTACCAGCAGTAGAGGTTTCAATAGAGGAGGCATGACATCTTGAAGTAGCTTCTCAATTTAAGATTGGAACCAATCAACAGAAGGTGAAGTAGTTTTAGCGGTAGCAATGTCAGGTTACTCTGAAGAAACCTGATTTGTCCAAGAAGGTTTGTCGTGTTTGATCCAGTAGTGATCTTCAGTATGATTGCTACACTTGCAAAAATTCTAGTATCGTGATTCAGTGGAGATGTCGGAGCTAAAGAATTGTGACCCTCGTCTAACACCATGAGTGAAGCAACCACGTCCATGACCACAATCGTGGCCTCGTTCATGGAGGAGTCCCCCAATGGACATCTAGACCACCACTATTAGATAGACCAGGTGTTTCTTGAGAGACAAAAGACAAGTGTTGTACGCATTTCATAACATCACATAATGTGAGCAACGGATTGTTAGAAAGAATCTAATCAACTACACACACAAAGGAGGTTGGTAAGCTAGAAAGAAACTGAACAAGGTGTAGTTCATTCCATTGTCGGTGGGCTTCCTTAATATCAGAAGATATAGGATGATAAATATCAAAGTCATCCCAGAGGGAAGAACACTGATTATAATAATATTTAACAGAATCTATAGAAGAGTATTATTTCTTGGTCAGTTGTTTGAAAAGGTCAAATACCTTTTTGGGATTAGTTGATGAGAATATATGTGAGAGAGTTGGTCCCACATATCCTCGGGCGTATGCAGGATGACATGTATTTACCATGTGTTATACGTAAGTGAACGCATCGAAGTAATATAGGCCTTTTGAGGCTTGAGTCGAACATAGGAAAACATTCTCTAGAATACAACTACTAACTATGATCTAATCCGCTAGGCCAGTAAAAGTAAATTGGTTTGATTGAATAAAAACAATTGCAAAAACAAAACAAGCTTAAAGATTTAGTTACTTAGATTAAAGGGAATTCCTCTTTTAATGGTTTCACCATAGATAACATTGCAATTTACTCCACACACTAATATCTATTACCCCGATCCCGGGATAAAGAGCATGTAATCAGAACTACTCGCTCCCGCAGTGTAGTTTACTACCTATTCTAATGCCAATCATGTTTCCATAGTAATTGGTTGATTAGTTAGGGGCTTTACGATTAATATTTGGCTTTCTCCTCCCGATTATTCTCCACCTTTCCCAATGGGTGCAATAAACAGGAAAATCGATGCTTTTACAACCCTTAACCCCTCTCCCTAAATGATTAAGGGTTTGATAATTTATCTATGATGATCAACACAAATAGAACAAGACAATTTCATAGATTTATATCCAGAAAATAGGGATAAAGATTATATTAATGCATGAAATAGGAAAATCGATGCTTTTACAACCCTTAACCCCTCTCCCTAAATGATTAAGGGTTTGATAATTTATCTATGATGATCAACACAAATAGAACAAGACAATTTCATAGATTTATATCCAGAAAATAGGGATAAAGATTATATTAATGCATGGAAATCAATTACAATGCATATATGGGCAACTCCCATATGCTAAGGAATTAAGGGGTTTATCCCCGCATGCCTTTCATTGACAAATACATGGTTGATAAAGAGAAAAATGTGGGAATTATTAGAAAAAATTAAGTAACCCCTAGAGAATGGATGATCTGGATGATCCCCTACGTCGAGCATGCAATTTACTGTCTTTCAAGTGTAGATTCTCTTTCCGGAGCTGCTCAGAATGTCCCGGGTGAAGCCTTTAGTTCCTTGCTCTTCTCTCCTCTTTCTCCAGTGTCATCCAATAGAAAATGGCTATCTCCCCTTGTCTGGCTGAACTCCCCGCAAGTCATAGGAATCACTTAAGGTACAAAATAATGACAGTTGTTGGATTAGAGTGCTATCTTCAAATTTCCTGATCAGGCAGACTTAGTAGTACCGACTAGAAAGTCAGTAGTACTAAGTTTCTAGGGTAGTTTTGATTCATCACAATGTCGGTACTATCGACTTGTCTCGATAACACTGAGTCTTTAGGTCATTCGAGCACTTCTTACCTGATGCCATCTCGGTGTACCGAGTCGATGAACTCGGTAGTACCGACTTTTCTCGATTCATTCTTGCACTTTACTAATTAGGTTTCGGTACTACCAACTTTGAATGTCGGCATTATCGAGTCTGGGAAAGTCTTCTGGTCCAATACTAACGTGAATTCTGTACCACTAACTTTTGGTGTCTGTAGTACTGAGTCTATGAAGCTTGATTGTACATGAAATTGCACAACAACTTGGATAAGTACTCGAGATGAATATTAAACTATTTTAAATAGTAAAAATCATATAACTTTATGCATTTAGATAGAATAGGCCATTGATAGCATTTTATGCATAATTAATCAAATAAATGACAAATCAACACATAAAATCAAGGAAAATATGCATGTAAAAATGACTAAAAATCCATGCATCAAACTCCCCTAAGCTTAAATGTTGCTCATCCATGAGCAACACACTCTTAGATCTATTTGATGTAAGTCAATAAAAGGACATAACACTAGAACTCTTTTCTTAATCATGTCCACAAACAATCCCTAAATTGGCCCTCAATGACCAATGAACTGATAATTGCTATGAAGCGACCAAAAATTTCCATAGAAGATGTCCGTCTTTTGATCAATAAACACTAACAAGAAAGTAGTTAATATCATAATAATTCAGGCATTCGCTTGGTGCACTATGTGATTTGCTATTATAAATTGTTCTATCCTAACTACCAACTAATTGTAAGCAGGTATCCTTATAAGAATGGATGAGGAGATAAATCATTTGAGTGGCCTACCAATGAGATCAATTAATGATATGAGATAGGTGGCAATTGAATAATAACAAGTACATACAACTTATTTATGCAAAAAGAATGGTGGCCTGCATGAGTGAAAAGAATGTCATGCATGAATCCTAATGCCTACTGTCTTTTTTTTCTTTTTAACACATGATGCATGTATGAAGCTGTCTCATAAAAAATGAGACTATCAAAAACAAACAAATGCATCATGTGGATTAATTCATCTCTTAAAAAAAACTCAAGTACATACTTTCTCCCTAAGAAAAATTGTTTTTGTTTTTTTCTCTAGCCCATAATTTTTCTTATCTTCGGCATGATTGGGTTTACGTTCAGGCTTTCAATTCATACTTTTTTTCTTCCTTTTTTTGATGTGGAGGTATGTCCCTAATTCAATCTTCATAAATAGAGACTACAATCAACATGACAAAAAAGAAATGAATGCTATGAAATGTATGTAACCTACATGCAAATGCTATGCAACTAAGATGGTAAGCACTAAAGTTGTTCATGCATATAAATGCATTTTTTTTAATGCAAGTAAGAATAAGCTAATCTGTCATGTCACCTATTATGCCATGCCATGCAATCAATAGAAATAAGTTGGAGTACTCATTCATCTTAAGGTTTTGATTCAAAATTGGATGGAACAGATCGATGGAATCACATAAATAAGAGACAATGGCTTTCATAGGATTATGATATGTCCCTCTTTAATGAAATGTGCATAGGGTAATCTTAAGGTTTCTTTCTTAGATTTCCATTTAAGATACGTTAAAGGTTTGATTAGCTTAGGCTCACCAACATCGGCATTCATATTCCAAGTTGATTTAGATGTTCATTCATTCCTATGTCCTAAAGATGACTTAACCAAACACTTCCTCAAGTGGTGTTACAGAAAGATTTTTTTTTGCAAACTTAAGCTATAAAGAGATGACCATAACCATGCAAGGACACCTATGAGTACAGCCATGCATTTATTGCTCCACAATTACACTACATAGGTGTGGATCCTAAAATTGCATAAATAAAAATAAAAATAAAACAACTAAGATAAAAATGCAATAAAAATATAAGATAGATGGATGTTCCAACACACCCCAAGCTTGAATAAGACTATGTCCACATAATCAATACTCACACTTAAGAGGTGGAATAATGGTACCATTGCTTAAAATGGAGGAGGTGGTGGATGTGGCATGTTGGGGTCATGGGGAGGAAACATCCCCTGAAAGATAGATCTGACAATGGCATTTACGGTGGTTGTGGGTACCCTCCAAATATCCATGGTTCCATTAGTGGTCGAAGAATGGCTGTTGATATTGCTCCATCTGTTGCAGGCGCATGTGAACATTCTCTTGGTTGGTCAAGAGAAGGTGTTCATTCTCATATATCGCATGTTGATTTTGGTACAGACATCCTTGTATCTCCTGCAAAGCAGGCATCATCACCTAATGTTGTTGTTGTCCTATTTGGATCTCCTGCAGCATCCCATACATACTCACCATGCTGTACGGGTCATGCTCCTCCTAAGAAGGGGGTAGGGCAGATGAAGTCGAGGCAGCGTAGGTGCGAGCCCTTTTTGTGGGACCTCTCTGTGGGTAATGGGGATGGTGGCATCCACCTCCTCAACATTGTTGTCAGAGTTTCCATCATCACCTTGATGCTCGTTGTTATCATGAGGTACTGCCATGGGTGTGTTATCTTCCTCTTCTTGGTCCAGCGGCCACTAAAGATGTGCTACTCCTCACAGGTTGAAGATGGGGTCGGGGAGGCTACGCTCCCAAAAGTCGTCGTCGACATGTACAGCTTGCATACACTGTGTTATGGTGTAAGTTGAGGAGGCTCACCTTGTAGAAGTTCTAGAGATCTAGTTTCTTCATAGATACCATCGGCACAAGGGTTGATAAGTCAAGGTGGAGATGCAGCGCTATTAGTGTAATCATCCTCTAAAACACAATTGGCACTTTCCTCTTCACATTGTGCCGAACTAAGATCATATGAAGGAGAAGAAGGTACCCAAAGTTGATGGTTTCCCCTTCCAATACCCTATAGAGGAAGTAGAGTTTCGTCCATTGGACCTTCACTTAGGCTTGGGAAAAACGAGCGAAGATAGTGTTGGTACAGAGGCGGTGAAGATCTCGAGCAAAGGGGTGCTTGGTGTCACTGATAGAGACAGCATGCTAGCTAATGTGAAAGCCTTCTGGAACCTCAATCAGCTGCTCCCAAGCTAGGTCATAGTTGAAATCTAAAGGGTTCGAGCATTCTAGGACATGAGCTCAGTTGAAAATGTCATTGAATATCCATAGAGTGATGAAGTAGTTGGTGTGGAAGAGGTAGAAACTGACTTTGCCTTCCCACCATTCACCTCCTAATTGTTGCTCAGGGGCGACAAGAACCTCCAACGATGTGAAGAACTCAAGGACGAGCTCCAGGTAGGCCTTCTAGTCACCAAAGAAAGGGTTATCCTCCTCCATTAGTTGCCATTTACAAACTCACCATAGGTTGTCGGTGAAGCCCGATCGCTCGATCAAGGTGTGATCTCCATATCATGTTGACACCATTGTCCTCATATAAAGTTCTTTGTACACCTTCCTGACCTCTGGGGATGGATGTTGAATGTGTGTTGTTCTAGGGACCAACTCTCCTTACACCACTAATGTAGAAGGATCTCCCCTTGGTGCCAGATGATGATGCAAGAAGGAGGATGGAGAAAGAGAGGCTCGGTGAAGATCATCGATGCCTTGTGCATCTTTGCTCTGAGTTTTAGGAGGAGTGGAGGAGGTGGTGTGAAGAGAACGGATTCACCACCCCTCCTTATAAAGATGTGTTGGGAAGAGTTGGTACTATTGACTTTTAAGTCGGTAGTACTGAGTTGCAAGCACAAATTTGTGTCTTGGATGTATCGACAGTTGACATTTGATGATGTCCCGAGCGCAAATCACTCAGAGTCGGTAGTGCTGAGCCCATGTTGGTAGTACGAACTTGAGTTGTGGATCGATACTATCGACCACTCGGTGAAGATTGCATCTGACATTGAATTGAGTGTCACGGATTGCTGACATCATGTGTCAGTACTACCGACTTTTCCTTCAGTAGTATCGAGTTGGCAATTCTTTCTCAATATTTTTGAATTTTCATCTCGGTATTTCAAACCTGTGGGTACTAAAATGTCAATAGTACTGACTCAGATGTCAATACTACTGAGTGCTTATCAGTTAGGCACTCGAAAATCTTCAGAGTCTCGGTGGTATCAACTGGTAGAATCAGTAGTACCGAGTATGTATTTCTTTTTTGGATGACTTACTGATTTAAATTTTGTACTACTGACTTGTGGACTCAGTAGTACTGACTATGTATAATCTGCACACTCCAACAAACGAGTCAAGGTATCTTTTCTCAAGAAATAAGAATGAAAATACAAATACAATGCTAAAATTAACATAAATAAAGAGAAAAGAAGGTTGGGTTTCCGCCCAACAAGCGTCGTCGTTTAACGTCCTAGACTAGACGTTCCTAAGGGAAAGAATCTAATGGATTGCCATAAGTTGCACTTCTTCTATTCTTGACTCCAGTTCCCCACCATAGTAGTGATTTAATATCTAGTCATTGACAAGGAATGACCTAGTCCCATCTATAATCTTCACAACACCATGGGGAAAAACCTGCTCAATCACAAATGGTTCACTCCAGTTAGACCTCAATTTGCATGGAAGTAACTTAAGTCTAGAATTAAAAAGAAGAACCTTTTGTCCCGAGAGAAACACTCTATTCAAGATATGCCTATCATGAATCTTCTTTGACCTCTCCTTATAAATTCTAGAACTTTCAAAAGCATCCATCCTAAGCTCATCTGGTTTATTCAGCTCTAATAACCTCTTTCTACCAGCTTCATCCAGTCCAAAATGTAGCTTTTTCAATGCCCATTTTGCCTTATGCTCAAGCTCTACGGGTAGATGGCAAACACGTCCATAAATCAACCTAAAAGGCATAGTTCCTATAGGTGATTGAAAGGCCATTCTATATGCCCAAAGAGCTTCATTAAGCATAAAACTCCAATTTGTCCTATTAGTTGAGACTGTCCTTTCCAAAATCTTCTTCACTTCTCTATTGAACACCTCAACTTTACCTTGCGTTTGTGGGTGGTAAGGAGTACCAACTCGTTGTTTCACCCCATATTTACTCAATAAGGCTCCAAATTGCCTATTGGTGAAAGTGATCCACCATCACTAATAATCATTTGGGGGACACCAAATCTGTAGAAAATGTTATCCTTTACAAATCTGCACACAACGTGGTGCGGGTTGGAATTGCTTCCACCCACTTAGATGCATAGTCAACCGCAAGTAAAATGTAGAGATTAGAATTAGACAACATGAATGGGCCCATGAAATCAACATGCCATATATCAAACACTTTAATCTCTTGAAACACATTTAGTGGCATTTCATGTCGCTTAGAAATATTACCTGCACGTTGACATGCATTGCAATGACGAACAAATTGTGAGCATCTTTAAATAGCATTGGCCAGTAAAATCCACTCCATAAGACTTTGGTCACGGTCCTAGAGCTAGTGTGATGCCCCCTATAGGTAGAGAATGACAGTGTGATAAAATTCTCTCAACCTCACATTCAGGTACACACTTCCTTAAAATTCCATCCCTACATTGTTTAAGAAGAATTGGGACATCCCAGATGTAAAACCTCAATGAATGGAAAACTCCCTACTTTTCTTGGTACCCCCAATCTACACGTATCTCTTTGTAGGAAAAATAATTAAAAATATCTACAAACCAGGGATCCTTGGTCTTGATAGAAAAAAGTTTTTCATCTGAAAAATCCTCAACAATAGGGATATCTACATCTTTTTTGTTCACTCTTTCCAACCTAGATAGGTGATCTTCTACCACATTTTCCACCCCTTCCTTATCTTTAATTTCTATGTCAAATTCCTATAAAAGTAAAATCCACCTAATTAATCTAGGTTTTGCATGTTTCTTTTGTAACAAGTATTTGATGGCATCATGGTTCATCCAAACAATCACCTTAGCCCCAACTAGGTATTGGTGAAACTTATCAAACGCAAAAACAACCACTAAGAGTTCTTTTTCTATGGTTGTATAATTAAATTGTGCATCGTTCAAGGTTTTAGATGCATAATATATGACTATAGAACACTTATCTTTGTGTTGACCCAACACAGCTCCCACTACATAATCACATGTGTCACACATCAACTCAAATGGTAGGCTCCAATCAGGAGCTTGCACAATAGGAACGGAGCTAAGCTTCTCCTTTAGCACTTCAAAGGCATTCAAACATCATTCATCGAAAGAAAATTCAGTGACTTTTTCCAACAATTGTGACAAAGGTTTAGCAATTATTGAAAATCTTTGATAAAATGACGGTAAAATCCAGCATGTCCCAAAATGCTCTGTACTCCCTTCACCAATGTCGGTGGAGGTAGCTTGGAGATAACTTCTATGTCAACTGGGTCTAGTTCCATACCCTTGTTGGACACCTTGTGTCCAAGCACTATGCCCTCACTCACCATCATATGACACTTCTCCCAATTCAATACTCAGTGAGTGTCCTCACACCTTTATAAAACCTTGTCCAAATTTTAAAGGAAATCATTAAATGACTCCCCATACATAGAAAAATCATCCATGAACACCTCCAAGAACCTCTCTACCATATCAGAATCGATGGCAGTCATACAGTGTTGTAAAAGTGGCAAGTGTGTTACAAAGGTCAAACGGAATCTGTCTATATGCAAACATGCCATAAGGGCAGGTGAAAGTAGATTTCTCCTGATCCTTCGACTCAATCGAAATCTAATTATAGTCGGAATACCCATCGAGGAAACAAAAGTGTGAAAGAATGGCAAGTCGTTCCAAGATCAGATCAATGAACGGCAAAGGAAAGTAATCTTTTAAGGTGACACCATTCAAATTTCGGTAGTTTATGCATACACACCACCCTATCACTAACTTAGTTGAGATTAAATCATTAGTAGCATTAGTTGTGACAGTGATCCCCCCTTTCTTAGGAACTACTTGAGTTTGGATAACCCACATAGAGTCTAAAATTGCATAAATGATACCTACTGATAGGAGCTTGCCCACTTCCTTCTTTACTACCTCAGTCATCATAGGGTTGAGTCACCACTGAGGTTGAACTATTGCCATAGCTCCTTCTTCCAGCCAAATTTTGTGTTGGAACAAGCTCGGAGAGATTCCTTTGATGCCTTCTATTGACCACCAAAAAGTGGATCGATGGTTCTTCAAAACAGTGAGTAACTGCTTCTCCTCTTCATTTCTCAAGGATGATAGTATGATCACCGGGAGCTTCTCTTCTACAGCTAGTAAGTCATATTTCATATACAGAGACAGGGGCTTCAATTGTAACTCAGGTGGGCTCAATAGAGATGGGACCAATGCCAGAGGAGGTGGTCTAAAATCTTCAATATATCTTGAATAGTAGCAAGGTAGTGCCTTCAACATGAATTCACACTCTTCTTGAGAGAGGTTGCAAGTACTTTCCTCCACCATGTTCATCAAGCATGCTTCCAATGGTAGCTTGAGATATGTCTGTAGCAAGGAATCAACTATGGCCTCCTCTATGGTAGCTGGGTCATAGTCGTCTACTTCATCGTTTGGGTAACACACTGCCTTGGCTAACAAGATCACCTTGGTGTTTTCTATGATATCCACTACTAAAGTGCCCCTATCTACTTTAGTCATTACATGAGCCATGTCCAAGAATGTTTTCCCCAGAAATAGAGAAATCTTTCCTTCCACATGTTAAAGCATGTTACATTGTGCTTTGTCCCCCTTTTCTTGTGAGTGCTTAGGCATCTTAATATCAAACCGGTCATCATGGGTGCTCATGGTAAGACGTCCTATGCCCATTTCCAGAATCATATTCGTAGTCTCTTGAAATGGCCTACCTAATATAAGTTTATTGCAATGATCCTCCTGTGTTTCCATCACCACAAAGTCAATAGGAAAAACAAATATGTCCACTTTTACTCGAACATCTTCACAAATGCCATATGGCCAGACCACAGAGTTTTCATCCAATTTGATAGTCATACTACTTTTCCTAGTCTCCTTGAGACCTAGCTTCTTGAAAGTTTACAAATGCAAAAGGTTGATTCTTTCCCCTGAATCACATAGCGCTTCTTCAAACTTGGTCTTTCCTATGAAGTAAGTGAGGTTCAAACAACCTGGATCCTGTCTTTTAGGAGGTAGGATTCCCAGAATAAAAGCACTCACCTACTCCTTTAACACCACCACACCAGCCTCAAGTATCCTTTGCTTCTTATTGATTATGTCTTTCAAGAACTTGTCGTATGATGGTATCTTCTCAATTGCATCAATGAGTGGAATATTGATAGATAATTTCTTGAAGCCATCAAGAAATCTTGGAACTGTCGATCTGCTTTGGTTGTCTTTAAGATATTTGGAAAAGGCACTGGTGTCCTCTGGTGAGGCGGGACATATGATTTTGATCTTGTATCCTCCACCTCATCATTGTGCTCCTCAGTTGTCTTTTCCTTTTCTAACACATCAGGTTTATCTAGCATCTACTGTCACAGCCTGAGTTGTTTTTCTTATAACTTCACATGCACCTATACTTGTTGGTGCATCATTTAGCAGCATCCTACCACTATGGAGTAAGACTGCCTTGACATGTTGATTTCCAGAATACGTTAGTATTTTCTGGGAACCCCTGCTAGTTTGGTTGCTTCAATGTACCCACATCCACTGCTATTTGAGAAATATGTGTTTCCATGTTGTGGATTTGTGCCCTTTGGTTCTGGAGTTCTCTCTGAGTTTGACCAATAAGCACATCATTCTGACTGACCAACTTTCCAAGCATTTCATCAATATGGTCAATCTTCTTTTGTACTTGTTTATATTGTTCTTAGCCACAAAATTGTTGTGTCTTGGGTTGTTGCCCCTGAGAAGGGTCTTATTGGAAATTGTTGGGATCCTTCCATGAGAACTTAGGATCGTTCCTCCATGAATAGTCATTGCCATGATACTATTGTGGTTGGCATGCAAACTTGCATTCCTCTTATTCTTCTTATGAAGGTGGTCCATCGTGGGCACACAACTTTTTTGCAATGAGGTCCTACTTCTCATTTAACACAGAGATGGCTTTGGACTCCCCGCCACTTTTGACGATTGCCAAAAGCTCTCCCTCATTTCCCCATGACTGGTTATTGGACATGTTCTTTAATATCTCATGACAGCGGGTAGGTTTGTTGTTGAGGAAGAAACATGCTCCTACACTGTCAAGTGTGGTTCTCTCTCCCTTATGCAGACTATAGTAGAAGATCTTTGTCTGCCCCAACAAATCAATACCATGATGTGGTACCTTCCTCAGCATATTTTGGAATCTCTCCCATGCTTCAGAATAGGATTCGTCGATCTACTTCCTGAAATTATGGATCTTCTTCACCAGGTCATTTGTCTTCTATGGAGGGAAGTAACGCTCAAAGAAAGCATCAATCATTTGATCCCATGTCTTGATACACTCATCATCGAGAATGTAAAACCATGACTTTGTGCTTTTTTCCAGAGATGACGGGAACAGTTTTAGATATATGACAGTCATCAGTATTTTATCTATCTTGACTATATCACAACTCTCAATAAAGTTACTGGTGTGTCATCAGGTCTTCAGAACTGTGGTCGTGGAAAGCTTGGGAATTGACTTGAGAGATCAATCCTGGATCAATCTTATAGCTACCCACATTGATGACTTGTCTTTTGATTGGTCATTTTTGAGCTGTTGAGGAAGAGGCTTTGATCCTCTCCCATGTCGTATGCTCTTCTATTCCATCATCCATTTCTACTGACTCAGGTTCCTCTGGTATTTCAGGTCCTTCAGGCAGAGGTTTCAGTGGTCGAGTTCGGTTGAATTTGTCTACAGATCTTCCAAATTCCCTTTCTCTATGAAGGAGTTATGTTTGCCCAAAACCCGATGAAGACAATTCTTCATAATCGTGGGTTCAAGTTTGCACCTTACACTAGCCCCTAAAAGTAGCAAAATAATTATTAGAACATGATAGTGGAGATAGAAATAATAATGATGTTATGATTCAGATTTAATTGAAATAGAACTAAAAAATAAAAAGGGTTGGCCTAGAGTGGTCGACCACCGCACTCGTAGTGTTGGATGTTACCGTTTTCCCACAAATAGCGCCAAAAACTTGACATGCGTTTACCATGCGTTATACGCAAGTGAACATCCTGAATTAATATAGGCCTTTTGAGGCCCGAGTCAAACACAGGAAAACGTTCTCCAAAATACTACTACTAACTATGATCTAATCATCTAGACCAGTGAAAGTGAATTGGTTTGATTGAATAGAAACAATTCTAGAAAACAAACAAGCTTAAAGATTAAGTTACTCAGATTAAAGGGAATTCCTCAAGATAATGGTTTCACCACAGATAACATTGCAATTTACTCCACGCACTAATATCTATTTCACCTATCCTTGGATAAAGAGCCTATAGCCAGAACTACCCACTCCCGTAGTGTAGTTCACTATCTATTCTAATGCTAATCCCACTTCCATAGTAATTGGTTGATTAGTTAGGTGTTTTACAATTAATCACTGGGTTTCTCCTCCTGTTTATTCTCCACCTTTCTTAAGGGGTTCAATAAATGGGTAAATCTATGCTTTTCCAACCCTTAACCTCTCTCCAAAAATGATTAAGGGTTTGATAATCTATCTATGGTGATCAACCACAAATAGAACAAGACAATTTCATAGATTTATATCCAGTTAATAGGGATAAAGATGATATTAAAGCATGGAAATCAATTACAATGCATACCCAGGCTACTCCTGGATACTAAGGAATTAAGGGGTTTAGCCTTGTATGGTTTTCATTGATGAATACATGGTTGAGAAAGAGAAAAATGTGGGAAACATTAGAAAAACTAAAGTAACCCCTGGAGAATGGTTGATCTATATGATCCCCTATGTTGTGTGTACAATATGTTGTCTTTCGGCTACAGATTCACCTTCTGGAGGTGCTCAGATCATCTGGGGTGAAGCCTTCAATTCATTGCTCTTCTCTCCTCTCTCTCCGGTGTTGTGCAATGGAAAATGGCTACCTCTCCTCATCTGGCCGAACTCCCCTCAAGTCACATAAATCACTTAAGGTACGAAATAACGCTAGTTGTTGGATTAGAGTGTTATCTTAAGAATGCCTAATCGGGCAGACTCAGTAGTACTGACTGGAAATTCGGTAGTACTGAGTTTCTAGGGTAGCTACAGTTCATCACAGAGTCAGTACTATTGACTTGTCCTGATAGCACAGAGTCTTTAGGTCATTCGAGCACTGCTTCCCTGATGCCATCTCAGAAGTATCGAGTCGATGAAATCGGTAGTACTGACTTTTCTTGATTCATTCTTCCACTTTACTGATGATGTTTCAGTACTACCAACTATGAGTATCGGTAGTATCAAGTCTGGATGATTATTTTGGTCCAGTACTGACGTAAAGTCGGTACCACTGACTTTTGGTGTTGGTAGTACCGAGTCTGTGAAGTTTGATTGTACCTGAAATTGCACAAGAACTTGGATAAGTACTCGAGATGAATATTAAACCATTATAAATAATAAAAATCATATGATTTGATACATTTAGATAGAATAGGTCATTGATAGCATTTTATGCATAATTAATCAAATAAATGGCAAATCAACACATAAAATCAAGTAAAATATGCCTGTGAAAATGACTTAAAACCCATGCATCACAGGCACATAAGGGTTTGGAAGATCTTGGAGTCCACATTGTTGACCATCTAGGTCATACCTCTAGGGTCGTCTTTAGACCATGGGTCATAAGCTTGTTTAGTCTTGTCATCGGCAGTAGCATTTGGAATGTCCAGTCCTTTAGTAGAAATATGGGAATAATGTCTCTGAGCCTTAGCATAAAGAGCAGAAGATGTAGCCCAGATGTGATAGTTCGAACCATACAACTTGGTAGTTGTCACACAAAGATTACATAGAGGATTAAAGGATGCCATAGGAAATAGAGAAGTCAGGAGAAAGATTAGTAAATCATAGCAAACAGCAGACATGTCAGCAAGCACACAGTAGAGGTAGGCACACAATAGTCAATAAACCAAAGAAGAAGAAATCCACATGGACAAATCTAGGAGAACCCTTATGCAGGAAAAAGATAGAAGAAGGATATCTGATGCATTAGATATCGGAACCCACATAGGGTCAGTACTGGATAATGCAAACCTACACCAACATGGAGGAAAGCTTAACCTACCATAAGGCATACGAAAAAGAGTAGCGAAATTCTATTATTCCTTCATGCTATGATTGGATGTTTATCCACAGCCTATAAGACGAAGAAGAGGAGATCTTGGACAGAAGTAGGATACATGAGAGAGATGTGGGTGAATGGTTATGGAAGGGAAGGAGAAGAGATGTGGTGGAAGGTATTGGTGGTGGGTGTGGCTAGTGGGTTGTGGTGGTGGGTATGGCTAGGAAATTGGGCAGGTGGTCGTGGTGGTGGTGGGTTGTGGGTGTTGTGGTTAGTGATGGTGTTGTGTTCGGGTGGGTAGGAGGTATGATGGTGGTTTTCGGGTGTTATAGTTGTTGTTGGTTGTATAGTAGGTGGTGGTAGCAATCAGGTGATCGGGAACGGAGCAGTTGTCTTGTCGGTATGATGGGTGGTGGGAGCAGTGGGAGGGATGTGTTGGTGGGCGAGGTAGAGAGTGAGGATGTGTAGTGGGCTCGGGGCACAGGTGGTGACAACAGTGGGGTGGATGTAGTTGGATCTAGGTGGGGAACAGTCTGGCGGATGTCGATTGGTTGGTTGGGTGATGATGGTGAGCGGGCGGGATGTGTCAGGTGTGGCGGGAGATCAAGTGGTGGGATGGGAGATTAGTTGTCAGGATTTGGGATGGCATTGGTTGTAGGATGGGCATGTAGTAGGTTGCATGGTGGATTAGTATGTTTCTTGGTAGGTGATGGCATGTTGGTGGCTGATGGCATGGTTGGTTGATGGCATCATGGACATGAGATAAATCTACGGGTGGAGGGCGGTGTGCTTCCAATGAGATGGTGGTAGGAGATAGAGAAGAAGAAGGTTGAATGATGAGGAAGATGGAAGCAAGAAGAAGAAGAAGAGAGGGAGAAGGGAAAGATGGCGGCTAGGGTTTAGGGTGTCATGGGTTAGGGTTGACATGGAAGGGTCTTAAGATGGATCATGCTCTGATACCATCTAGAATATGAAATAGATTTGGATTAGTTGATAAAAATAAGTACAAGAGACTCTCTTATGTAGGAGTTTTTAGAGTAGGAATAGTCTAGAACAAGATTATTCTAGAATAAGGAAAAAGGCTAATGGGCTAACAAACAAAGGCCCATGACATAATAATAAGACAAATAAATCCAGGAAAATATATATACTAATATTCCACATATCTAGATAACTTACATTTAGGTCCTTGTTTATACTCTCTTGATCTAGGAGGGTTTCCACTTCAAGGTTGGGAGCAAAAATCTTATTAAGCATTTTGACAGTTTGGAGGTGACTATCATTCCCTAATTTTAACTAGAGAGCTTCTTCCCTATCATGTTTCACTTTCTCCAGGGTGGCAAACAATTTACTTATAAGCTCAATATATATATATATATATATATATATATATATATATATATATATATATATATATATATATATATATATATATATATATATATATATATATATATATATATATATATATATATATCATGGACAGTCATTGTCGCCTCAAATAATCAAATAATCAAATAATCGAAGGGTTTCATGATATCTTGAGAAAAAAGATGTAAATCTTCCATTGTCTTCTGGTAGGCGTAGCATGTGGCAATCACCCTACGTATCAAACACTCTAGATGTAGTGGCTACTTCAAATTTCTATGTCTAATTCTCAGGGCCTCCTTGTGTTGTTCATCTGTACCTCCTCATGTGGTGCATCTTACATCTCTCCATCCTCGTCATCAAGAATTAGCCACCTTCGGGCTTCCAACTCCAGTTGCAGTTATGGCACGATGGAGGAAGTTGACAGTCGAGTTGATGTAAGTGGTGGTGCTTCCCTCAAAAAAGATGGAGTTGCTATAGATCCTACACATTGTGACTGAGTCATAGACACCTACACGATGGAGTCCATCAAGGTATACAAGTAGGAAGCTACCATATGGGGTGTTCCGTCGTGAGAGACAAAGGCATACGGTGGTGGTGGAAGAGATGGAGGCATTAGTTGGGCTGAAGATGAACCATTTTTGGACCGACGTCCATTGGAGATCATGTTCTTGGTTCTCTCTGTGACTTTCTTTGTTATCTTCTTCATTTCAGTTGGATTTTGAGTGGAAGGTATGGGAATTTGTTTTTTTATTTCTAAGTATGTGGGAAGGAGTGGAGGTGAGAGTGGGGATCTTTGAGTAGAAATGGAGTGTAAATGGTAGATGGAGGTAGGAGAAAGGTTATGGAGTGGATTGAGAATCAATTTGTGGTGGTGGACGATGAAATCGGGGGCTTTGAGAAGCTATGAGGCCATTGCACAGCTGCTGGAATGTGACATAGGCATGGAGGGTCACAGAAGTAGTGAAATGAAAGGTTACCAGATTGTTGGAATTGGGTCATTTCAGTGGAATGGGCTCACCGCTGCACAACTGTGATGGGTGTCGCAGTCGTGTTGGCTTGTTGGCATCATGTCTATAGTGGTTGGCTGGCACACAATCATGTTGCCTAGTGCACTCATTCTAGGCTTGTTCTTTCCTTCCTTGATTTTCTTGTACTCTGTGATTTTGAATGTCCCGCCATGGCCATGCCATGGTACCATGGCCATAGTGGGTACTGTTGTAGGTGATTTTAACATAGAACTCCTCAAATCATCAAACCCTTGAACCAAAGTAAATTTTCATCAATCATCTTCCTCATGTCATCCCATTTTTTTCATTTCATCACTCTTCACATGCACATATCTTGTGTGTGTTCTTGGAAAAGTGAAAGAAAAACACAAAAGTATCAAAAATGAAAGGTTGGGTGAAAAATTCCCCAAACCTAGGTGGGTTGCCTCCAACTTGAGCTAAGTTGTATGCCTTCAGTTGGGCTTCTTGTAGTTCTTTCAATCCATAAACCATTTGGAATCATCGTGTGTCCATTCTTGTTAAAGATACATCCCTTATTTGCATAAAATAGTTCTTCCTTGTTCGATTGATCACAAAATTTATCACCATGTTTTCCATTAGGTCTCTGTAACGCCCCTCTAAGTACATACTTGACAGCATAAGCAAACCCTATGTTGTCCATAACATGGGTCACTTGGCTTGGATGAACATTACAAAACATGATATTCAATAACAACAAGATAAATGAAACACCTTGCATTTATTGGAAATCTTGATTCATACATTGTTCTTTGAAAAGGAAAACATAAATTGTCTCATCTTGATCTCAAGCCTAATACATGTAGAGTTAATAAATCTAAAACATGAACTAATAACTAAACTAGATAATCTATTGAATGGTAGATGGCACCCCACCAAGCTAAAGTCACTTTGTTGTCAACTAATCTGATGGTCTCACTTTAGTTCTCCTTTTCTCCTTGATCTAGGGACATCTCATCCCACGGCGATATGAAAACAAAGGCATACATCAGTAAGCGACACTATACATTTTATAAGAATTGAGAAAATAACATATATACTTGGCTTGAGAGAAAATATTGACATGAATTTGACTTAAGCATTCTTGATTACATAAACTTGATAACATGTAGAATTGAACAATTAATATATGCATCTACAGACCCCGACATCCCCTTTCCACCCCTGACTACATCCACAACCACTTCCACTTCCTTAACCCCAAACCCATCTACACAACCAACCACAACACCTGGTCATCCTTCCTCTAGAGAGACTCGATGGGCATACGACCTTAAGGTGGTGCCATGGTCCTTCCCGAATGTGGACGTCACCTTGGAGAGACCATGGATCAGCACCCTGATCGAGGATCAAGCAGAGGCCACTACCAAGTCAGCGTTGGCACCGGAGGATCGGCGGAAAGCATTCTACAAGGATGGAGATGACACACAGTGGACAAGCTTCTCCAAGATGGTGCTCACTAACATGAACGACTCCCACCGATTCTCCATTCTGGTCCAGGTGCTGGGAAAGAAGAAATTGGTAGTTGAGCAAATACAGCGATGGATGGTGCAAACATGGAGACTGTGGGGTGACCTGGAAGCCTCGATCCTCGTCAACGGACTGATACTAGTTAGATTTGTGACCAGTAATGACATGAAGAAAGCCACTGAGGCGGGGTCGTGGTTCTTTGACCAGCAACCTTCGCTGTGCTACCCTCAAAACCATCCCGGTGTGGGCGTCCTTGCCTAACATTGGCACCCATTGGTCTCCTAGAGTTGTGGAGATGATTGCCCATGCTATGGGAACCCCTCTGGTGTTCGACAAAAGGACCCAGAGAACAAATATTGGATGTGTGCACTTTTGTGTTGATATCTCGGCAGACAAGAAACCTCCATCGGTGGTGATGGTGGAACTCCCCAATGGTAAAGCATGGGAAATTAAGGTGCATTATGATGCCCTCCCCGATCGTTGCAACTCTTGCCTTGTTTTCAGACACAGTGATGGGGATTTCCCAGGCCCTAGACCACCTAAGACCACAACCCCACCCTTCAAGAAAGGTCGGTCCAAAAGAAGACAGCGGCACCCATCCAAAAGACCCGCCTCAATGTAGCGGGTACGGGAGTGGCGTGCAAGGTAGACATCAGGAACATGGCCTTCACTCAAATGGAGGAGTGCCAGTGATGGGTGTGTCGTTTCACGTTGTCCCCACGAGTGATATGGTGACCACTACAGTCAATGCCAGGGGAATTGACCCTGCGGATGTTGTGGGAGAGGGAATTACAAGTCAGATGGAGTTGGATGTTGGGTTTTAGGGGAGGTAGAGAAGGCAGCGGAAACAAAAATGTTCTCCCCAAAACCCAAAACAAGGAAATGCGTCAACGTCTATAAAATAGGAAAGGATGGTTTGTGGAATCATACCTTGTCCCGAGGCTTGCTCGGCGACAATAAATCGCGCCTTGTGCGGCCTTCACCTCCGATCTAGGACGGTGTTTATGAATGCATATTCATCTCTTATTTTTGCACATCTGGCACTGTATGTGTTACCAGTTGGGTACCCACCAACCTCCCCCAATCCACATCCATCTTCAACACTTCATTTGCTATTGATGGAAGATCTATGGATCCTATTGGAGGGAATGCGAGGTGAAAGAAAATATGAGCACCCCACTGAGCTTCTACAATTACCCTATCATAGGGTACACTATGAAGCTCCTCAGATAAAGGTCCCGGCCCTCATACACATCCCCTTCAGCTGGATGTTTTTTGAGCTACCAGGGCCACCTAGAAATCCTTGCTCTTCTCTTCCCTCCATCTCGGGTTTCGATTTTGCTCGGGACGAGCAAAAATTTGAGTCTGGGGTGGAGGTGGGTGGTATGTTTCTATTCCATCCCCTTATCTTTTTATTCTTGCATTATTTCTACCTTTTTTTTTGGTTTTGCATATAGTTGTTTTGTTCATGGCCATTATCTAGTCGGCCATATTTTTATTTCTTTTATTACAAAATGGCCTTTATCTAGTCGGCCTTGATATGATCATTTGTCAAAATACTCCCCTTAATGATGTAACTTCCTTACAACTAAAATTTTGAAACTTTCATGACTAGAAATCCTCCTGTCACTTAGGACCTCAAATAATAATCACTCCTTGGAAAAGATGGCAAGCCATAGAGGACTCATAGGATTCAAGAGTGATGCTTTCTTATCATGTACAACTTGTATAAATTTTCTTGATTTTTCGCATGATTCGGTAATAGTTGAACCAATGAATGATACTCCTAAAAAAAGATGAAAAAAAAAGTTGCACAAGATCGGCCTCTTCTACTCTTCTTCTACCACTTCCAAATCTTTTCATTCGTCAAAAAGAAAAAAAGCCAATAATTCCCAAAAGGCTAAGTTTGAGGTGGCACCCCTTCCCCCTCTTTCGCTTCTTTCATACCCACGCAATTGGGTGTATCACCAAAAATCAAAGGAAAAAAAATGCGGTCAATGTAACTGCATGTCCACTAAATAAAAAGGTCTCGAGTCGAATAGAGGAGAGACTGTCCTTCTTCCATACCTCCTTCACTCCAATTTTCTACCCAGGAAAAAACTACAAAAACCCCAACCATCCAAATCAGTCATGTTCTTGTGTAAAACTTAAAAAAAAATTGGAGTACCAAATGCAAAGGTGAAATGAAAATCTGTTTTATTGCAGGTCTTGAATAAATGCAAGTTTGTGAAGTAGGAAATATAAAAGTCACTTTTTGTGAATTCAGGAAGTCAGGGTCGCTTGGCCATATTTTGGTGGAAGGAATCCAGTGATTGTTAGGATAGTGAGGATGATAGGTTGAGAGTATGTCTTGAAAGTATTTCTTGATTTTAATGTTGCTCGGGACGAGCAAAGTTTAAGTTTGGGTATTTTGATGAATGCATATTCATCTCTTATTTTTGCTTCATTTAGAATAATTAATTATGACTTTTTTTGTTAATTTTAGCTAATTCAAAAATAAATAGCACTTTCATCTTCTTGATATACTTTTCCTGAATTTTTAAGATATTTTTCTTAATTTTCAGGAATTATCTAAGTAATTAAATCGAGAAAATAAAAGATGAAGATATGAGGTTTTTAAATATTCCCGCAGTGCCTGAGATACTCGTCACCAAAATAGTCATATCTTTTGCGTCTAAAGGAGGAATTTCAAGATAAAGTATGGAATGAAAAGAGATTTTTTTTTGGCTAAAAAAAAGACATATTTTGCGGCAATTTTGGTGTTTATTTGGCTGCGCAATTAATCAATTAAAGTAGCATTACGTTTTCCCGCAGAGTCTGATTTCAGTATATACATTTCACCAAAATTGGTATAACTCCCACATCCCAAGGCGGAATTTATTGTGCAAGTATGCGTTGGAAAGATAATTCAATTATCTACAGGAAAAATATATTGTCGGGCCGCTTCTGAATTTTTGACTAGCCCAAAAATACGCTCGAAACCGCTGTTGCGGGAAATTAATGCAAAAGGGATGCAAAGAAATCAATTGTTTCCTCTATTGACTAGATCTAGAAAGTTAGCAACCGCCGGCTGCCACTTCTTTATCCTAAACCTAATGTATAACCCCCTCCTTCTCCTATAAAAGGAGGGGCACTTCCTCCTCCTCAAGGCATCTTGGATTTCTTGTATTTGGGATTCTGAAGCAAAATTGTCTTGTAATCATTCTCATTTTATGCAATAAAGTAGATCTTAGTTCAAGTATAGCTCTTTCATTCTTGTTCTTGTCTCTTCTTTCCGCCTTAGTTTAATCTTCTCTTCTCCTTTCTTAATTTCTGGAGCAAGGAACAAAGAGTTAAGCCATTTCATCGTCTCTAGGATAAGGATTAATTTCCTGATCTCTGGGCTAGACTATGGCTTCAATTCTTTCTTCCTCTATCTCTCATTTCTCCGTGTGTGAGTAGTCTCTTATCGGGGCAAGGGGAATAACCCCTTAGCTATGGTTTTAACGATTTCTTCTTAAACGATTAGATGGTAATCGATTTTAATTGAATGATTGATCTTCGGATCGCATGTTAATCCGGATGGATATGACCATGGAAATCCGGATTTAGAACAATAAAATCGATTACATAAATGTTTTGATATGACCGTGGATTCTCGTCTTTTAGGTTGATAAACTAGGAAGCATGAGCACCAAGACCAATGGGCTCATTTGGAGTTTCTCTCTTGTGAGTTTTTAAATTCGCAAACCTTCATCGAATCGTCGTTTAAGATTTAGTTGTTATCACCTAGGCTAAGGTGGTGAAAACCCCTACAAGCCTCGATTTCCTTCTCTTGATTCAATCACTGCATCCTTCGTTTGCTTTGATTCTTAGTCTTCCATTCATATAGTTTGCTTTTGTTAACAATCTTTTTATTATTCTCTTATGCATGTTAATTCTTGTTAAGTGTTTTTTCTTGCATTAGTGTAATCATTCAAACCCTCAACTGGACTTTACTTTCTGCTCTAATAAAAAGAAAAATACCAAAAATAAATAATAAGTTCTTCAAATCTTTGAGTTCTAAGAACAATCTCTAATAGTTGTCCTGTGGGATCGACCCTTCTATACTGCTCTTAAAACCGGAAGTAAAAAAGGTTTAAACTCTAGGATTAACCATCTTAGTGATTGATATTGCAAAACGACGAGTATCAATTTGGCGCCGTTGCCGGGGACAACGGATTGTTTTTTCGAACCCCAAAACAATTTTGAAAAACTTTTTTCTTTTTTTTCATGCCTTCCGAGTAACATTCCGGAAGTGTACTCCTCTTTCTGCCGAGTTTCCATTCCGGCAGTACATTTTTTCTGCACACGATTAACTGCTTCATTTGTGCATTCGACGCTCGCTGAACGTCAATTCTGCGGTGCAATTTTTTAATCTGGAACCAGAGAGGCTAAGGATGATTTTAATTGATGATGATGACGATGATTATATCATCTTCAATCAAGTAGAACCAACTCCAGTACCTAAAGCTCCACCAATCACTTCCATTGTGGATGTTAATCTAGTTGATTCTAATGGCCAAACTACTTCATTGGAACCCTTTCTCTATAATGAACCACCACCCTTACAAGAAGTCCAATGTGATATAGTTGAGATTCCACACAACCTTGATCAGGAGATGGATAGGTGTTTTAAATAAATTCAGGATGTTGTAAATGAAGAACTTTGTTTAGCTAGGGTTGCAGCTGTATGGGGCCCTGACTATCCATATAAGTCAGAAAATGAGTGGATGGAGGCCTATGTTGATAAATTCATGAATCAAGAATCTTTTAACAAAAAGTTTAAAGACTGGTGGGATCAAAGAACATCCCAACAACCTCAGACTTTACCACCCTTCTCGGTTGTAGGCCCATATTTGGATGTTTGCAATAATCATCACATCTTGGTTGAGCCCATTGTGACCAATGTACCATCACCTCCCCAACATGCACTAATGGATTCTTTTGAAAGGATTCCTCATCAAGAGAATTATGACCTCACTCACCCACCTATTTTTCCACATCTGGTTGAACCTGATGAGGTGATTCTACCACATCAAGAACCTTACATTACACTGTTATATTGTGAGGTGATCCCTTCTGAGCCCATTGAGTTGGGCACATATCCTATAAAGGAATCAGATCTCCCCTTCAGTATAGTAAAGGATCCAATTGATTCCATAGACATCCATGTTGATGAGATCTTTTATGAAGAAGAGATGGAGAACTCCCCAATAGAGATGGAACAACCTAGATTGATCATTTTTTATAATTATGACGACAATTATGCCATTTGTGAGTCTTCCACACCAAATCCAATGGCTTCCATTTGTGAGTCTTCTATTTACATCAAAGACCAATACCCTTATTTTGAGTCTATTTTGGATAATAAGCATCCAACCCCCTTTGACAAAATGATTCAACATGTTCTGTTGCAACCAATTCCCATTCCAAGCACAACTGATTTAGAAGAAGAGACACAACCCTTGAGAGAAGTCTACATACCCCCTTCCACTGAATACAAGGAATATGTTCCCAATTTTACCCCTCATGAACCCTTGGGAACTCCTTGCATAGAGGAACTAGAGTTACATGCTATATTAACCATGAATACCATCTATCACAAGGTTGGTTGCATGAATTTTGAGCAGAGAAAAATTACTTATCATGTTGATTTAAATTTAGTTGTCCCTTTCATATCACCACCAATTCTCTTATATGCAGGTCAATATGACAGAGGGAAACCAGAGCCTGATCCTCCGCCTAACTTTGCACATCTGGCATTGCATGTGTTACCAGTTGGGTACCCACCAACCTCCCCCAATCCACATCCATCTTCAACACTTCATTTGCTATTGATGGAAGATCTGTGGATCCTATTGGAGGGAATGTGAGGTGAAAGCAAATATGAGCACCCCACTGAGCTTCTACAATTACCCTATCATAGGGTACACTATGAAGCTCCTCAGATAAAGGTCCCAGCCCTCATACACATCCCCTTTAGCTGGATGTTTTTTGAGCTACCAGGGCCACCTGGAAATCCTTGCTCTTCTCTTCCCTCCATCTCGGGTTTCGATTTTGCTCGGGACGAGCAAAAATTTGAGTCTGGGGTGGAGGTGGGTGGTATGTTTCTATTCCACCCCCTTATCTTTTTATTCTTGCATTATTTCTACCTTTTTTTTGGTTTTGCATATAGTTATTTTGTTCATGGCCATTATCTAGTCGGCCATATTTTTATTTCTTTTGTTACAAAATGGCCTTTATCTAGTCGGCCTTGATATGATCATTTGTCAAAATACTCCCCTTAATGATGTAACTTCCTTGCAACTAAAATTTTGAAACTTTCATGACTAGAAATCCTCATGTCACTTAGGACCTCAAATAATAATCACTCCTTGGAAAATATGGCAACCCATAGAGGACTGATATGATTCAAGAGTGATGCTTTCTTATCATGTACAACTTGTATAAATTTTCTTGATTTTTCGCATGATTCGGTAATAGTTGAACCAATGCATGGTAATCCTAAAAAAAAGATGAAAAAAAAAGTTGCACAAGAACAGCCTCTTCTACTCTTCTTCTACCACTTTCAAATCTTTCCATTCGTCAAAAAGAAAAAAAGCCAATAATGCCCAAAAGGCTATGTTTGGGGTGGCACCCCTTCCCCCTCTTTCGCTTCTTCCATACCCACGCAATTGGGTGTATCACCAAAAATCAAAGGAAAAAAATGCGATCAATGTAACTGCATGTCCACTAAATAAAAAGGTCTCGAGTCGAATAGATGAGAGATTGTCCTTCTTCCATACCTCCTTCACTCCAATTTTCTACCCAGGGGAAAACTACAAAAACCCCAACCATTTAAATCAGCCATGTTCTTGTGTAAAACTTTTAAAAAAAAATTGGAGTACCAAATGCAAAGGTGAAATGAAAATCTATTTTATTGCAGGTCTTGAATAAATGCAAGTTTGTGAAGTAGGAAATATAAAAGTCACTTTTTGTGAATTCAGGAAGTCAGGGTCGCTTGGCCATATTTTGGTGGAAGGAATCCAGTGATTGTTAGGAGAGTGAGGATGATAGGTTGAGAGTATGTCTTACAAGTATTTCTAGATTTTAATGTTACTCGGGACGAGCAAAGTTTAAGTTTGGATATTTTGATGAATGCATATTCATCTCTTATTTTTGCTTCATTTAGAATAATTAATTAGGACTTTTTTTGTTAATTTTAGCTAATTCAAAAATAAATAGCACTTTCATCTTCTTGATATACTTTTCCTGAATTTTTATGATATTTTTCTTAATTTTCAGGAATTATCTAAGTAATTAAATCGAGAAAATAAAAAATGAAGATATGAGGCTTTCAAATATTCCCGCAGTGCCTGAGATACTCGTCACCAAAATAGCCATATCTTTTGCGTCTAAAGGCGGAATTTCAAGATAAAGTATGAAATGAAAAGAGAATTTTTTTGGCTAAAAAAAGACATATTTTACGGTAATTTTGGTGTTTATTTGGCTGCGCAATTAATCAGTTAAAGTAGCATTACATTTTCCCACAGAGTCTGATTTCAGTATATACCTTTCACCAAAATTGGTATAACTTCAACATCCCAAGGCGGAATTTATTGTGCAAGTATGCGTTGGAAAGATAATTCAATTATCTACAGGAAAAATATATTTTCGGGATGCTTCTGAATTTTTTACTAGCCCAAAAATATACTCGAAACCGCTGTTGCGGAAAATTAATGCAAAAGGGATGCAAAGAAATCAATTGTTTCCTCTATTGACTAGATCTAGAAAGTTAGCAGCCGCCGGCTGCCACTTCTTTTTCCCTAAACCTAATGTATAACCCCCTCCTTCTCCTATAAAAGGAAGGGCACTTCCTCCTCCTCAAGGCATCTTGGATTTCTTGTATTTGGGATTCTGAAGCAAAATTGTCTTGTAATCATTCTCATTTTATGCAATAAAGTAGATCTTAGTTCAAGTATAGCTCTTTCATTCTTGTTCTTGTCTCTTCTTTCCGCCTTAGTTTAATCTTCTCTTCTCCTTTCTTAATTTCTGGAGCAAGGAACAAAGAGTTAAACCATTTCATCCTCTCTAGCATTAGGATTAATTTCCTGATCTCTGGGCTAGACTATGGCTTCAATTCTTTCTTCCTCTGTCTCCCCTTTCTCCATGTGTGAGTAGTCTCTTATCGGGGAAAGGGGAATAACCCCTTAGCCATGGTTTTAACGATTTCTTATTAAACGATTAGATGGTAATCGATTTTAATTGAATGATTGATCTTCGGATCGCATGTTAATCCGGATGCATATGACCATGGAAATCCAGATTTAGAACAATAAAATCGATTACATAGACGTTTTGATATGACCATGGATTCTCATCTTTTAGGTTGATAAACTAGGAAGCATGAGCACCAAGACCAATGGGCTCATGTGGAGTTTCTCTCTTGTGAGTTTTTAAATTCGCAAACCTTCATCGAATCGTCGTTTAAGATTTAGTTGTTATCACCTAGGCTAAGGTGGTGAAAACCCCTACGAGCCTCGATTTCCTTCTCTTGATTCAATCACCGCATCCTTCGTTTGCTTTGATTCTTAGTCTTCCATTCATATAGTTTGCTTTTGTTAACAATCTTTTTATTATTCTCTTATGCATGTTAATTCTTGTTAAGTGTTTCTTTTTTTTCTTGCATTAGTGTAATCATTCAAACCCTCAACTGGACTTTACTTTCTACTCTAATAAAAAGAAAAATACCAAAAATAAATAATAAGTTCTTCAAATCTTTGGGTTCTAAGAACAATCTCTAATAGTTGTCCTGTGGGATCGACCCTTCTATACTGCCCTTAAAACTGGAAGTAAAAAAGGTTTAAACTCTAGGATTAACCATCTTAGTGATTGATATTGCAAAACGACGAGTATCAGGTGTTTGTGCAGCTCCTGGTCATACTGGGACTAATGACTCCTGGTCTCACCAGGACTGTCGGGTTTGACAGCTGTCCTCCGAGCGGCAGAAATCTTCCGCCTATGAAGTAGTCCACACGGACCACCTGGAACTCCAATCTCCTTATCCCACAAGGAATTGGAAGGAGTCGCACCCTCCTGTCAGTGTACTAGTCGCCGACACACTCTCCTGCTACCAATTGCTTTCTGCAGTTGTCTTTCCCTTGTTGTTCCTCCCTTATCGGGTAGCACTTGCTCGAGCTCTCTCTCGGTTACCAAAACTAGAGAGAACGACAACTTCACATAGCAAGTGGTTTCACTGGGTTGTTCTTTGAGAATCCCCCAATACCCCTATATATAGGAGGGTCATGGGATAGGGTTCTCCATCTCGGACAATGCGGGACTAAAAGCAGGAGTAGAAGGGTTCGAGATTTTCCACAAAACAACCAACTCGCAACCTGAACCGATCATTTCATAACTGAAACAGTCAGTTGGGGACCTAAACCGGTCGGTTGACACCTAAACCGGTCGGTTGACACCTCAACCGATCGGTTGGGACCCATAAAACGGTCAGTTCACATGTGAACCGATCAATTCGTGGTACTGATCAGTTCCTGATTGACTTTCCATCTTTTGTTTCTAATTGGTATCAAATACCAATCCTTGTTCCAATCAAATTGGGCAAGTGAAATGAAAGGAAAATTCTCACCAATCCTACTTTCCCAACTTGCTCGGTTGCATCAATTGAACTGATCATTTCAACACTTAAAGTAATCATTTCACCCTGACCATGAAACGATCGACTCACCATCTGAGCTGATCGGTTCACCAAGCTGAGTCGATCGGTTTATCACATGAGCCGATTGGTTGGGAGTGCAGATTGTGCAGAATCAGTCAATTGCAGTTTCAATCAATCTGATACTCTAATCAATCTATCCAACACCTTGAACACTATGATTTTGAGCTATCAATCAATTGAGTGTTTAATTGAACTACTAAACTCCTTTAGTAATCAATCTAAACATTGTTTGTGGACAAAACTCCTCTTCCAGGTTAAATCCTATGTGTGTGACCCTGCAGGTCCTATTCACGTTGGCAGTGAAAGTCCATAACACTTATGACTTCACAAGCAAAGAGTGGTGCCTAGTCACACATCAGTGCTACCCAAGTGAAATAGAAAGTTGGAGAACAACTTTCAATCCTACAATCTGTGAATGGTGTTACAGTGAATGTATAATTCCTTTGTCACTGATATCCCGAATGAACTCGAGGCATGGAACAGTCATCCTGTCAATGTTCATTCACTTTCTTGATCTCAGAGTAGATTGGAAGAGATATGTATGACATCAATATCACATATTGATTCACACATGTGTGTGCACGCCTATTTCAATCCTACTCATCAAGTGTCCATGGATATCAAACTCCTTCGGGAGGGACAAATCCCATATCTATCACTCACCCCTCAAAAGCCCCATGTGTCAAAGCCACCCAATCATCACCTTTATAACAACCCATGTTTCAGGACTGCGTTTGATGATGTCAAAGTGTGCCCAACGACATGTGTTGAGTGTAGTGATTTCAGGTCAAAGAATCACACTCACCACCATCACAATGAGTAATGACTGTGACTACCATGTCATGGCTCCATGTCTCAAACTCACGGTGGGTCTGTCTGGTACACATGTTCTCTAACAAGTACCTGTGTGTTTGGTTTGATATCTCTATATCATGACTAATGAGATTTTGTCATCAACCAACACCATAATCTAGTCTTGTGTGTCATTGGTGTCTATATACCTTCCACAATGACATACGACTAGGGACATAACAAGAATGTAAAAACTCTTAGCATCTGTATGATCTCATCGTTCAGGTCCTCAACCTGAAAGCGTACGTCATTGAGTATTGTCATTCTCTAGACATTCAATCTGTTCTATCACTATCTCACATGACTGAACCAGAAAGAATTGGAAGCTTGCCTTTGATGTTTATCAAATCAATCTTAATGTATCCCACCAATCATCCCATGATTGGCTCTCAGGGCATACATACCAACAGACTCCCACTTGCACTGTGAGCCAATCACCCTTAAATCATATCCATTGTGATCTTCAAACATGTCCCACATGTTACTGTTCTCTAGTGCGATCATAGTGAGTAATGGCAACACCTTGCCAAAGTCAGTATAAATTGCATGTCTCTCATCTCTTTATTGTACATCAGACGTATGAGATGGAGTTGTCGTAATATGCGATCTAGTATTCCTTTGCTAACCTTTAGCCACATTGCATGATCAAGGATTACATACTTGTCATCAATGAGCGGAATATCTGTAAGTTCATCTCATGAACTTCTAGATCCATATAGTATCCATTGTTGTTCTCTAACGCATAGATACTCAGCATTTCCTTTTTAAATGGTTTTATTGGAACACTTCCAATTATCAACAAACTTTCACTTTTATATATCCTATATATATTTTGTAATTAATTTTCTATCCTTTCAGAAGTTCGCATCAATGTAACTCTTTACATTGAACTCTTCCTTATCTCCATTGAACTAGTACTTCCCAAGTACTTATCAAGTTCTCATGGTATTCCATTAACCCTTACTAGAAGTAGACAGACATCCACTCGTCATGTCTCACATACGAGTTATCAGGATGAGCACATCATATTGCTATGTCATACATACAAGATGATGAATGCATTTTGTTCTTGCCATGTCGATATATGCAAGATAATGGGATGATTACATACATGATAGATCCATATCTATTCTTAGTGTTCCCATTCTTCATAAGAATTGGACACTTGGCCTTGGGATACAAACTCCATGTAACATGGACAAATTTTCTCCCACTGAATCTGTGCATACTGAACCCTTCAGTACAGATTGCCAATGTATGCTTTCTCTTTTCAGGTCAAGAGGTTTTCGAGAACTATCTCTATAGATCTCTTATTCCTATCACATAGGAAACATATCTATCTTCCTTAAAGATAATTTCCACTTTTGGATTTCCATTCTAGAACATTTCCATTTCACATCAACATGTGGAATGTGAACACGCTCCCACTAAATCACATATACCTTCTTTATCTTTGACATATCAGTCAAACCCTTTGACTATATCATCAAAGTAAAGATCCAATTCTGAATTGCTTGTACTCAATCAATCACATTGATTAGTCCATTTTAACTTATAGACTTCATTTGCATTAGTGGATTCCTAAACCTTATAGGTTGTGTCACGTACACATCCTTGTTTTATTCCTCATAGGAATGTGATTTTATTATCCATATGCCAAATGTCTTAGTCATTAAGTTACAATCAACAAGCATCATCCTTCTCAAAATGTTATCCATGTGTCTTAATCATTTAAGATTCATTTGCACTTATGGATTTCATCCAATGGGTGCTACCATCAAGGTCATACCTTATGGTTCACATGGATGTCATTTAGGATGTAATGGTCATAAACCATAACTCAAAATCTGATTCCTCATATTCATCTAGATAGTTGACTCATCACATGACCAACTCATCACATAGATAATTGAGGTGTATCTGTTAAGGATATAAGAACTCACAACCCTTGTGATTCTTAATTTCTTTTATTAGTGTGGGGTATTCTTTTATTATGAAGAATTGAATTATTTGATAATCATTCTCTCACTTCCTTAGAGTATGATTCCTTCTTGATTTAGACATCACCATGCCTTAATCATGAGTTCACTATGATACACTATCATAATCACTCAAAAGGATCTCAAACATTTGGTCCAACACTTTACCAAATTTGCACTTCACCTATGATAATCTTGAACACTTCAAGATATTCAAATTGGTATTTCTCTAAACACCATTTGAAGTATTAGATATGTATGTAAATACATAACATGTATTATACCTAATAGGACAATCATTCTCCCACTACCATTAGTGAAGATTGATTAATCATGTCCAAGAAATTCATGTATCTTACTGGTTCTCTAACCAAAAGAGTCTAGATTTATCCATCACATGGAAACTAGAAATGAATTTCTCATTATTGATGCTAATTTGATTGTTTGAGTTATCTATAACTTTTAGGTATCATTTTATCTTATGCATATTAAATACCACAAGATAAACAAGGCATTACCACAAAGATCATATCTTTAGAAATTGAAACATCTCTTTATTGATTGCCATCATTGTCATACAATATGCAAAAATAAAGTGTTTCTATCTATTGGCAAATATGAAATAGCAGTTCATAACAGTATTACATGCCTTTTAGGCTGAAAATAAACTAAAGTACTCCTATCTATGGCGGAAACACTTGCCCCATTTATTGAGTTCTTTACACTTTACATCTTGGTATCATATACCTCAAAAGTGTTACAAGTTTACTTTCAGGACACCTTTAAGTAGAGACGTCTGTCACCTTCTTCTTCTTTTATTCTTCCAGATAGAGAGGACAATTCCTTTTCCAATGTCCGAGCTTTTGACAATGGTGGAAATTTCCTTTCTTGGTCACGCCTCCCTTGGCCTTGAGAGCTGAAGACGACTTGGGCTTCTGGCTAGCATCAGAACCTTTCTTAGCTTTGCCCTTTCCCTTGCACTTGGACTTTCCTTTCTTGCTCGTAATCACCATCACAGACTTAGGATTGTCCTTCTTTATCTGTATCTCAGCTGTCCTCAACATGCCCAACAACTCTGAAAGTGGCCTATCAAAGTTGTTCATGTTGTAGTTCATCACAAACTGACTGTAGGATTCTGGCAACAATTGCAGTATCTCGTCAGTAGCCAACTCTTGGCTCAGTGGAAATCCCAATCTTGTCAGGTTCTCCACATACCCAATCATCTTGAGTGTGTGAGGACCAACTGGATCTCCTTCTGTCATGACGCACTTGAACAGTGCCCTTAAGACATTGTATCTCTCTTGCCGTGCTTGATCTTCATACATGTTTCTAAGATGCTGAATCATCTCAATGACACCCATGTTCTGATGTTGTCTCTGCAACTCATGGTTCATAGAGCACAACATCAAGCACTTTGCATCAATGGCATCATCAGAATGCTTCTTGTAAGCATCCCTTTCTGCCTTTGGTGCATTAGGAGCAGGTTCCTCTGGAATTGGAGTATCCAGGACATAGAGCTTTCTCTCGTGAGTGAGAACAATTCTCAATGTACTATACCAGTCGTGGAAGTTTTTCCCATTTAGCTTGTCCTTTTCAAGGACCGATCGCAAAGAAAAGTGATTGTTGTTTGTTGCCATTTGTACTACAAAAGGAAAATATGCAATTTTAGTCCAAAAACTCATTTTTTACTTATTTGATTGATTTGAAAAGTTGACGATATAATTAGGCCTTTAATTAATTATCGCTCCCACTATTTTACTTCAAATTGATAGCCCTCATCATCAATCCGGAAGATTGTAGCGTACAACCTTCTAGTGGGCAAGATCCTGAAATCCTCTAAGTCATGGACCAGCTAGGGTTGTCACCTACAACTTAGATCTCTCAGGTAGGAAACTCTTGCCAATTGCATCATATGAAACTCTTAATGAATGAACATGCACAACACCTTGCCATGAACATTCCTTGCCTCTGGGCTTAGACGCTCTAAGAATCACCAGTTAAGTCTAACCCAAAAGCCGACACGGTAAACATGCACCCTGCTTTGGCAGAACCTACATGTCTACCCTTCACACTTCCACAAGATAGACGGCGCACCACGCTTTGGCGTAACCTACGCTTGGTCGATCGAGTTTTTCATGTGTGTCGCTAATGGAAGGCATATAAGACTTAATATTTTAATGAGGGATTTGGTTTTTATATACATATACATATCCAATCACCACAATACATAGTATGTATCATATACATGCTATATCCCACAGAAAACATGCAAAACGATAAAAGCGATGATTATGGCCATCCTAATGTGATTCCTCGAGCCAAGACAAATCACGGTCATCTAGGTCTACATCACATGCAACCTGTATAAGATGAACTTTGTTCTTTGCCTATTTGGGTTTGATCAACTCATCACATGACTGATCGGCTCGCCATCAGGCTGGTCGGCTGGGTGCCACCAGCCGATCGGTTGGCTCCTCCAACCGATCAGTTCGCTTGGTCGTTGTGCATCTCATCATGGCCGCCACCCGCTCGTCTCGCTCCTAGAACCGGTCATCAACCGATCGGCTCACTCCTTGAACCGATCGTCTCGAACGTCAATCGATCGGTTCACGCCTTGAACCGATCGTCTCAACTGTTGTCAGGATGTCCTCCGTTCTTTGACATAACAGTAAATAAAATTCTATCTTATTTTACATTGTAAAAAGAGAAACCTCGAGTTACATTCGAGGGGAGCAAAGGTAGGAAAGAAATATCGAATTATTTCGAGTTACATCAGGAATAGGAGAAGGAATATTGGTGTGTAGACCAAGATGCAAGCAACCATATACAACCATAAACATATAGGTTTTATTGGCCATAACCACGCTATACATCCACCAGAAAACTCATTTAAGGGTGATGTGTATCGAGTGCATTCATAATACATATCATATATGTAAATTGGGATTTGTGGATTTAGGATTGGACATGCATAAAGCCAATTTTATTCACATCGTATGCAATAAATAAAGGCGACAAACCAAAATCGATCACATTGATAATCCCTAAAGTATAGAGCAGTTGACGTGGCTCTGATACCACTGTTGGGTTTTAGGGGAGGCAGAGAAGGAAGCAGAAACAAAAAAAAAATTCCCAAAACCCAGAACAAGGAAACACGTCAATGTCTATACAATAGGAAAGGATGGTTTGTGGAATCATACCTTGTCCCAAGGCTTGCTCAACGACAATACCTCGTGCCTTGCGTAGTCTTCAGCTTCGGTCTTCGACGATGTCTATACAGCTCCTGTATAATCTCTACGGTGTACAAGGAACATTTGGAAAGAGATAGGTCCTTGCTCTATGATAGCATCAGACAGACGGCTCAACATCAGATCCCCTAGCTAGTTGTTAGGGATTTCAACATAGTGAGAATGGCTAGTGAGAAAAAAGTAGGAAAATAGGTGCTCGAGTATGTTATGGAGAACTTTAACCAGGTGATTGATGATGTTGTGCTCACAGAACTGAATATGACTGGAGGGCATGCGACTTGGTCTAATAAGTAAGGAATTTGCTGACGCATTTCTTGCAAGATGGACAGAGCTTTTCTAAATGAAGCATGGGCGAATATCCTTCCCTACTTGTTCATCAAGCTTGGTTCACATCCCTTCAGTGACCACGCTTGGATGCAGCTCAATCTGAATGAAGAGAATTTCATCCCCAAACCGTTCATATTCCTCAATCTATGGACTTCTTGGTTGGGTTTCAAGGAGGTAGTTGACAAAGGATGGAATGTATGTATACATGGGCACCCGCTATATGTAGTCTATAAGAAGCTAAAAAATACCAAGTGATGTCTAATGGAATGGGCCAAGGACAAAGTCAATATTAAAAACTTATTGTCTGTTTCTAGGAATGAATATGAGCAAGCTTCCTTGCATGTACGTAGCAATCCGCTCTGCCCTGAAGCGATAAATAAGGAAAGAGGCATGGAGAAAAAGATTGTCAATCTTGAGAATGTTGAGGAGTGTTTCTACTGGCAAAGAAGTAGAATGGCATGTCTTAAAGATGGGGACCAGAACACAAATATTTACCATTTAGATGTGAAGAAGAGGGCGCTCAAAGATGATATTTTTTCCCTGGTTAAAGAGGACGGATCTACTGTGGAGGGGAGGAAACAGGTGGGAGTAGAGGGTGTACAATACTTCCAAAATTTGTATAATCAACCTGCTATACAACTGTGTAATGTGCCTCTCCCTACGAGGAGATAGAATAAGGCAATGAACTTCAACCTTTGTCAATAGGTGATAGATGAAGAGGTGAGGTAGGTTGCTTTCTCCATAGGGGCTAATAAGGCCCCTGGCCCTGATGGCTTCCACGGGAAATTCTTTCAAACTAGTTGGTTGGTAATCAAAGATGATATATGTAGAGAGGTAAGATGGTTTATGGTGGGGGGGGAGAATGGTGAGGGAGGTTAATCATGCTTTCATAAAAATCATCCCCAAAAATATACCTTCCAACGATATGATATATTTTAGACTGATAGCCTACTGCTCGACGTTTTACAAGATCTTAGCTAATAGGCTCAAGATGTACTTCCCTAAAATCATCTCACAAATCCAAGTAGCTTTCATAAAAGGGAGAAGCATTTCTGATTGTACGCTACTTGCCTTGGAGTTTCTCATAGACTTCAAAGTCAAAAAAAGTTCTAGGAAAGCATGTGTTAAACTCAACATTACCAAAGCATATGATTTCATCAACTGGGACACACTATGGAAGATCATGAGATCTATGGAGTTCTGTGAATGATGGATCACCTTGATGCAACAATGTGTTCAAACCACCTCCTTCTCCATACTTGTAAATGGGGCCCATATGGGTATGTTCACACCAAAGAATGGACTACGACAGGGTGACCCCCTCTTTACCTTATTCATGGAGAGCCTTACAACACTAATTAAGAATGCAGAGGATCACAACAAAATCAAGGGTACAAAGGTGATGCCCCACCTCATCTTTGCATATGACGTTCTCCTGTTCTCCACGGGTGATGATAAAATACTTGTGGAGTTCAAGAAGGTTATGGTGATTTTGGGAAGCTCACAGGTTTATACATGAGCAATGTGAAATCAAGGATTTTTCGATCTAAATCATGTGATATGAGAAGGGGAAGGCTCATAAGTGCATTTGGGATCAGGAGAGGATGTTTTCCCACCAGATACCTTGGTGTTCCTCTATCAGGTGGGAGAGGGTTCTTTAGAGATTACAACATGTGCCTTGACAAGATCAGGGGCAAAATTGATAGTTGGGTTGGTCTTCGAATTTCTTCTGTAGGTCACCTTGTACTAATTAGATCGGTCATTCAGAGTATGGTGTGGTTATGGTGTGACTTGTGCATCCTACCTACTTTGATGATGTTTAGCATTACACGCCTAATGATGTCTTTCTTATGGGGTGGTAAGGGCCATGGTGTTTCTTGGGATACCATTGCCAAGCCACTTCATTTCGACAGTCTTGGGATTCAAGGCATGGTTGAGACCCACAGGCAGCCCAACCTTAAGAGGGTTGATCAGTTCCTTAGGTAGCCTCGTGGTGTTTGGGCTACCTGAATGAGAGAGAGAGATAATGGGTCACTCGGGGGGTCCAATACCTCCACTTTGTATGATTCCCGCATGTGGAAACATATGAACACGGGGTGGGATGAGGTTATACTCTTGTATAATCGTGATAGTGATGGGATCTGGACCTTTGTAGATCCCCATGTGTACCCTTGGAAGATGACAGTAGGCAACCCTGTCCCTTGGCGTGTGCTTCTTTGGGGTAGGTTCTTCAATCCCAAGTGGAGTACCCTAACCTACAAAGTGATGTTGGGGAAATTACCTACAAGAGACAGAATGGCTCGTTGGGGGCTGGATACAGAGATTCTATGCCTGCTTTGTAGAGAGGAAGAGGAGTCCCATACCCATCTTGTTCTGTGAGTGTAAAGTTTCCCGTTACATGTGGGAACAATTATGCCTGAAGAACGGATGGGGCCACTCCCCTCTAATTCATCTATAGGAGGCAGTTACTTGGACCATGGAGAAGACGACTACCCAGTTTTCTGGCATTTGCCTTACAGGGATTTTTCACAAGGTTTGCCAGTAGAGGAACAACATAATCCATGGGAAGCCTAGTATGGATTACTTACATCTTTTTGATAGTTTACATAAGGAGATTGTTAGGCTTGTAAGAGCCAAACCTCCTCTACACACTAACCTAACCCCACAGATTAGGCGTTACTGGGATTTTGTAGTTTAACCCATGTGTACAGGGTTGGGTTATGCTTTTGGCTCTGTACTTTTTGGAATTGACACTTTTCTTTCTTCTTGGAGTAATATATTATCAATTTCCAAAAAAAAATATCATCTCTCTATGACTTCCATTTAAGTTCACATGATTGCTAGGAAGTCCCATAACGACACAAATGCCCATGATTTGTCTATAAAAGCCCATAATTGGCATGAATGCCCATAACGACCATAAAGGTCCATGATTTGAGAAGCATATAAAAACTGATTCAATTCCAATCAACTTGATCATTAACATGAAATTAGCATTAACATTAACATAATTCTTAAACTTAACATGATGGGATTTCTCCCTCTTGAACATGAACTTTAAAATCCACTAATCATTGATTCATTAATCATAAATTATAATCTTAGTGAGCATGATTACCATATGACGTAAGATATAGCAAACATCAATCAATTTATATGATGAACATGATTTGACCATTGAACTTGAAATTGAAAGCATAATTCCTACATCATACGTAGCAAACAATTCAACCAAAGTACATATGTATAGTGGCATGACCCGCTTACCTGGAGCAAAGAACATCCTTAGGTTAGTCCTTCTTAGTTATGGTCAATTCCTAAACCACCTGAAAGAAACATTCATACATCAAAATGTACTTTAACGTGATCTTAAACCCTACTCTTACGTCTATAGAAAAACATGATCTATCATTATAAAATTAGGGTCTGAAAACACTTGAATCAGATCCTACTTAGAAAAATCATTTCCATAAACTATTTGTGCAAAATTGACAATGTGTGTGATTACCAAGAATTTTTAAAGTAGGAACTAGCTACAGATTTTTGACTGATTAATCTTTACCTTTAATTTCATGTTTGGTCACCCAAGCCCACAAATAGGGCCAAAAGACCCTAAAAATCATGCAAAGAACATCCATAAGTTCATTCAATGATAAAACACATATTGAGGGAAATAAGATGCAAGCTAACAGGTATAGATGTGATTGAAGTGTAATAAGACACAAGATGAAGGTCTAAAATAGGACCGCATCACCCATCCAATGTGATTCTCTAACTAAACCCTAGCATATATACTATGTAGATTATTATTATTTTATTAAACTGTAGGTATCTTGAAGTGTACTAGTCAAACTACTAGCTAGTGATTTCAAATCTCAAACTATCTCCATTTAAGAACTAAGATTATTAGACTCTAATAGATCTCTTCAACATCAAATATTTGGAGCAATATTACACAAAGGTCAGATCTACCATGGATTGCCCAGTGGTTGAGTCAAATATCATGGGTCTGACCTGGATACACATGTTCACACCACCAAGAGAAATAGGGTATATAACCCAACTATACCAAAACATGACCATAGCTTTTCTATATTACATGTCAACATACCTTTGTCAAAAATTGTGTCTTACCAAATGTTTTTGAATGTTAGGGAATACCAACCCCAAACACCCCCTATATTAAAAAATATACACTCCAAGCCTATTCTCACAATTGTCATATTGTTACAAGATTAAATTGTTTATCTATTTCTACCACCATCCTAAGGAAATAGATCTACAGACTGAGGGCACTACATGAACAGAGTTGCATTTTATTAATTAGATCAATCAATCATTTTTTGCGGCATCAGTTAAGGCACATACAAGAAACATGCATGTAATTAAAATATTAATCAAGTTTTCCTAACCTTAGAAGATATGCAATGTATTACCATAAAAATTTGATTATTAAATCTAAGTTCTTGGAACCACTCTCGGACATACCAAGGTCAACTAAAAATCAGGGCACAAAAGGCTTGATTCTCCACCAATGACCATACCAAGGACAAAAATTCATAATAACAGCATATACACATGAAATTGTGTATTCCCTTTCTCATCCTAATCTCCTGGCACCATGCAAAAATTATCTTTATATTCAAAAGCTTGTGAAAGTTGCATGAAGTGCAAGGATATGCATAGAATTTTAGCTTTCATGCATAAAAGATCTACATTGAGATAGTGGATTTATTTCAAGTGGAAATTATGCATCTTCATAGCTAAGGAAACGTCTTAGAAGAATATTTTAGGAGGGATTCTAAATAGCAGGTAACATCTTGTACTTTGAAACTTCATCATATGGTATAATGAAATTATTAGGGTGCCATCTTTAAGAGTATTTATACACGTATTTCAAATCGATGAACTTACATGACTAACTAAGAACACGTTTTAATTTAATGAGTGCATTATGAGATTAAGATGAACATGTGAATTCTGATTACCATCTTTTTTGCTTAAAGTAGTATAAAAGATTATCTTTCAGAAAAGTTAGGGATTTATAACAAGTCTAAGGTTTGTATGTCGAAAATAGGCAACAAATGCAACTAGTTTATATCACTCGACTCTAGTATGGTAGAAACAAGTTCCATACTAAAGACCACAATCAAGAAGCTAAAGCTCCAAACTTTCTTCAAACAAGCTTCCAAAATAGCAAGCAATGAACTCCATCCAAAGATCCAAGCTTTCAACCACCAAATCTCCAAGAGAGCTTCATTTCTATGATACTAGAGATACTAGGGAAAGAGGGAGAAACATGAAGAAAGGGCTAGTCATAAAGTCAAGATTTTCACCATGGAAGGCTACTAGAATATGCTTCATCTAAAATAACCATGGAATTGGCCCAAGGAGGAAGAAGATAGTTAGAACATCAATAAAATGAGTTGGGAAGAGAGATAGATTTACATGAGTTAGAATTTAGAAGAAGCAAACTACAAGATAGGATTCCAATCACTAAGTAAGAAGAAGACGAAGCAAGCACAAACATGCAAAGCTTCAAGAAGATTAGAAACAGCCCCGATGATCACCACATCATCTTTGACCAACACATAAAGATCTCATCGATCTCTCAACAACTGATGAGCATTGTTTGATGGACACCAGTAGTTACTTTGATCTCCCCTCCAGCAACAACTCCAACAGTTAAGGTCAAGGAGAGGATAGGATGGGTATTTATAGTCTAGGGTGAGAGAGGGGAGAGATAAATGAAGAGAGAAGAGGGGTCATAACATCAAATTGTGGATTATTGCTACAACCCTATTGGGCAAGCATGAGGTTGGTTCCTCGTTAGTGCTCACAAGCATGTGACTTGTATCTTGTCGATCCTTGGCCATCGAGAAATCACTCTTTGCTCAACATCATAGGTTTTTGGGGATGTAATTTTTTCCCATCCAATTATGTCTGACCGAGAAAATTTGGTTTCATGTTTCAATTATGACATTTTGGGTCGATTCCAGGTTTAAGATTATGTATTTTAATATATATATATATATATATATATATGGGGTCAGGTCCAAACTTGGAAACTAGACAAAACTAGGCTCTAAATGGTTACTTATATACATATATTTATGATATGTAAGCTATATTTAGAAGTGATATATGTGTTATTTTGGTATACTATATGTGATGTGGAAGAACATGTTGATAATTTGATGTGATATATGTGTTTTCAATGGCATTGTGATATTCCAACTGTGCTAGAACATATTTATGAGTTAGATAACGCCAACGACCTTTTGTTATATAGATTTTATTATGATGTGATAGAAATGTTGTTTTGGTATGGTATTAGTGTTTCCTATTGGTTGGATAGGTTAGATTTTAATATGATATATATATAGTTTTGGTATGATATAGGTGATATTGCAACATATTTTTTTATGCTATATGTATTTTTTTAGTACAATATATGTGATATGGTAGATGTGTTGAGATTTCCTTGTGTTTAGGTGATATTGATGTTTTATTGTTGGTATTATTCTTTCTTTAATAAAATAAAATGAGAGTGTGATATTATAAAATCAATGGAATTTTTTTATTTTTATATAGAAATAATGAAATTATTTGCAATCATATTTGTGATTCTACAAATGAATTGATCTTTATAAAAAAACATATTAAAATCAAGTCTGGATTTGGTTTCATGTTTAGAGTCCTCAATCCAGATCGAGACTAGTCAAAGCTTCCTAATGGAGAAAGTGTGATCAACCACACAACACTACTAGAACGACACTTCAAACTAATAATTATAATGGTGTTTGTCTATTCATCTCTTTGATAGTGGATCACCCTATCTGTCAAGCTCCCTAAAATACAAGTACAGATAAGGCATGGGACTACCAGGAGCTATGAATTGTGGGTTGAAAAGTCTGAGTGAAATCCTATAATAGATTTGGGTCCAGTTTTGGCAGTCAAACATTCTAGATTTGATTTTTTAACCTATCATCAAGTCAACCCTAGTTTTTTGACACCCTATCAGCTTGGAAGGATCTAAAGCTTCATCTCTGCCATCGTAGGCTATTTTGGTCAGTTTCTGCATGCAGTTGCCATCATCCGGTGTGAGGCCACTTCTCATCGGACATGCATTGGGGGACTTTGTTCCCTTGACAACTAATGAAAACATGGATATTACTGGTAGCAGCAGAGGAGAACTACTCACTAGTGGCCAATTTCTAAAGCAAATAAAGAAAGACCTAGAAAAAAATCAAGCTCAGGCTATGGCTAACAGCACAGTTGCCTAGTTGGAACACCTTCCTTTATATGAACTATAGTATGAGCTTGTAATTTGTAAATAAAACATCCTAATAACCGCAATTAGTTCAAAAAGTGTATTAAATTGTGATTTAAACAAACAACATGTAAAATAAGACCAATTCAAGGAATTATTCAACCATTTAATAATTAAAAAAAATCTAATCATGTAATAAAAATATCAAAGCACACAGTTAGTTGACCATGGTTAGGGGCCTTACAATAATATTGATAAATATGAAATTAAACAGTGACAATGGAACTTTGATGTTTCTTGTCATACATTAAAAATGTTTCCAGTACCATTTATCCATATTTGCAAGAGAAGTCCTCTCCTTAGGACTTTGTATGAGTTCCACATGGTTCTTCTATGATTTTTAAGCATAATGGAGATAAGGAAAGGACATAATGAGAAATACCTAAATAGGGAAAATATAGTTTAGTCTAGAGTGTCAATATACTCCAACTAACCTAAGTGTTGGGTGGGTGGTTAATACTACATGATGTGTACTATGTCTATGGTGTTTTCCTATACATATATGTCGTGAACTGAAATAGAATGTAGAATGTTATATTTCCATGTATACGAGTTATCTTTTATATCATATGTTGAGTTAATTAAATGGAATTCAAGTTCTTTCTCTATCATGCATTTTCATGATAATGATGTTCATGTTAAAACTTGAGCTATTTAATGATCTTATGTGTGTTGACTCAAGTTCTAAATTGACTAAAATTTTGTTTTGATGATGACTAACCATTCCACTCATTTGTATCTAATGCTTCTACTTGAGTGGTTTTAGATCAGATAGACACACTCTAAATGCCTAAACTTGTGCATTCAAGCTTGGATAAATCAAGTCATACATTCATAAAGATCAAGATTGAAGAATATATAGTTTCCTTCATAGATCTTTGATATAAATCACTTTTATTGATTGTATGACTTGTAATTAAGCTTAGAAAAAATCAAGAGCACTTAAATTGAATGTTTAAACACTTATTAGCATTTATCAAATTTCATTACAGGTTGCCTTTTCTGTCAAGTTCGTCTTGGAGACAACTTGACTGACAAGCCGTGTGGAGCTTTATAAATCCCATTATTGGTCGAGTTTGTTCTGGTGATAACTCGACCGCCACCTTGCACTTGTAAAATAATCTTAAGTCATCCATTGTGTTTCATCATAGATAAATTCGATCAAAAACTCAAAATTGTTTTGTCATATAGTGTTGTCGATCGAGTTTCCTAAAAGTAAGCTCAGTGGACAACATTGTACAGAAAAGTAGTTGAAGTATTGTAGAACTCAAAAATGTATCTGCTGTGACACCCAAAACAGCTAGAATATGTTCCTAAGTGTCTATATTGGCTAGTAGGCAACCTCAACTATAATAGGACCCCTTGGGCTTAATCCCATTGTTAGAAAAACACTATGAAGGTCCTTATATTATATTTAAGTGCCTCCAAGAGACTCCATCCACTCTCAAGCTTAATCACTTGCTACATCCATTAGATTGAGTAGGGGATTTGAAAGAGAGTTAGTCTTACATGTATATCTTGTGAGGCTCTTATTTCCTCCACCTCCCAATCTCTCTTTATACTATGAAGATGAAGATTCTCTCTCTTAACTAAGAGAGGTGAAGAAGAAGAAGAAGGGAATGGATGTCTTAGTGAAAGCTTCTACTTGGTGAAGGTGAAGGTGAAGTCAAAGGTAGAAAAGACAAGTCAAGAGTGGATAAATCCTTGAAGGCATAAGACTTGTTGAAAGAGTGGGTAAGTCCTTAGATAAGGCGAAAGACTCATTATGAAAGTGGGTAAGTCCTTGGTAAGGTAGAAGACTCTTGGTTATGGATAGGTAAGTCCTTTGTAAGGTTATTTCCCCCCTTGTCCTCAAAGGGAAGGCTAGGTCTCCGTGTCCTGGAAAAGGAAGGTCAATATTGTAACTCTTATAATGGAAGATAAGGAGTAAGACATGGTTGAAAATCCTACAGGTTTATCTCTCTAGGAAGTGAATGTACATCTCCTAGTTTGGAGTTTGGAACCACTATACATAGCTTGTTTTACTTGTACTTGTTTAATCTCTCACTCCGTTATTATGTATGTTTAGTTACACTCAAATTTCATATTAGCAACCTTATCTTGTGATACATCTTGAAGGTCTAATGAACTTGGTTTAAGTGTTTATACATCTATTAAACCACCCCTCCTCTAGAGCCCATCATTGATCTAAAAATGTGGAGTTTCATGATGATAGTCCCTATTTTAAATTTTCACAATTTTAATTTATTCAGATCTTGAAAGCTTCTATTTGAAACTTGTTTATTATGTTTTTTTCTAGTTTTAAGTTGAGTTTTGAGCTGGAATTTAGCTTAATCATCACTTGTAATTTGATCAATGGTCCTCACATGTAATTTAGTTGGTATGTGGGTGCTTTCCCCTTAGACTATTTTTGTTTTCCTCTCATATTGGGGTTCTAGTGTGTTTTTCGGTTGGTTTTTTGTAAGAAATTCTAGTCAATCACCAATGTTGATCGTACATATTTGGCCAAGTTGATTTGTAGAAATTTATTTGTAGTCGACTAAAGGTGTTCAACTTATAAAACTTTGTTAAAAAAAATCTAACTTTTTGTAGGACAACCTAATGTGTTGTTTTTGTAGAATACAATAAAGGCTATGGTTCTATTGACGTTGAAACTCAATTCAGTCAATGTTATTCACTTCATCCCCAAACCCTAGTTTTATGTAAAATTAGGATTTCTTCATGCCAAAATCATAAAATGTTGTAACCAAAGTATTCATAATGTATATAAGATAGGTTTCCAGGTATATTCAAACTATTACCATCAATTTGTAATTAAGTAAAGAGGTGAATGAGTATTTGAAGTGATTTATAAGCTATGCGTGCAATTATCTAAGTAAAATCCAATTACCTAGATAAACTAGCGACATGTCCTCGCAAGGATGGCAACCTATGAACTGATATTTAGAATATAGAAGGCACATTTATACTGTGCATACTTTCTCATGATAGTTATAGCTTTGACAAATCAATTTCTACAAGACATGTTACCAAATTTATGAGAAATAATTCAAGTAATAGTATATTATTCTTCCTTTTTGTGATTAAAGATCAGTTTCTATTAGCAATAATATTAGCTTAATAAAAAATCATCACTAGTGCCTATGGGTGCAAATAGATTATAAGATTGATAAAAAAAATTGCCTAAAATGAGAAATTGGTGGGCCTATGGTATTACTTGACATGTCCTTGTGGTATATCATGAAAGTTGGGTTGCTATAAAGGGAGGTATGGTGTTCTTATTTCAGGAATTCATGGGATTAAATTCATTTTTATTGAAACATGTATGGATAATATCTAAAATGCATAACCAAGGGACATCCAGGAGTGGAGTCAGTATTTTATAGTTGCGGGGGTTGATGGTTGTTTGAAAATATATTATAATACTAGAATAAAAATTATGTCAAATTTAAGTATATTGCATTGTTGGTCATTTACATATTCTAGTGTATGGTAGATTCGTGTGTGGTTTTTCATTATTGGTTGTAAAATAAAAAAAGAAAAACATATATGTTGAACTTATACGAGTTTGGTGTAACAAAAACATGTCACTTTTCAAACAAATCATGTAAAAAGAATATCCAATTTTAAATCTAACAAACATGTGCACATAGTCGCACACACAAATATAATATTCTTTCTTACCTAACCCATCTGACTTCTGATGTAACCATACCCTTCTCTTGTATATACATATTTGTGTGTAATGTTTGTTGACTTGAGAGTTATACATTGCCCATATTTTGATAATGACTTAATCATTCCATTCCTATGTACCTAATATCATTGTTAAGATTGATTTCAGGCTTTAGGTACATGAAAAGGATCAAATTATACAAGCCCTAGCTTGTTCAAGTTCAAGTCAGAAGCAATGCAAGTGTGCGTTTTGGGAAATCACTTAAAATGACTTTAGATGATTTTTGTAATCACTTGTATTGATGATATGACTTATAAGCAAGATGAGAAAAAATTAGGGACACTTAATTCTAAGGTTTAATCACTCAAATGTTAATTTAGAAAAACTATCACAGTTTGCTTATCGGTCGAATTGGAAACCCAACCGATCCAATGATGGATTTTCTAGAGAGACCAATCGGTCAAGTTGCAGACTCACAAAACTTGACCGGATGACGCACCAAGCAAAACTAATTTTATCTCATCGGTCGAGTTTCCCAAAAAAAACTCAACTGATAGTTTGAAAATTTACTTTGTCATTTAGTGGATCGGTCGAGCTACCTTTATTTAAATTGGATTGAATGTACTATACAGAAAATGCTAGAAAAAGTGATTATAACTGTTGGTGAGTTGTTTTGAACAATAATAAATCTGTTGCAACTTGGAAAACTACTATATTTCACCTTTAAGTGATCCCGCACTCAAGGGAACACCCCTAACTATGTATAGGACACTTTCAAGTTCATTCCAAGTTTTCTCATTCATGCTATTCTAAGTCCTTGCTATAGTTGAGTGTGTTACAATTCCTTGAGCCCCTTTTTCTCTCTCTAGTTTACACTTCATTTCATGATTATGAGTGAGATATGCCAGTTGTAAGAGAGCTACTTCCTTTTGATTGTAAAGCTCTCATTCCATTCCATCTTTCCTACCCCTTTCCTCAATGAAGCAAAGGTGAAGCAAGCTACTCAGAGTGAAGGTGGTTCTATTGTTCATCTTCTTCAAAGTTGAAGAAGAGGTGAAGATATTCTCCAGGTGAAGGAGAAGGCAAAGGCTAAAGATCCAAGAAGAGTGGGTAATCCCTTGAAGGTTGAAGACTTATGCAAGAGTAGGTAAGTCCTTAGAAGAAGGCGGAAGACTCTTGCTAAGTGGGTAAGTCCTTGGTAAGGTGGAAGACTCTTTGTATTGGATAGGAAAGTCCTTTGGTGGTCTTGTATTGTAACTCTTATTGGGGAATATATATAGTAAAGCACTTGTAAAGTCCTAGAGGTTGACCTCTCTAGGTAGTGAACTGACTCTCTCCTAGTTTGGAGAGTGGAACCACTCTAAAAAACCTTGTCAAGTGCTTATTCCATTTTCTCTCATCCTTGATATGCTTGTTAGTTAGGACTTCAAATTGCACTTAAGCTATTGGTTTTGATTGATATAATTTGAAGGTCTAATATATCTTGTGAGAATTTTTGAAGCTCTATTCACCCCCCTCTAGAGCCCTAAATCTAAAAAGTGGTATCAGAGCAGAGGATCATCTCCAAAAATCTCCCATGAGAGGAGAAGATGGGTGAAAACCTACTTGGTTCTCTCAACCTAGAGGGAGGCATCTCCATGCATCCTTCGTCTTTGATGGCACCAACTTCCTCTATTGGAAGAGGCACATGCAATTCTACATTCAAGGCTTGAACTTTGACATGTGGAAGGTGATGGCTACACCATACAAGGAGACAAATGGAGTTGTTGCAACATGGAGTGAAGTTGCACTTAAAGAAGCCTATCTCAATGACAAAGCCATAAGCATCCTCTATGCAGCCCTTACCCCAACAGAGTTCAATCGGATCTCATCTTAGGATATTGCCTATGAGATTTGGGACAAATTGTGCATCACTTATGAGGGAACAAAGCAAGTCAAGGAGGCTAAGATCTACATGTTGAATAGCCTTCTAGAGAACTTCAAGATGGGCAAGAAAGAAGGTATTGCGGAGATGTACTCAAGACTCAATGTCATCATCAATGGGTTGGCTGCTTTGGGCAACACTTTGGATAGAGGTGTAATAAACTCCAAGATCTTGAGGACTCTACCAAAGAGATGGGATTCAAAGGTGACCTCCATTGAAGAAGTGAGGAGCCTTGGTGACATCCCAATTGAAGTTCTCATTGGAAACCTCCAAGCTCATGAGCCAAGGCTTGAAAAGAAAGAAGAAGAAGTGAAGCAAGAAGAGAAGGAAGCCCAGAAGATCAAAGATAGTGATTTCAAAGCACATGTGGAGGCGGTCATCCTTTAACAACAACTTTCTTGTAAGACTTATTCTTCCTCCTCTAGTGAATATGATGGCCCAAGTGAGCATGAAGCCAATTACATCAAGGGAAAACACTTCAAGGGAAAGCAAGCCTCCTCTACAACTCTTAGATGCTACCCGTGTGGAAAAAAGGGGCACTAAAAGAGTGAATGTCCCAAGTCAAGAAAGTCACACCACAAGGGTAGCTCAAAGAAGGAGGAAGTACAAGAGGAAGGACAAGAAGGAGAAAAGACACAAGAATGCATCTCATGTAGCTTAGGAAGCTTCATCCTCACGTAGCTCAAGCTTGGAATAAGATGGAGAGTGCCACCATGCACTCATGGCCTCTACTAGTGAAGAAATTGGTGAGGTAAGTGAGGTAAGCTTGCATGAGTTATCTAAGGAAGCTATTATTGGCATGCTTGTTTCTACTTGTTCTTCTTTTGCTAAGTGTAAATCTAAAAGAAAACGGTTAGGAAAAATTATTGATGACTTGTATGCTAAACTTGAAATTCTTGAGCTTAATGAGAAAACTCATCTAGATATCATTAATAACTTGCAAGGACAATATATTTATCTTGAGCTCCATAATTGTGGAGTTGGAGTAGAAAATGGTATCTGTCTTAAGAACATTGAAACACTTAAGGAAGATAACCAAAAATGCCTAAAGGAGCTTGAAACTCTTAATACTAAAAATGTTGAATTGAAGCTTCTTGATGATTCTTGTAGGGAAGAGAGAGATGTTTATCTTAAAGAAATTCAAGTGCTTAAATCTGAAAATGCTAGGTTGCTTAGTATAGTTAATGATTTTTTTTTCTGTACCTATCTTGCCTAGTAATTATATTGCTTCTATTTCTTTTGAGAAAGATTCTTATTTGACTAAAGCCCTCTGTCTTGAGGGTGACCTTGTTCATGATAAAGATGATATTTCTAGTTTGTCTTCTACTATCATGTTTTTTAATGATGATAATCATAGATTAAGGGTCTCTCTACAAAAATTCCTCAAAGGGAAAAACTCCCTAAATGAAATCCTTGACCATTCTACCAAACAAAGTGATACTAGTAGTTTGGGATTTGTAGGGAGAGCACCAAAAGGCAAGATCAAAGCCAAAGGTAAGAAAAAAAGCAAGGAAACCTCTTTATTTGTAGGAGAGTCTTTTGGCACTAGGAATCCTATGGTTTGTTCTTATTGCAAGTGTGATGATCATTACTCTACCTATTGTCCTTACAACCCTAAGGGGACCAACCCAAAGATGAAATGGGTCCCCAAGCTAACTCCAGATCCCAAAGTTTAAGTTGGGAACCGAAACTCTCCTTTCTTGTAGGAAAAAGAAAGATGGATTGTTGGTAGTGGATGTACTAAGCATATGACAGGTGATATAAGACATTTCAACAACTTTACCAAAAAGAAAGGAGGTTCGGTCCCCTTTGGGGACAATAAGAAAGGTAAAGTCAAAGGTGAGGGTGATGTAGGTGAATCCTTGTATATCAAGAACGTTCTTTTTGTGGATGGCCTACATCACAATTTAATTAGTGTTAGCCGATTATGTGACAATGGTTACCTTTTGTTATTTACTTCCTTTGAATGCTTGATTCTAGATTCCCTCACCTATCAAGTTATATATAAGGGAACTAGACATGGTAATCTTCATGTTATTGTTCTTGACTCTATTAAGAATGTTGTTGGTAGATGCCTAGTAGTCAATTCGAATGATATTTCTCTTTGGCATCACCGGCTTGGTAATGTAAATATGCATTAGTTGAAGAAGTTGAGAAATAAGGACTTGGTCAAGGGACTTCCCAAATTGAATTTTGAAAAGGATGAGGAATGCCAACCTTCTACTCAAGGAAAACAAACCAAGTCCTCCCTAAAATCCAAAGGAGTCCTTAGTACTAAGAGATCTCTTGAACTACTTCACATTGATCTATTTGGACTAATGGGAACTCAATCGCTTCATGGTTCAAAGTATTATCTTGTTATTGTCGATGATTTCTCTAGATATACTTGGACCTTCTTTCTCATTTCCAAGAGTGATACGCTTGATGTTTTCTTGAGTTTTTGTAAATGACTTGAGAATGAAGCCTCTTTCCACATCATCTCCATCCATAGTGATCATGGGAGATAATTTGAAAATGATCTTTTTGAACATTTTTTTCAACAATCTGGTTATGCACATAACTTCTCTTCGCCTCAAACACCTCAACAAAATGGGGTTGTAGAGAGGAAGAATAGGTCACTACAGTATATGGCTAGGACCATGCTTCTAGAGTATGACACTCTAAATATTTTTTGGGTTGAAGCTGTTAGTACCTCATGTTTTGTGCAAAACTGGGTTTTTGCACATCCTTCTTTGAAGAAAGTCCCCTATGTGCTATGGCATGGTAGGAAGCCTTCTATCGAGTATTTCCATGTTTTTGGATCTCCTTATTTTGTTTTGAATATGAAATATTCTCTTGACAAGTTTGATCTAAAATCTTACTAGGCTTTCTTTCATGTCTATATCACTACCAGCAAGGCTTATAGAGTATTTAATGTTGATCTTGCTAAAGTAGAAGAATCCATAAATGTTAAGTTTATTGAGACTAACCCCTCTATTTCCAAAGATTGTTCCAAATGATGATGTTGCAAGTGAAGTAATTCCATTCCAAAAGAGCTCAACATCTCTAAAAAGGGAAAAGAGGTGGTCACTCAAGAAGAAGAGAAAGATGAAGAGAAGAAGGATCCAACCCCCTGGTTTGCAAAGAATCATCCAAAAGAGCTTATTTTAGGTGATCCATTTGAAAGAGTGAAGATGCGGGTTGCATTCAGCAAAGAACAAGCCAACAACGTCTTCATCTCACAACTCAAGACAAAGAACATCATGGAAGCTCTTGGGGATGATGAGTGGATCCTAGCTATGCAAGAAGAGTTGGAGCAATTTGAAAAGAACAAAGTATGGACCCTAGTTCCAAGACCAGGCGATAGAAAGATCATCAGCACCAAGTGGATCTACCACAACAAGCTTGATGAAAGTGGCAAAGTGGTAAGGAACAAAGCAAGATTAGTGGCTCAAGGCTACAATCAACAAGAAGGTATAAATTTGATGAAGCATATGCACCTGTAGCTAGAGTTGAGTCTATTCGTATGTTACTTGTCTTTTCTAGTTATAAAACTTTCTTCTATATCAAATGGATGTTGAAAGTGCTTTTTTGAATGGAACAATTGAGGAGGAAGTGTATGTTGCACAACCCCCAGGCTTTGAACATGATAGTTTACCTAACCATGTTTATTTGTTGCAAAAAGCTCTCTATAGACTCAAACAAGCACCTAGAGCTTGGTATGATAAATTAAAGAACTTTTTGTTAGATCATGGGTATATCATGGCCAAAGTAGATTCTACCTTATTTCTAAAGCACACTTCCAACAATTTTCTTATCATTCAAATATATGTTGATGATATCATTTTTGGTGGAACTAACTTGATCTTTGCAAAGAATTTAGTGATCTTATGCAGAGTGAATTCGAGATGAGTATGATCAGTGAGCTCACATTCTTACTCGGCTTTCAAATCAAGCAAATAAAAGATGCAAATTTCATCAACCAAGGCAAGTACACAAGTGAGTTACTTAAGCGCTTTGGGATGGAGAACACCAAGTCGATGGACACACCCATGTCAAACACTGCCAAATTTGACAAAGATGAAGAAGGTGAGAAGGTAGATGAGAAGATCTATAGAGGTGCGATCGGAAGTTTACTTTACTTAATTGCCTCTAGACCTAATATAATGTTTAGTGTTGGGTTATGTGCTCACTTTCAATCAAACCCTAAGAAATCACATCTTATTGTTGTTAAGAGGATTTTAAGGTACTTAGCCAAAACCCAAAATTTTAGACTATGGTATCCCAAGTCAAGGGACTTTACTCTTACCGCTTATAGTGATGCAGATTATGCAAGATTCTTGATTGATATAAAGTGCACAAGTGGCACTTTCTTTCTCCTAGGACCATGCTTGGTGTCTTGGTTTTCCAAGAAACATAGCATAGTGTCATTATCAACTACTGAGGCTGAATACTTTATAGTTGGGATTCGTTGTGCCCAGGTCCTATGGATGAAGCAAATGCCCCAAGACTTTAACATTCGTTTTAATGCTTCTCATATCTATTGTGATAATACTAGTGCAATTAACTTGTCATATAATCCTATCTTGCATAGTAGATCTAAGCATATAGAGGTTCGCTGTCATTTTCTTTGTGATCACATTGCCAAAAAGGATATCTATATCACACATGTGGACATGAAAAATCAATTGGTGGATATTTTCACTAAACCTCTAGCTAGAGAGAAATTTAACTTTATTAGATCCAAACTTCTCATAATTGTTGTGAATGTATTTGATATGCCTTATAGCTAGTTGTCATCTATCCTATATGCTTTGCCTATGTTTTGATCACCATTGCTTGCTAATATGCTTAAAATTAGTTTTTCATGTTCATTTTAGCTTGTTTTTCTCTTGTTTTTGGGTATTTTTCACAAATAGTTGTTTTATCGCAAAATAGTACCCAATGATGAGTGTTATGTGCCTAAGTTTAGTTCAAGTTGACCATCGATCGAGTTTCCAACTCAACCGATCAGAGGATGAGAGCTTTTTTAAAGAGCCTATCGGTCGAGTTTTCGAGTCAGAGAACTCGACCGATGGACGGAATGGAGCAAAGTTAAGATATGTTCAGCCAACTATTCTCCCTCTAAACTAGAGAAAATTCGATGTATCCAACCTCCATCTCCCCCAAGCTCTCAACCCTAGCCCCAACCTTCCTCTCCCAAGACCTAGTTCACCCTAGATCGACCTCCCTTGACCTTCCCCCTTGCTAACCTAGGTTTGTGGACAAGTTTTGGTGGTGCTTCTTGTTGGTATGTATGCCGTGAGAGCCAATCATGGAATGATTGGTGGGATACATCAAGATTGATTTGATAAAGATTAAAGGCAAGCTTCCAATTCTTTCTAGTTCAGTCATATGAGATAGTGATAGAACAGATTGAATGTCTATAGAATAACAATACGCAATGATGTATGCTTTCAGGTTGAGGACCTAAATGATGAGATCATAGGATGCTAAGAGTTTTTACATTCTTGTTATGTCCCTAGTTGGATGTCATTGTGGAATGTAGATAGACAACAATGACACACAAGACTAGATTGTGGTGTTGGTTGATGACAGTATCTCATTAGTCATGATATGGAGATATCAAACCAAACACATAGGTACTTTTTAGAGAACAAGTTTACCAGACAGACCCATCATGAATTTGACACATGGAACCATGACATGGTAGTCACAGTCAGTTCTCACAGTGATGGTGGTGTGTGATTCTTTGACCTGAAATCACTGCACTCAACACATGTCTTTGGGTACACTTTGACATCATAAAACGCAATCCTGAAACATGGGTTGTTATAAAGGTGATGATTGAGTGGCTTTGACACATGGGGCTTTTGAGGGGTTAGTTATAGATATGGGATTTGTCCCTCCTGAGCGAGTTTGATATCTATGGCCACTTGATGAGTAGGATTGAGATAGGCGTGTGCACGCATGTGTGAATCAGTATGTGATATTGATGGCATACATATCTCCTCCAATATACTCTGAGATCAAGAAAGTGAATGAACGTTGAAAGGATGATTGTTCCATGCCTTGAGTTCATTCGGGATATCAGTGACAAAGGAATTATACATTTGCTGTAACACCATTCACAGATTGTAGGATTGAAAGTTGTTCTCCAACTTTCTATTTCACATGGGTAGCACTGATGTGTGACTAGGCACCGCTCTTTTCTTGTGAAGTCATAAGTGTTATGGACTTTCACTGCCAACGTGAAATGGACCTGCAGGGTCACACACATAGGATTTAACCTGGAAGAGGAGTTTATCCGCAAATCTTGTTTAGATTGATTACTAAAGGAGTTTAGTAGTTCAATTAAACACTCAGTTGATTGATAGCTCAAAATCATAGTTTTCAAGGTGTTGGACCAATTGATTAGAGTATCTGATTGATTGAAATTGCAATTGACTGATTTCGCACAGTCTGCACTTCCAACTGATCAGTTCATTAAAGGAACTGATCGGCTCATGTGATGAACTGATCGGCTCAAGACAGGCTGAGACGACCGGTTCAAGGGTCGAACCGATCGGCTCAAATGGTCTAACCGAGATCGTTTGGAAAGTCAGAAGACTATTTTGCAAATAAAAAAATTTTCACTTGTACAAATTCAATTTGGAAAAGGATTAATATTTGATTAATCAGAAACAAATATGAAAGTCAATTTGAGTTGGACCAGGACCACGAACTGATCAGCTTAGAAGTGAACCGATCGGCTCAGGGGTCCCAAACGATCATTTTAGGTGTGAATTGATCGGTTGAGGTCACCAAACGACCATTTTAAGGTTGAAACGATCGGTTCATCTGGCGCAGTTGGTTGTTTTGTGGAAAATCTCAAACCCTTCTGCTCCTACTTTAATCCTGCATTTCCCGGGATAGAGAACCCTGTCCCATGACCCTCCTATATATAGGGGTATTGGGGGCTTCTCAAAAGAACAACTCAGAACACCATTTGCTCTGCAAAGTTGTCGTTCTCTCTGGTTTTGGTAACCGAGAGAGCCCAAGCAAGTGCTACCCGATAAGGGAGGCACAACAAGGGAAAGACAAATGTAGAATAGCGACTGGTGGCAGGAGAGTGTGTTGGTGACTAGTACACCAACAGGAGGGTGCGACTCCTTCTGATTCCTTGTGGGACAAGGAGATCGGAGTTCCGGGTGGTCTGTGTGGACTACTTCAGAGGTGGGAAACTTCTGCCGCTCAGAGGACAACTGTCAATCCCGACAGTCCCGGTGAGAGCAGGAGCTGCACAGACACCGTCCAAGACCGGAGGTAAAGACCGCACAAGCCGCGAGGTAAAGTCGTCGAGCGAGCCTCAGGACAAGGTACGCCTCTATAAACCATCCTTCCTATTGTATAGACGTTGACGTGATTCCTTATTCTGGGTTTGGGAAGAGAAATTTTTTTGTTTCCACTTTCTTCTCTATCTCTCTAAGACCCAACAGTGGTATCAGAGCCACGTCAACTGCTCTATGCTTTAGGATTATCAATATGATCGATTTTAGTTTGTCGACTTTATTTATTGCATATGATGTGAATAAAATTGGCTTTATGCATGTGCAATCCTAAATCCACAAATCCCAATATACATATATGATATGTAATATGAATGCACTCGATACGCGTTGCCCTTAAATGACTTTTGTGGTGGATGTATAGCGTGTTTATGGCCAATAAACCCTATGTTTGTGTGCTTGGTTGTATGGGGTTGCTTGCATCTCGGTCTACGCACTGATTCCCTATCTCCTATTCCTGGTGTAACTTGAGATAACTCGATATTTCTTTCCTAGCTTTGATCCCCCCGAATGTAACTCGGGGTTTCCCAATTCAAATGTAAATATGATAGATTTTATTTCCTGTTATGTTAAAGAACGGCAGACAACCTGACGACAACTGAGACGATCGGTTTAAGGCGTGAACCGATCGGTTGGCGATTCAAATGACCGGATCGAGGAGCGATACAAGCGGGTGGTGGCCATGAAGAGATGCATGATGACCAGGCGAACCGATCGGTTGGAGGAGCCAACCGATCGGCTGGTGGCACCCAGACGACCAGCCAGGGGAGTAGGTCATTCATGTGATGAGTTGATCAACTCGGACAGCTATAGCACAGAGTTCATCTGGTACAGGATGCATGTGATGTAGACCTAGATGATCGTGATTCCTCTTGGCTCGAGGAATCACATTAGGATGGCCATAATCATCGCTTTTATCGTTTCGCATATTTTCTGTGGGATATAGCATGTATATGATACATACTATGTATTATGGTGATTGGATATGTATATGTACCTATAAAACCAAATCCATCATCTAAATATTAAGTCTTTTACACCTTCCATTAGCGGCACACATGAAAAATTGACCAAGCGTAGGTTACGCCAAAGCGTGGTGCATCGTCTATCTCATGGAAGCGTGAAGGGTAAACATGTAGGTTCTGCCAAAGCAGGGTGCATGGTTACCGTGTCGGCTTTTGGGTTAGACTTAACTAGTGATTCTTAGAGCGTCTAAGCCTAGAGGCCCGGAATGTTCATGGCAAGGTGTTGCGCATGTTCACTCATCAAGAGTTGCATATGATGCAATTGGCATGATGGCCTACCTAAATAGTCAAGATTGTGGGTGATCAGCCAAAGCTGACTCATGACTTGATGAAATATGGATCTTGATCCACTAGAAGATTGTATGATGTAATCTTCTGAATTGATGATGAGGGCTATCAATTTGAACAAAAATAGTGGGATCGATAATTAATTAAAGTCCTAATTATATCGTCAAACTTTTCAAATCAATCAAATAAGTCAAAATTGAGTTTTGGACTATATTGCATATATTTCCTTTTGTAGTTCAAATGAAAACAAACAACAATCACTTTTCGTTGCGATCGGTCCTTGAGAAGGACAAGTTGAATGTGACTAACTTCCACGGCTAGTTTAGAACATTGAGAATTGTTCTCACTCAAGAGTGAAAGCTCTATGTCATGGATACTCCAATTCCAAAGGAACCTGCTCCTACAGCAACAAAGGAAGAAAGGGATGCTTACAATAAGCATTCTGATGATGCCATTGATGCAAAGTGCTTGATGTTGTGCTCCATGAACCACAAATTGTAGAGACAACATGAGAACATGGGTGTCATTGAGATGATTCAACATCTTAAGAACATGTATGAAGATCAAGCACGGCAAGAGAGATATGATGTCTCCAGGGCGTTGTTCAAGTGCATCATGACAGAAGGAGATCCAGTTGGTCCTTACATGCTCAAGATGATTGGGTATGTGGAGAACCTGACAAGACTGGGATTTCCCCTGAGCCAAGAGTTGGCTACTTATGTGATACTGCAATCGTTGCCAGAATCCTATAGTCAGTTTGTGATGAACTACAACATGAAAAACTTTGACAAGCCGTTGACAGAGTTGTTGGGCATGTTGAGGATAGCCGAGACACAGATGAAGAAGGACAAGCCTAATTCTATGATGATGATCAACAGCAAGAAAGGCAAATCCAAGCACAAGGGCAAGGGCAAAGATAAGAAGGGTTCTGATGCTAGCCAGGAGCCCAAGGCATCTTTAGCACTCAAGGCAAAAGGAGGCGTGACTAAGAGAGGCAATTGCCACCATTGTCAAAAGCCAGGACATTGGAAAAGGAATTATCCGCTCTATCTGGAGGAACTAAAGAAGAAGGAGGCGACATATGTCTCCACCTGAAGGTGTCATGAAATAAACTTGTAACATTTTTTTGAGGTATATGATACCAAGATATAAAATATAAAGCACTCAATAAATGGGGCAAGTGTTGCCACCATAGATAAGAGTACTTTAGTTTATTTTCAGCCTTGAAGGCATGTAATAGAGTTATGAAGTTCTATTTCATACTTGCCAATGAATAGAAACACTTTAATTTTTGCATATTGTATGACAATGATGGCAATTAATAAAGTTGATGTTTCAATCATTGTGGCAATGGCTTGCTTATGTTGTGATACTTGGTATGCATAAGATAAAATGAAACCGAAAAGTTATTGATAACTCAAACAATCAAATTAGCATAAATCATGAGAAATTCATTTCTAGTTTCCATATGATGGATAAATCTAGACTCTTTTGGTTAGAGAATCAGTAAGAGACATGAATCTCTTATACATGATTAATCAATCTTCACTAATGGTAGTGGGAGAATGATTATCCTATTAGGTATAATACATGTGATGTATTTACATACCTATTGGACTTAATGCTAGTACTTCAAATGGTGTTTAGAGAAATACCAATATGAATATCTTGAAGTGTTCAAGAATATCATAGATGAAGTACGAATTTGGTAAAGTGTTAATTCTCGATGAGATCAATGAATGAAATACTTGATCCAAATGTTTGAGATCCTTATGAGTGATTATGATAGTGTATCATAATAAGCTCGTGATTAAGGCATGGTGATGTCTAAATCAAGAAGGAGTCATACTCTAAGGAGTTAGAGGATGATTATCAAATAACTAAAATCTTCTTAAATAAAGAATACCCTACACTAATAAAGGACATTAAGAATCACAAAGAGTTGTGAGTTCTGATATCCTTGACAGATAACACCTCAATTATTTGTGTGATGAGTTGGTCATGTGATGAATCAACTATCTAGATGAATATGAGGAACCAGATTTTTAGTTTTGGTTTATGACCATTACATCCTAAATGACTTCCATGTGAACTATAAGGTATGACCTTGATGGTAGCACCTATTGGGATGAAATCCATAAGTGTGAATGAGTCTTAAGTGTTAAGACACATGGATAACATTTTAATAAGGATGATGCTTGTTGATTGCAACTTAATGACTAAGAGATTTGGCATATGGATACTAAAACCGCATTCCTATGAGGAATAAGACAAGGATGTGTACATGACACAACCTATAAGGTTTATGAATCCATCAATGCAAATGAAGTCTATAAGTTACAATGGACTAATCAATGTGATTGATTGAGTACAAGCAACTCAGAACTGTGATCTTTATTTTGATAATATAGTCAAAAGGTTTGACTGATATGTCAAAGATAAAGAAGGGATCTGTGATTTAGTGGGAGCGTATTCACATTCCACATGTTGATGTGAAATGGAAATGTTCTAGAATGGAAATCCAAGTGGAAATTATCTTTAAGGAAGATAGAGACATTTCCTATGTGATAGGAAAATAGAGATCTATAGAGATAGTTCTCGAAAAACTCTTGACCTGAAAAGAGAGAGCATACATTGGTAATCTATACTGAAGGGTTCAGTGATTCAGTGGGAGAAAACTTGTCCATGTTATATGGAGTTGGTATCCCAAGGCCAAGTGTCCAATTCTTATGAAGAATGGGAACACTAAGAATAGATATGGATCTATCATGTATGTAATCATCACATTATCTTGCATGTATGGACATGGCAAGAACAAAATGCATTTATCATCTTGTATGTAGGACATGACAATATGATATGTTCATCCTGATAACTCGTATATAGGACATGACGAGTGGATGTTTGTCTAGTTCCAGTAAGGGTTACTGGAATACCATAAGAACTTGATAAGTACTTGAGAAGTACTAGTTCTATGGAAATAAGGAAGGGTTCACTGTAAAGAGTTATACTGATGCGAACTTTCGAAAAGGACAAAAAATTAATCGCAATATATATGGGATATATATATATAAGTGAATGTTTTGTTGATAAATGGAGACGTTCCATTTAAGTTGTTTAAAAGGAAATGTTGAGTATCTGTGTGTTAGAGAACAGCAGTGGATACTATATGGATTTGGAAGTTCATGAGATGAACTTATAGTTATTCCGGTCATTAATGACAAGTTAGGAGTGCTTGATCATGCAATGTGGATAAAGGTTAGCAAAGGAATACTAGATCGCATATTACGGCAACTCCATCTCATACGTGTGACGTACAATGAAGAGATGAGAGACATGTAATTAATACCGACTTTGGCAAGGTGTTGCCATAACTCACTATGTTAGCACTAGAGTACAGTAACATGTGAGACATGTTTGAAGATCACTATGAATATAATTTAATGGTGATTGGCTCACAGTGCAAGTGGGAGTCTGTTGGTATGTATGCCCTGAGAGCCAATCATGGAATGATTGGTGGGATATATCAAGATTGATTTGATAAAGATCAAAGGCACGCTTCCAATTCTTTCTGGTTTAGTCATATGAGATAGTGATAGAATAGATTGAATGTCTAGAGAATGACAGTACTCAGTGACGTATGCTTTCAGGTTGATGACATGAATGATGAGATCATACGGATGCTAAGAGTTTGTACATTCTTGTTATGTCCCTAGTCAGATGTCATTGTGGAAGGTAGATAGACAACAATGACACACAAGACTAGATTGTGGTGTTGGTTGATGATAGAATCTCATTAGTCATGATATGGAGATATCAAACCAAACACATAGGTACTTGTTAGAGAACAAGTTTACCGGACATACCTAATGTGAGTTTGACACATGGAACCATGACATGGTAGTCACAGTCAGTTCTCACAGTGATGGTGGTGAGTGTGATTCTTTGACCTGAAATCACTGCACTCAACACATGTCATTGGGTACACTTTGACATCATCAAACATAGTCCTGAAACATGGGTTGTTATAAAGGTGATGATTGGGTGGCTTTGACACATGGGGCTTTTGAGGGGTGAGTGATAGATATGGGATTTGTCCCTCCTGAGGGAGTTTGATATCCATGGCCACTTGATGAGTAGGATTGAGATAGGCATGCGCACGCATGTGTGAATCAGTATGTGATATTGATTTCATACATATCTCCTCCAATCTACTCTGATATCAAGAAAGTGAATGAATGTTGAAAGGATGATTGTTCCATGCCTTGAGTTCATTCGGAATATCAGTGATAAAGGAATTATACATTCATTGTAACACCATTCATAGATTGTAGGATTTAAAGTTGTTCTCCAACTTTCTATTTCACTTGGGTAGCACTGATGTGTGACTAGGCACCACTCTTTGCTTGTCAAGTCATAAATGTTATGGACTTTCACTGCCAACGTGAAATGGACCTGCAGGGTCACACACATAGGATTTAACCTGGAAGAGGAGTTTATCCACAAATCATGTTTAGATTGATTACTAAAGGATTTTAGTAGTTCAATTAAACACTCAATTGATTGATAGTTCAAAATCATAGTGTTAAAGGTGTTGGACCAATTGATTAGAGTATCAGATTGATTGAAACTGCAATTGACTGATTTTGCACAATCTGCACTTCCAACCGATCATCTCATGTGATGAACTGATCGGCTCAAGTTGGTGAACCGATCGGCTCATGTGATGAACCGATCGGATCAAGACAGGCTGAGATGACCGGTTCAAGGGTTGAACCGATCGGCTCAACTGGTCTAACTGAGATCATTTGGAAAGTCAGAAGACTATTTTGCAAATACAATTTGTTTCACTTGTACAAATTCGATTTGGATAAGGATTAATATTTGATTAATCAGAAACAAATATGAAAGTCAATTTGAGTTGGACCAGGACTACAAACTGATCATCTCAGGGATCCCAAATGATCGGTTCAGGTGTGAACCGATAGGTTGAGGTCACCAAACGACCATTTCAGGGTTGAAACGATCGGTTCAGCTGGCATAGTTGGTTGTTTTGTGGAAAATCTCGAACCCTTCTACTCCTGCTTTAATCCCGCATTGCCCGGGATAGAGAACCATGTCCCATGACCCTCCTATATATAGGGGTATTGGGGGCTTCTCAGAAGAACAACTCAGAACACTAGTTGCTATGCAAAGTTGTCGTTCTCTCTGGTTTTGGTAACCGAGAGAGCCTGAGCAAGTGCTACCTGATAAGGGAGGCACAACAAGGGAAAGACAACTACAGAATAGCAACTGGTGGCAGGAGAGTGTGTTGGTGACTAGTACGCCGACAGGAGGGTGCGACTCCTTCTGATTCCTTGTGGGACAAGGAGATCAGAGTTCCAGGTGGTCCGTGCGGACTACTTCAGAGGCGGGAAACTTCTGCTGCTCGGAGGATAGCTGTCAATCCTAACAGTCTCGGTGAGACCAGGAGCTACACAGACATTGTCCAAGACCGGAGGTGAAGACCACACAAGCTGCGAGGTAAAGTCGCCGAGAGAGCCTCGGGATAAGGTGTGCCTCTACAAACCATCCTTCCTATTGTATAGATGTTGACGCGGTTCCTTATTCTGGGTTTGGTAAGAGAAATTTTTTTGTTTCCGCTACCTTCTCTGTCTCCCCTAAGACCCAACACTTCTTTAGATTTTTCTCTCTCCTTCCTCTCCTTTTCATCTCCATGGAATCTAATAGGAGGAAGAGGGTTGCCCCTTCTTATGCACCTTCATCTTCATCCAGCTCACACTTGATTCCCTTTGATGAAATTTTCTTTGTCTTAAATGAGGCTCTAAATAGGTACAAGGAGCTCCTTCCTAGGAACTCTTTCCCTTTTTTTCCCTATTTGAGCCAAGACCACGAAGACAATAGGTCATAGATCAAGTAGCAGATTTGCTTTATGACCACCATCTCTCAGCCTTAGGTGTTGAATGCACGTGATATAACAATTCCATCACAAGCACCAAATCCATTCACAAATTATATGCAAATTTGCGTTGGAATTATGACACACTTGTACCCCCATCTAATACTCAAGTAGTCCTCACTTCTATGATAGCCAGAAGAAATTGCAAGTCTCTGACCATACCCTGAACATCTTCTTTTTGGGTACTAAAGTGATTGACACCTGATGTAAGGACTATCCAGATTATTTTAACCTAGTTGAGCCTGAGGCCTTCTACAAGTAATATGCACTTACTCTCCCTGATATTCATAAGTTGTTGAAGAAGCCTCAATTCCATATAGGAAGAAGTGCATCCTTCCCTCCTCTACCTTGGACCTCAAGAGATGCATCCTTGTCCTAGTTGTTAACTACAATATTCACCCAAATAAGAATCAGACTGAGATTGGAAGAAAACACTACGATAATCATATATTGTCTCTTGAAGAACATCGGAGTCAAGTGGGCGAGATATGTTATCGATCATATGACCTACTTTGACTCAGGCATGAACACTCGTGGCACCCACCCACCATACTCAGCCTTGATCTGTGGTCTATTCCATCTTTCCACTATCAAATCTCTTTTCCATGACCTTCACTACAAACCTACCCGGAAAGGAGTTTGCATCAGTGAGACCACTCTTCAAAAGTCAGTTCATATCCTATCCTCCACCACACCCGGTGCCTCTACCCTTGCCTCTGCCTGAGAACCTCCACCACCTCCTCTTACCCGACCTACAAGTGCCTCATTCCATGTATCAAATGAAACCCTTATGGGCTACATGAAGCATCAACACGCATACAAACTTCAGGTTCAGGAGAACCTGCATCAGGACTTATGTTACATCATGTCTAACATTAACATGTCTTGTGCACACCCCTACCCTACCTACCAGCCCTACCCAGGAGGTGACTATGCATCATATGCTTATGATCACTTTTACCCTATCCCTCTACCTACATCTTCTGCGGCTACATCCTCTACTATTGGTGGATCTACCCCTGGTGTGTTGCCTCTAACAGCTAGCCCCTTGGCCACTCTGCTTGCTAGTCTCGGTAGTTATGCTCCTTCCCATGGGCCAATGAACTCCATCCTCTTGGTATGTCTTAGGATGAGCAGAATCCTCATTGGCCCAATCAAGGTTTTGGGTCTCTTTATGATGAGGAGATGCCATATCAGGCTGATGAGGAGGTTGATGAGGATGATGGTGATACTTCTGATGATGGCTTTAATGGTGCCTCCGATGATGAAGGCGATGTTGTTCTCTCTGATGCATCTTCAGACAGAGATGATGACTACGAGCCTGATGCTTCTGATGATTGATGTTGTGGACATAGATTACATAGATGTTTAGTTGTTCTAGTTTTTAGTCTAGTTGTTGATCATATATATCTTTCTAGGCTATTATGTATTAAAAACATATGGGTATATGTTCTGAGTTGTACTATTTTATCATCTAGCTTTCATCATTTTGGCTTGTAGTTGTTTTCTAAGAACTTGCTTTATGGGTTGTAATCTTAATCCTTTGCACACTTACTCTTTGATTTACTATATATCATGATTTGGTTTCATGTTCTGCCATATTTTGATTATGACTTAGATTGTTTGTTTCTCTCGTCTCTATTTGGTGTATGCTTTGCAATTGCATGTTATGGATGTATACTTGGTTGTTCTTGGAGAAGACATGTTTCTGTGCTCTTCTGCCCCACTTCCTTTTTGATAATGTCAAAAGGGGGAGAGAAGTTCAATGTTTTTATGCTCAACGATATTCTTTCGATTTTCTATGTGATCCTTTTCTTGTTCATTATATGCTTTATCATGTGACTTGCTAAAGGACCATATAGTACATATATATGTCATGTTACTTTGTGTAGATAGACTAACTATGCAGGAAAGAGTAAGCATAGATTAAGGGGGAGTAATTCACATTGTTCAAATCTTGAATCTCCTTGCAATTCACAAGGCAAAGGTATAACTTCAATATCCTTTTCAATATGATTGAGGAATGGTTTGTCATTCTCAAAAAGGGGGATAATGTTGACTTGAGAGTTATACATTACCCATATTTTGATAATGAGTAAACCATTCCATTCCTATGTATCCAATATGTTTGTTCAAGATTGATTTTAGGATTTAGGCACATGAAAAGGATCAAATTATACAAGCCCTAACTTGTTCAAGTTCAAGTCAAAAGAAATGCAAGTGTGTGTTTTGGGAAATCACTTCAAATGACCTTATATGATTTTTGTAATCACTTGTATCGATGATATGACTTGTAACTAAGATGAGAAAAATCAGGGACACTTAATTCCAAGGTTTGGTCACTCAAACGTCAATTTAGAAAATTTGTCACAGGCTGCTTATCGGTCGAGTTGGAAACTCGACAGATCCAGTGATGGATTTTTTGGAGAGACTAATCAGTCGAGTTACACAATCACATAACTCGACTGACTGACTCACTGAGCAAAACTAATTTTATCTCATCAGTCGAGTTTCCCAGAACAAACTCGATCGATAGTTTGAAAATTGGCTTTGTCATTTAGTGGATCGTTCGAGTTACATTTATTGAAACTCGACCGAATGTACTCTAAGGAAAATGCAGAAGTGACTATAACCGTTGGTGAGTTGTTTTGAGTGAGAATAGATTTTTTGCAACTTGGAAAACGGCTACATTTTTTCCTTAAGTGATCCCACACTCAAGGGAACACCTCCATCTATAAATGGGACCCCTTAGAGTTTATTCAAAGTTTTCTCATTCATGCTATTCTAAGTCCTTGCTATAGTTGAGTGTGTTGCAACTCCTTGAGCCCCTTTCTCTCTCTAATCTATACTTCATTTCATGATTATGAGTGAGATAGGCCAGTTGTATGAGAGCTACTTCCTTGTGCTTGTGAAACTCCCATTCCATTCCATCTTCCCTACCCCTTTCCTCAATGAATCAAAGGTGAAGCAAGCTACTCTGAGTGAAGGTGGAGTTGTTGTTCTTCTTCTTCAAGGTTCAAGAAGAGTTAAATATCTTCTCCATGTGAAGGAGAAAGAAAAGGTTGAAGATCCAAGAAGAGTGGGTAATCCCTTGAAGGCTAAAGACTTATACAAGGGTAGGTAAGTCCTTGGAAGAAGGCGCAAGACTCTTTCAAAGTGGGTAAGTCCATGGTAAAGTGAAAGACTCTTTGTATTGGATAGATAAGTCCTTTGATGGTCTTGTGTTGTAGCTCTTATTGGTGAATATATAGAGAAAAACACTTGCAAAGTCCTATAGGTTTACATCTCTAGGTAGTGGACTAACTCTCTCCTAGTTTGGAGAGTGGAACCACTCTAAACAACCTTGTTAAGTGCTTGTTCCATTTTCTCTCATCCTTGCTATGTTTGTTAGTTAGGACTTAAAATTGCACTTAAGCTATTGGTTTTGATTGATATAATTTGAAGGACTGATCTACCTTGTGAGAATTTTTGAAGCTCTATTCACCCCCCCCCCCCTCTAGAGCCCTAGATCTAACAACATTAATGTAGACAAACAAGGACTATTTTAACTTTATTATGCAATTTGATTTGTGAACTTTGATCAACATATTGCATTTACTTTGTTTAGTTACAATAAATTCCACTAGCCATAACCAAAAATGATTTTTTCAATACAAATTTGGCAAGAATTTAATTTTATAGCATAAATCAGATATTGATAGAAAAAATATACATAAGTCGAGAAGGAGCTGCTAGATATTTCTAAATCAAGTTTGTGTTTCATTTTTCAAGTATGAAAAAAATCAGATCAACTAAGACTAATATCTAAAAATGATAGTACTTTTACATTTTCTCAAGTTAATAAAGATTAATATTTATTCATAAAGATAAAAGTTTTTAAATTGTCACAAGAGAATATGTGTTGATATTAGAAGGAATCAAAGTTTTCTTTATAGTTGTATGAACTTATAGCTAAAAGTATGTTAAGAAGTATTTAATGATGGCTAATTGTAAAAAAAATGACATCAAAAGGAGCTCAAGGTTCAACATATCATTATTAATCAAAGCACCAAGAATAAGGACACTTGCATTATAATTATATATATTTATATCATTTGCTCTGTCTCCTTGCCCTTACTTTTCCTCTCTTATATATAATTTTTTAGATTATGCAAATAGATTTTTTTTATGTGGGGTGGAAATTTGTTATTCTTTGGGGTCTTCTAGTTTATCTTGAGAGGTTGCATGAAGTTTATTAATAATAATAGGACTAATTTTGATTATTCACAAATGTAAAAACTTGTAATTAATGAATTTTTTCTTACCAGGACTTGAACATGATTAACAAAATAGTGGCTATTCGTATATTTATAGCCATCTTAAATTTTTAGAAGAATTGATAAATAGAAATAATATTTATGTTTGTAAAATAATATTACCTTTCATTTCAACTAGGGAATGTCTTGGAATATATTGTCGACTATGTTTTTTCATTTAATCATGGATAGATTATTGTAATTGTATAAATACTAGGCTACTCCATGCTATGCACTTCTTCTTGTCGCATGGACGAACAAAATTTACTATATCAATGTAATATATATATATATATATATATATATATATATATATATATATGGCTCATCTTTAATACCCGTGCGGGTAGCTACCCACACACACTTCCTGATATTTTTTTTTTAAATCGTAATTGTAGAGGAGCATTTATCTAGCTCCCCAAAAAATTTAATCCAAAAATAATATCATTCCCCCCCCCCGAAATCAAAAAACCCGTCCATATATTTACTGATTGTATATTTTCTGCATAGTTACTCTTTTGCTCTTAGAGTTACTTTACATATCACCACAGTTACTCTTTTGATTCAGAAGAATTACTCCAGTGTACCATATAATTACTCTTTTAACCCCGAGTTACTCTAGCGGGTAGCAAAAATCTGGCTACCCGCGCGGGTAACGAATGAACAACCATATATATATATATATATATATATATATATATATATATATATATATATATATATATATATATATATATATATATATATATATATATATATATATATATGTGTGTGTGTGTGTGTGTGTGTTTGTATATATATATGTATATATATGTGTATATATATATAGAGAGAGAGAGAGTGAGAGCGTCAGGCTAGGCTAGAATACACTCGTGTGTACAGATCGTACGAATATATTCAAGTGTGTTTGCATATCAAAACTATTTTTTACAAAATGTAAACCATTGAGCTTAACTATCATACTATAACTAGGCTACATACAAATTTTGAGCCCATTTGGATGAGTGTAAGTCAATCATCCAAGGACAACAAAATCGACGCGTGAAACTAATTTGAAATGTATAATTTTTGCGATCTTTATAACATGACCTATAAATGTCCAAATGTGCTCAAATTTTGTGTATGATCTATTCACAACATGTTTAAGAAGATCAACAGATTAGATTTTTGAAAAAAATATTGCATCATGAAAAACTACTTGAGTGTATTCTGCTCCGAATACACTCGAGTATGTTCTAGTCTCTCTCTCTCTCTCTCTCTCTCTCTCTCTCTCTCTCTCTATATATATATATATATATATATATATATATATATATATATATATATATATATATATATATATATATTCTGATGAGACCTGTGGCCCCTGCCCACCCCCATGTGGCTCCACCATTTGGGGTATCGATATCTATAACATGAATCTAGGGAGGAAGAAACTTCTACATTGTTGTCACAACTAAGAGACAATAAGTTTATTTTTTTCAATTAGGTTCCGGAGTTTTTTGTTTTGAGTTTTTTTTAGAAAACTATTAATCACAATCCTAGGACATGTTGGGAATTAAAATTTCCTCATGAAAGTTAGTTAGAAAACTACAACATATATGATATAAAATTTCCAATTATATCCTTTCGTTGTGTATCATTACCCTCCGCTTTTCCTACTTGGTGTATGCATTCATTCAATCTTTTCCTCTTCTTACGATGGACGGCCTTATTATTTCCTTGCCGGGCAAATACATCATTTGAGAATTTATTCTATTACAAACCAGCCGTAGAGTTGCAAACGTGGATTATTGCCGGGCTGGCTGTTGTGCTGGCTGCCTTTGACGCAGACGTTTCACGCCGGGAATCTGGCATCGTGGGCCCTGCTGTTCAGTCTTCGGGCACCGATAAGTGTTGATTAGGCGGCGCCTGCTTCCTTCAGTCTTCAGTTATTTAAGTCTAGCAAACGCTGTGTATTGTGCTTGACTGCTTGGTGAGGGCCGAAGTCTGAGAATGACGCATAAGGGCCAAGTGGAAGAAGAAGCAGGAAGTGCCGAAAGATCAAAGATGAGACAGAGATCCCATTTAAATAACAGTATTTTTTCTTAGCAGCTCGTAGTTATAGTAAGAACGTTTTAGTCCATTCATCTGCATTTTGACTTTGGAGAGAGAAGAGAGAGAAAACGTACCACGTATAACTAGGGCTGTAAATGGTAGGCAATGGCAAAAAACTTATTATAGGACTGATCCTATAATTTTTTTATAGGACCACCAATCACAATTGCAGCATCTCCCCCTCTCTCCTCTTCAAAACCTCACCCCCTAAAAAAATAAGGAGAGAGAAACGTACACTGTATAGTATAACGAAATTTTATTGGATCCTACCAAGTTTTTATAGGACCGGTCCTATAGTAAGTTTTTCCAGGCAATGGTGGTTACAGACGTATCCATAACCATAACGGTTTAATTAATGCAAGTATGATTATGGGTATATATCCACTTTTTCAAAAGTTATACATATCCTATCCATACACACATAACTACAGGGTATATAGATGGGTAATTGGATATATGGATGAACTTGCTAAAACTAAAGACCCCAAACTCTGGGTATGACAAACACTGGACTAATTAAGTGATATTGGTACTAGTATGTCATCAAATATTGTCTGAATATGGCAGATGATAAGTATATAATATGTCACCTTATAAAGGACAACCAAGAGTAACATGTTGATACAGCTAAATCAAAGTAAAAAAAATGATAATTATTGGCTTTATTGGTGTATATTATAAAGTTTGACTATCATTAATGAAAATATTAAACTCAACCATTAATGTTGGTTTTCCATCACATTGAGAGGAAACACAGTCTACAACATGTAACATATCCCAAAACTTGTGTTGTAGAAATATCATTCTAACTAGTGAAAAAAGAAGAACAAAATGTGTTCAATTTGATAAAATGTGTATGTGTCGCTATGAGGGTGTGTGGAGTTTAATGAATATATGTATTTTTCTATTGAAAGGTAAACTTATATTTACTAGATGTGAGTGCTACAATATGGACTATTACATTCTAATATAAACTTCTACCATTATAAGGTTCTTATACTTGCAAATGTAAGTACTAAAATATACGCTATTAAATTCTAGTAAAAATTATTTACATAAATGTATAATTAAATGGGTATGTGGGTATTCAGGGTATAGGTACATATATAACTATAACTTTCTCCAATGAGAGGCAGATATACGAGTATACGGGTAAATGGTTATGTTGTTACAAAAATTTATGTCTATGCCGGAATCAGAAGGTATGAGTTTAGAAGGTATGAGCTTTGAGGACATGCGGATATACCCATGACTATGTCTATATACCCATGACTATTTACAGCCCTACGTATAGCCGTATAACCTTCTTGTGACGCGTCTATATATATGTTGGGACGTGGTGTACTTACTTGCCGCTTGGGCTCTCCAAGTCTTCCGTACGCGGCGGATATGAAGTGGGCCTCACCAGAATTAGTCTGGCCATGTCCTATGCTAACTACAAAGCGGGCTTGGTGCAACTAGTGTAGGCTAATCGTTAGGCGCTGGTTGGGCATCAAATGAAAACACGTTTTGTAATTATCCAAGTTTTACAAGTATCTACGTCAGGTTGGATGCAGTTGTAGCGAACAGCGGGAAAATAAAGTACACCGCGAAACCATAACCACTAGATTCCTGTATCAAATCAACCGCGCCCTATATCAGCGCAATTCCGTTTCATAGTCCGACGGGAGTGTAGAATCACACAGTCCAATTTGCAGCAATCTGTTCCAGATTTCGTATCGTTAGGTCCTGCATGTATCTAACTTTCAGCTTTGTCTATAGTAAAATGACCGCAGGTCATCCCATCTACTAAGAAAGTACAACCAAACAAAAACAAATGAGCTCTTGAACTTGGATCTTCTTACAACCAAATAACGGCTGCGTAGTTTATTTTCTCGTGTTTAATTTCCTGTTTTATAACTCATACTTTGAGATAGAACTAGGTCTAACCAAACATGCCCTATACTGGGCGTCGGCAACGTACCTTGCGCGCAGCATCCATTCCTTGGTCTGACTGTGGGCTTCCAGGTAACGGCCTAACGGGTCATCCTTCCACGAGATGGACCATCCCATAAGGAGTTTGCGACCTGTAGTGAAAGGAAAGACTGTCCAGCGATGAGCGATTTGGTTTTTGAGAGGCGATTTTCTCATGATAGGCTTAAGTCGATTCAATTCATTGGTATACAAGACAGCCAGTTGGATTCTTTCCGCAGGTACGTGGGTAAAAACAGAATCATTACCAAAAATCCGACCCAACCTGGCCTATTTCAGAAAATCTGGATTTTTATGGGTATCTTCGGGTTTGGGTCGAATTTGGTTCCGGTCGAGCTGCGTCAATTCGGTGGGGTCTACTGTAATTCAGGTTTGTCACTATTTTTTACTTGTTTACTAATGTCTACGAGAAAATATTTTCTACAATGTTCCGGTTATGTCAGGTCTATATGGTTTGGGTCAATTAATTTCAGACATTTTACAATTTCTTGTTCGGCATTAGATCTGATTTGGCTTGAACATGTAAAGGTCGGGTTGCGTTCATCCATGCCAACCCAAACTAGATATCTTCTTACACACGAGATTTGTTGTAAATAACCGGAGTATAGTATGGTAAAATAAAGGATATTTAATATTGTTACCCGCATTACAGTTGTGAGTGACAAATAGGATAATACCTATTCCTCACCTTATCCATACTTTATCCGGGGTAAATGAGTAGGATGATGGTCAAAAGGGTACATCCACACAAACACATCTGTATGATTTTTTAATGATAATCTCACATCATAATTTGTACCCCAAATGCAAGACATTATTGAAAATATTTATACATAGATACATTATTTGTTGTTATTACAGTTCATGTCTTACTTTACCGGTAATCATAGGGTTAGAGATAACCCTGGCGTCAGTTGCACCTTCATTGATACCTTATATTGTTATCTGGTTGATTTATATTTTATTTTAGCTTATATCTATTCTTTGCTAGGTCAAAAATATATGGTGTGCATACGTTCATATTTGGGTTTTAATTGATATAGAATATATCCCACACATGTATGTGGGAAGAACATTAAAGATATTCTTTGTTATAATACGACTACAAGATTACAAGAAAATAGAAGGGAGGCGGGCAACAAGCTGCGCCGCCACCCCTTTTTGAATGGCAAATTCAATCATCCGAAACACCACATTCATAGATCTAGGAGTCGTTACATTGAGAAAATATTGAATAAAATATTTATTATCATCAAACTTTTATTATAAATTATATAAACTTAAATTATTAGTCTAATGCAAAAATATGGACAATATAAGCGTTAAAATGAGATAATCATTGTATTTTTTGTAGAATGTTCAGAACTAACATTAGTTTGCACTTTCATTGGTCCACGTCGATCGACATCCACACGTATCGATAGCCATATAGACTGATGGCTATACAGACCAATAGCCACACAGACCGGTGGATGCACAGACTGATGGTCACATAGATCAACGATCACACAGATTGATAGTTGCACATAACTGATGAAAAAAGAGTAGTGTGGCTGCCTAATACATTAGATCGTGAAAACACCATAACTTGTCATAGACATATCAATTCTTTTTTGAAACTTATATCATTGGAATTATGTTTTAGTTTTCCAGGTTAATCAGAATTGTAAATCGCAATAAAACAATAACTAGGGAATGATATATAGGGTGATCGCTTGAGGCACCGAAAGAATATGGGAAAAATGAAGAAAACCTAGCTAGATAGATCAAGGTAACCTTAGATCAACGACTTGTCTTTGATTTTCTTTTCTTTTTTGGATGATGCCAATACAATGACTGAACTTGGTTGTTTTTCTACATTTTTCTCCTCTTCTTCTTCCTTCAATGAGTCCCCATGAGTGCTTTAAGATAACAACAACTTGTAGGAGGCGGGTTCTGGTGTTTTCAACCGTAGTCATGCTTAAATTGGATACGATTAGGCTAGTACAAGTCTAGATTTATAAATTAGTAAGTTAGAATTGAATTGAGGTGAATGGACAATCATCCTTTCATCTTGACATTGAAAAAATTAATCCAAGAATTGTAAAAGACATGTTATGACTTGTATGTTGATTTAACTTTATCGAACCAAAACATGAGATTTCAGTTGAGAAGTTATTTATTTTAGTATATTTAGAGTTTTTGAAATAAACTAGCTACAAAATTATGGTGAATCCTATTAGCATAACTAGAAGAAACAGAGTCACACATTTGCCCTAATTTCTATAGTCTTGAATCGTATTATGAATATATGATCTATGTATACTTGTTATCGGATAGTTCTGTGACATTCCCACTTCGTGTCTAAACACTGTTAGATTAATGTTTGCTAATTTCTTGTGGAGAGGCGACAACCAAGGGGTGTCTTGGGAGACCATAGCCAAACCATATAGTAAAGGAGACTTACATATTACCAAGTTTGAGAAAACCAAGTATGTCAGTAACCTTAAGAGGGTGGACAAGTTCATCTACTAATCAAACGGCATTTGGGGAAAAAGTATGTGTTAGAGAGTACATATTAGCCTATTTAGTTTATATGTTAATTAGTTAGTGAGTCTTTAGTGTCTCGGCCCATTTAGATTACTTGTGTCCCAAGTCTCAGGGTTTCTTCCTTGCTCCTATATATAGGACAGGGATGTTCAGTATTTCATAACAATTCAATATACAACATTTTATTATTTTTCACAGGATGAGATTAAGGTATGGTTATACCATCAGCCTCAATGATATCTATAACTCATCTAGGGTTTCGAGAGGGATGTCCAGGTCATTTGAGGACATCATGCACTTGTATGGTGTTGTGATCGGGGTAATAGCTTCCACATCACTTAGACTTTACCTTGGATCAACAATAATACTAACACCGACACTCCTTGGCATAAATCCCTATAAGGGAATTTGCATGTTCCCAAATGGAGCATGTTGCTCGATAGAATCATTAAGAACAATCTTCCTACTAAGTATCAGTTGTTAATGTGGGATCTGCAGGTTAATCCCATGTGTTGTCTTTGCAACAAAAGCCCTAAGACAACAACTTATTGTGACTATGCAAAAAGAAAATGGAGCATCACTTTCCTAAGGAACTTTATTATAAATAGTTTATGTAATTATATAATAACCTTTAAGTAAGTATCCATTTACCCACTTAAGCGTATCCATGTATCCTTGGACTTCTATATATAGGAAACCCAGAACTTTATTACAAATTACAAACGCCATTGATATTCCATCTGCATAATGAAGTCCTATATGTTGTGCACTACAAAAAAAAGATGATTTAGCTACGATTGTTTAAGTTACATTTAATTTATGTGTAGAGAGAGCTATTTTTACTTATAAAATTTAATTGTGTAACTTAAATAAATGTAGCCACCTCAATAAATAAGATGTAGCTACAAATTTTTACTCGTTTTAATTGTATAAAAAATGTAACAAAAGGCCAGGGGAAAAAATCCCGCACTCTTTCCATATCTCCCCCGTAAATGCCCGTGAAACGGTTTGCACATATCCAGTCCGGTCATGCGACCCTAGCACCCGAAGCAAGGAGTCCCGTTCGCACTTCCCGATCGCCGACTCCCTCCCCGGACGCCGCTGCTCCGAGCCCAGCTGCTGATTGGAGCCCAGCAGCCAAGAAGCCCAGCCGCCAAGCAGCCGAGCAGCCGAGCGCACAGCCCAGCAGCCGAGTGCCTCCATCGACCCCCACCACCCAGCAAACGGACTTCACTTTTCGATGGACGGCCGCCTCCCAGCCTCCGACCCGACCACTCAAAGCAAGGTTCATCTTCGACACATCGGCTCCCCCAATTTCCCGCCTACATTCAACATAGTTTTCTGCAGTAGGATCGCTCGACAAATGAGTATTAGGCCTAGTTTGGCCGCCGCAATTCTAATTGCCGGTATTTTATGTACGATATACATAGGGAATCAATATTAACGGTTACCGTTTTGTATTTTCTACTTACCGTTATGTATATAGTTTAACAAAAAAATGGTAGTTGCGAATGACGCCAGGAGCGGTAGGCTTTAGAATCGCCAGAGTCTGTGCTCCGTATCCTTCGTTCTGTGTGTCCTTCCCCTAAAAAGAACTAGTCACCTTACCAGCCTTGTCTCAGCTGCTCGACAAGCAAATACCAAAAACTGTATAATTATATAGGCAACTACAAGGATTTCCAAAGTCTTTATCCAAACTAGGCCTTAGGGCCCGTTTGGTTTCAAGCAGTTGCAGCAGCGTGAGTAGCAACTGCACATGTTTTACAACTCCACGATTAGGTGTCCTACTTTAGTTCTATGTGGTTGTGTGCGTGGTGGTAACCACACCGTGATGTCCTGATTCAAAATCTAACCCCATCCAGGCCATTACTGAATGAAAGGACTGAAAACCAGCTGCTTAGTACCAAACAAGTGACGTTGTGTTCCATTTCCTATTTTCGTTTGCATGTCTTACAATTCACGGTGCTAGTTGCAACTACTTAAAACCAAATAAGCCCTTAGCTATTAAAACTTCCTTCTAACTGCCTAATTTATTTTCATCCGAAAAGGTGGGTGAGGCACATGCCTCCTAATTCCTTTTCATCCGAAAAGGTGGATGAGGCACAGGCCTCACATGGACTTTATGTGGCTCCGCCATTGGTAAGAACAACATATCCTTTTACTGCAAACCACCACCACCACCATGCTATATGAAATAAACACCTGATTTGTAAGGGCACTAGTACTTTCTACAAAAGGGAAGCCATAGAGGCGGTTGTCTTCTAAGAAGATTGAAGTTTTAATGAACTTACCATAGAGGCAGTTTCAGTAATTCAAATTGATATGCTGCAATAAATATACATCTATAGAAATTTTACAGGACATATCTTCAAAATCAAGTGCTTATTAGGAAACTTCAAACAATTTAGAAGGGTGGTTTGGGGCTTCTTGATTTTATATCTCACTATGGACACTTAATATTAGCAAGTCTTAATAGTAGGAATCTCAAATCCGTTCATTTATAAGAACTATACTAATTAGGGAGCTACTACTTCCCCTGAGCCGAGCCTCTCCGCTGCAAGGTATCTAAAATATTCAACTTCTTACTATTTTTAAAAAGATCCAACTAATCTGAGTAGCATAGCCTATCCACTACGTTTGTTTTGTTTCGATTAGGGGTTGTTTAGTAGGAGGTAGATGCAATTCATTACAATTAAATATCCAATTTTCAGATGAATATTTTATTTGGTTGGGTGTTCTCGGCTGCAGTTAGGCCATGTTTGGTACGATGTGCTCCGGTGTAGTTCGAAGAATTTAAGAACGGATCAAACATAATCCTATGTTTCAAACTGATATGTTTCTATTTGGTAGGATGCGTAATAAACTCCACGTTTATTCTCCCATTCATTTGGTACGTGAATTAATTCACACACTAACTGGTGGTCTCAGTAAAATCTACCACAACAGGTATCTTCGACTGGTGTCATGTGGTCCATGGTTGTCATTACCAGAAATAAAAGGTAGCACAGAAGGAAAGCATCGTCAAAATGACAGGAAGGTTGCTCTGCACCCGACCGTACCTGAAAGGGGCGCATCACCAACTCACTGATTTTAGGGCAAAAAGTGAAGACGGATGTAACTACAAATCAATGAATTAGACACCAACACAACTACTCAAATAAAAAATACAATTGAAAAATAGCCAATTGAATGTTAAGAACTACAATTACACCCTACCAAACTGGCCCTTAATTGAATTCGTTATGCATCCGAACTAGTCATTTTTCTTCACGTTATCGGCAATAGGGCATGGGGGTTCCAGAATGGGGAGTGAGTCCTATGTTTTCATTTTGTATGTGATTTGGCGGGTATGAGAAATCATAAAAAGATGAATTTGGGGAGGGGTCTTCGTGAGCTAGTTTCTCCCACCGCGTCTTTCTCCTCTCTGCATTTGATTTTTATTTGGTTAATCCTTACATTGCCCCTTCTTCGGCAGTCTATGAAGTAAGGTGTTGGCAGTCCATGAAGTCTGGAGGTAGAATAAGGGATATGGGTTGGTATTCGAGAGGAGAAGAGTGAAGCAATTTTCAAGCAATGTCGTAAACACCTAGAATATATTGGTGAGTTACGATGATGTCAAAACTGGAATAGAAAACTGAATATGACAATCAACATTTTGCTAGTTCAAAGGGCCCATGAACCAGGGAGAGTTGTGGCAAAACTACTGGGAATGGAAAAATAGTCAGGACCAAGATACATATACTTCACATAATTTCGTATGACGACTAGATTATAGAGCATTAAAATTATGTATGTTATGTAGAGCATATTTGGTATTTACTATATTCTGATGATTCTATTTTTGTGTTGTATTGTTTCTAAACAAAAGGAGCCACACATGTCATATATGTGTTTGAGTTGTATACTAGGATTATATGGGACTTTTGGTTGGGTTACAATTGACTATTACCATGGAAAAAGTATTGAGAATTTCATTTAAATTGTAGAATTGTTGTACTTCAAATGATCAATGACCAGAAACTACATGACTGATGGGAATCTATAATAGCACAGAGTTACAAAACATCTTAATGAATAGTTTATATAGGAGCCTTTAGTTATGAAACTAAGTTATGTAACGATTTTTAATACTTTGTATTCTTATCCTTTTTTTTCTTAATTGTTATAGGTAGTCATGATAGATAAAATTTGGATCCATGAGGAACACAGAACAAGCACAACATATTTACTTGGGGTGGTTAAATTTATAGAGCATGCATTTTCAAAATCCAGCAGGGATGGGACTATCTTATGTCCTTGTAAGCAGTGCTTAAATGTGCATAGGCAGAACCGACAAGTCACAACTGAACACTTGTTATGGAATGGATTCTTGACCACCAACACAAATTGGATTTTTCACGGTGAGGGTTCATTTGATAGCTCTGAGGATTCACAAATACAAAATGACACGTCCAAAGATGACATGAGAGACATGTTGCATGATGTGTATGGTGTATCACAGGAAGGAGAGAATATGGAAGACGACGACCATCGATTTGTATTTGTTGATGATGCAAAAGTTGAGCAATTTTACAAACTATTAGAGATTACTGCACATGAATTGTACCCTGGAAGTAAGAAGTACTCTAAATTGTACACTGTTGTGAGGTTGTTTCACATAAAATGTGTCAATAATTGGAGTAATAAGTCATTTTATGAGCTGCTTGAGCTTTTGAAGGAATTGCTTCCAGAGGGTGAGACGTTGCCCGACTCTTATTATGAATTCAGGAAAATAATCAGGGACCTTGGACTTGACTATGATAAAATCGATGCTTGCAAAAATAACTGCATTTTGTATCAAAAGGATTTTGCAGATAAGACTTCATGTCCGAAATGTAGTGCTTCTAGATATAAAGAAATCGAAATTGACGAAGCTTGCGTAGAAAACATTCATACAAACAAGAAAAGAGTTCCTTGTAAAGTCATGCGCTACTTTCCCTTGACTCCTAGATTGAAGAGATTGTTCATGTGTTCGAAACTTTCACCCCTAATGCGGCGGCACGATGAAAGTCGTACAAAGGATGGGATTCTACGACATCCAGTAGATTCTCCAGCATGGAAGACGTTTGATAATATGCATGCTGAGTTTGCTTTTGATTCCCGCAATGTTCGCCTTGGATTAACTTCCGATGGATTTAATCCCTTTGGCCTCATGAGTCTATCATATAGCATTTGGCCCATCGTATTGATTCTGTACAACTTGCCACCATGGTTGTGCACGAAGTCTCCCAATTTTATCCTATCGATGATTATTCCTGGTCCATCTCAATCGGGAATGGACATAGATGTCTACCTGCAACCGTTGATTGAGGAGTTAAAAGAACTGTGGGAAGCTGGCGCGGATACTTATGATGCTGATCGTAAAGAATTTTTCAAGTTGCATGCTGCCTTACTATGGACGATAAGCGACTTTCATGCATATGGTTATCTATCTGGTTGGCAAACTCGTGGGTATCTTGCATGTCCTTTCTGCAACAAAGACGCGTGCTCATGGAGACTACCATATAGTAAGAAAGCATGTTTCATGGGTCACAGGAGGTTCCTCCCAATGGATCATAAATTTCGTAAAGATGCTTCATCATTTGATGGAAAAGAAGAATTTAGAAGTGCTCCTAAGATGATGTCTGGAAGTCAAGTTCTAGATCAAACTAGAGATGTAGATAATTTACCGTACAACTGGAGAAAGCAAAGTATATTTTTTGAGCTGTCATACTGGAAGTATAACCTTATACGTCAAAATCTTGACGTGATGCACATAGAAAAGAATGTATGTGAGAGTTTGATTCACACACTGTTAGGAATGGAGAAATCATAGGACACTGAAAATTCTCGATATGACCTCGAAGAGATGGGCATAAGGCATAGACTTCACATTATCAAGGATGGAAATAAAAATATCATCCCACCTTCATGTTTTACTTTGAAGAAGGAGGAAAAAGAATTATTTTGTAAGCTGTTGAAGTCTGCTCGAGTTCCTGATGGGTATTCTTCTAATATAGCTAGAAATGCACACATCAAAGAAAAAAAAAAGCAGATGGCATTGAAGATTCATGATTATCATGTATTGATGCAACATTTCCTCCCATTAGCTTTACAAGTAGCATTGCCCAACAAAAATGTTAGATCTGTTGTAATTGAGTTATCCAATTTTTTTAAAGACTTATGCTCTAAAGTCATAAATCCAAATACTTTTGAGAAGTTGGAATCCAGAATAGCAGTGACTCTTTGTAACCTAGAGAAGATTCTCCCACCATCATTCTTTGATGTGATGGAGCATGTGGTCATTCATCTTCCACGAGAAGCGAAGATAGCCGGACCGATATTCTATCGTTGGATATACCCCGTGGAGAGGTAATCTTTCTAACAATTAAATTTGTTCAGACTTTGCATCCGATTGTATGTAATGTTCTTACAGAGTTTTATCTTCTTATTAATGTAGACACTTATAAACTTTAAAAAGATATGTGCGAAATAAAGCTGCTGGAGAAGCTTCTATAGTAGACGGTTACTTGGCAGATGAATGCTTAACATTTTGTTCGAGATATCTCTCAGGAGTTGAGACAAGGTTCACTAAATTGTCTAGAAATGATGTGGAAGATGAAGATATGGATAATGATGAAGAGTGGTCTATATTCTTTCATAAAGGGCGTCGTCTAGGAAAGAAGACTCCTATTATGCTTGATAGCACAATGCTCAAAGTTGCGCATCAATATATTTTGGCAAACTGTGATGCAGTTGATCCATACGTGAAGTAAGATCGTTGTTTACTTTTCACAATGTACTTTCATATTTACGTCTAGGTGTGTCACAAGTGTTTGTTAGCAGGGAGCACATCCGATACTTGAAGAAAATCAATCCACGTGCACAACAATGGGAAATCAGTAATCTTCATATGAACAGTTTCAATGAATGGTTTAAGAAACATGTAAGTTTAAATAAGTTATTTCCATTAGCAAAATAACAAAAATATATAAATAATAAAATTCATAATATTTTCAGATTGAGGAGAAGGCAAAGTCGACAACTGTGTCTCCAAACCTTTTAGTGTTGGCTCGAGGACCGCAATGAATGACGATGCAATATGCGGGATATGTAACAAATGGTTATAGATTTCGCACCAAGGATCGAGAATGCGGGAGGAAAACACAAAATAGTGGAATTATGGTGAATGCTCAGACCGAATGTTTTGCCAGCTCCAAGGACAAAAATCCTCTAACATCTCAGGTTACGTACTACGGGGTGTTAAGGGACGTTTTTGAGATCAGTTATTACGAGCAACTCAAAGTTGTATTGTTCAAATGTGACTGGGTCAAAGGCATCAAAAAATATGAAAATGACTTCACAATGGTCAATTTAAAATGTATTGATGTAACTGATCATCCATTTGCATTGGCCACCCAAGCACAACAAGTGTTTTATGTGAAAGACATAAGTCAAAAAAATTGGAGCTTTGTTGTGCACACTACACCTCGTGATACTTATGACATGGAGGAGAAGCTTCATGACAATTTCATGGATGGGACCTTCTTGTCAGAAGATAAATCTCTAAGTGATTTGGAAGATATCTTAAGTGACATTTGTGACGACGTTAATTTAATCAGAGAAGACATGGAGGGTGTGACCTTTTATGAAGAGGGTCATGATCCCCATCATTGATCTTATGTAACTCTTTTTATTTTATTAGTTGGGTCAATTACTGGAAACACTCATGTTATCCCTTTATTTATAAAATGATCATTTATTTTTACATAATTATATATTTGGGTTAATCTGCTTAATGAGTTTTCTTGTTGGATGTTGGCTTCATCAGCAAAATTAAAATATTATTGAAATTTTTTATTTTATTTAAGGAACACAATTATAGAATGTATGCCATGATTTCAATTTGTAATTGAATATTTTTTATATCAATTGTCTATTTAGGAGAATGAAAAGACGCAGTCAGCTATTGTCTCCACTTACTGATGATGTCTGCAATGAAGGATTAACTCATGGGAGTATGACAGGTAAAATAAAAAATTACATCATTGAATATCTTTCTTAGAACCGCTCATATCATCATTTTAGTTGCAGGTACTTACAAAAGACCAAAAGGAGGGTATCTTGGCTCGATAAATGCTGATTGGGGGTGTTCAAATGCAAAAGAAGGACTTAGAAATAGTAAAACCGTGGCGGGATCAGCTGCAAATAACAACAGAAGTTCTTCTTTGAACCTTGCAAAAGAAAAAAAAATCTTCTGTGTCAAATGATGGAGTTGGTACCGTTAGTAAAAGTCATGTGGTGACAAACTCAAATAATGCTGGAGAAGAAAGTCATTCTAAAAGACACTTAGAAAAAAAAGTCATCAAGGAGTGCCTGTAAAAGCAAGTATGCAACGTTTGGTAAATGATGTCAGTAACAATCAAGAGGTTGAAATTGATAAATTAGATAATGATCAACATTTTGTTGTTGAGTCTCCTACTTTTGATCCTGGGCAGAGTGAAGGTAAGAAAATTTAGATACGAAGATGCATTATATTTTTCACAAACTAATACTTAATTATATGTGTATAATATGTATATCCTTGTAAATGATTGCATCATATTCATGATTTTGTAGGGGGAGCTACAAATAAAAAAACAAGGGGCTATTCTAAGTGTATCCGATTATGGGGTAAGACAGGGGATAAAAAGTTGCCAATTACTTTGGATGAGAATGGAAATCCAATAGGACCACATCAGAATGACCTGTCTTCCTTTTTGGGAACTGTTGCTAGAAATTCTGATCTTGCACCATTAAACTATCTTGATTGGTGACAAGTACCTGTGGAAAACAAAACCGCTATATGGAATTATGTGGAGGTAATTCTAGTCTTAGAGATATAATACAATGTTGTGAATTTTTTATTTAAAAATTGTTCTTTTGTTATAGACCAAGTTTGTTATCGACATAAAGGGGAAGAATTCAGTTTTGTGAACAGTGAGGGATTGTTGGAGAAACTTCAAAGCAGATATTAAAAAAACCACTAAGAAAAATCTGGCCGACTTAATGATTGCCCCTCCCGTGTTGATCCTGATCAATGGAAATTTCTTGTGAATTTTTGGGATTCTGACGATGGAAAGGTAAAACAATTTATTCCTTAATTTTGTAGAATTTAATAGTGTATATTGCATATAATTATATTATAATGCATTGTATGTAGTTAAGGAGGGCTAAAAACGTTATGAGCAGAAAGTTCATAATGACAAGACATACATCGGGATCAACGCCGTATGCTTGTGTGAAGGCTAATGTGAGTTATCTTCTGGTTGAAATCTGCATTACACTTTCTTACTACTATGCTCATATATGCTGCTACTGTTACAAACAGTTACAAGAGAAGAAATACGGTGGCAATGTTAGCAAATTAGACTTGTTTAAGGCCACCCATTTGAAGAAGGATGGTACTGCTGTGGATGCAAAATCTGCAGAATTGATTATAAGCAATCATTTAACAAATTTATTTTTATTTAATGAAAATATTCTCATTAATATTGTATGTAGGACTAGATGAATGCGGAACTTGCAAGTAATGATGAAAATCTCGATGAAGATGAGATATTTGATCATATTTTGGGCCCAAAGAAGATTCCTGTGAAACATGCGATTCATGTGTCTCATAATGTATATGAAAATAAACTCACAGACTTAGAACTGGTTGTTGATGCGCATACCCAGATATATGAGGCTCAACAAAAGGAGTTGTTAGAAATGAAGAAAAATTTTGAAAATCTTGAAGCTATGATGCTGACAAATTCTAACCTGAGTGCTTCGTTTCAGCCGAACGAGGTAAATCTTCAAATTCTTATAATGTGATTACATAATAAAATTGATTTTCTTATAGTAAACTATTTATTTTGTAGAACATCACAATGACTACCAATGAAAGACTACCCAGACCAAATCAATCGAGTAGTGAAACACCCATTACCGAAGGACATGTTATTATATCCAAACATTTATTGATTAATTTTTTCAATCTGATTTTTAGGTATAAACAATGTTTGATACAATCTTTATAAATTTAAAGGTTGTTTCCTTGTTAAGTTTTGAGGATGGGAATTCAATTGTAGCACGAGGACACATTACTTCTACAAGTCCAACTTATGTCGTAGGAGGAGCACTGTTGGGGTCCTCATTTACTGTCGTTTCCATTACTGTACCAATCCAACCTCAAGAGCAGTTGATTAGGCCTTTTGGTCAACACCAAGTCATTGAGGATGTAATTGGGACAGTGATAGCTTGGCCAAAGAAATTACTCATTGTCAGGTAACATTTTATAAATTAATCTCAATGCTAAAAGTGCACTTCTTAACTATTTATGCATCATTGTAGGTGAACCATTTGGAGACGTGGAAACCAAGAGTAGCAGTCATTTGATCAACATAGAGATTCACATATCATATAAATCTATAGGATTTAGTAAAAATAGAAGTCAACAATTCTTTATTATATTTAGTTGGTTTTCAATAAATGTGGATGTCACACATATTGTAGTACCATTCATTATTTCATTGTCTTGATTTTAAATTCAAAGAAAAAATTCTTATAGATCATTCGTTTTCTATTTCCCATGCATCAAATGATTGCCCTGTTATTATAGTTACTGAACAAGTGGCATGTATGGTTCTGGTTGAAGATCGATTTTTTGGTGTAGAAAATGTTTGGCGTGTAGTCTTTTAGGAGGTTTTGCCACACCATCTTAGCCCATTTGCAGTCCCTAAGTTCATGGGTCAAGCATGCTGAGAAATTTTTCTTTCTACTGGTTTATTGAGTTGCAGGCGTATCTCTTTTTTATTTGCTGCTACTGTCTGCAGTGTTAAATGCCTTCCAGGTTCATGGAGCTAAAGGCTAATATAGGAGATAATGATTTGCAGGATGCCCTTCCTTTAGTTTCTTTTGTCATCCTTTTATGTTTTATCTACCTCCACTTCTTTTAGTTATGTGATCTATTCAACCTGTTAACCTTTAAAGATTCATTCATTTCTTTTAGGTTATGAATTCAGGGATCTACATGATTTTTTTTATAATATCAAAGAAAGGAGCTTGTATACCAATACCTTACATGAATTTTACATGAAAGGACCAAGCATTCAATAACTAAGGAGACTATTTTTGTAATGGAAACTTCAATTGGAGCTTCTAAAATCTGAAATAGAGGGGTCTAAGAATAATTTATTCTTGTTCTTGTGAAGACATATTTTACAAATACTACATTTGTAATGGCAACTTTCACGTGTTTCCTTCTTCAACCCATCATATACATATCCTTAAAGATGAAAAGTCTCAACTTCTTTTGGGCATAAGACGATCTAACAGATAGCAGACAGTTCTTTCATCTTCAGTCTTGTCTATGATTGAAGAGGGAAGCATTCCATAGATTTGAAGGTCTGTTTGGAACCCTGCCAAGCCTTATCTCTTGACAGATGTAGGTTCATAGGTGCATACTAAAATACCATAGTGGTGTGCCAAACCCAGCTCAATTAAAATACTGATTTGAGAATGACTTGGACTTTAGGAACCAATTATGATTTTTCCAAAAAATGCTCAATGAGACTAAACCTTAGCAATCATATATTGGTTTTTTATAGAAGACAACAAAAGCCTGAGTTTTTTTCCATTATGGTTTCAGCCAAAACTCATCAACTCATAGATTACTTCCCATATTATTGATACCTTACATTTGGTTGTACAATCTAACAAATTTGAGTAAACCAGCCTATGCTATCCTGAAAACAAGTAGAGAAAACAAGCAGTGGCCCAACCATAGTACCACTGGTATCACATCTTGATATGATTTTGAAATGTTGGTTCAGAAAACATAGTTTTCTGTGATTTTCTAATTCATATACATGGGTGCTGCTAGAAATAATTCATACACACATAAATTGTTCTTAGTTATATGTCTTCGTGACAATGGAGAATATTTAAAGTTCTGACTTCTTTTACTTATATATCTTATATACAAATAGCTTTTGTCTATATCCAAATTCTTTTATTATGCAAAAGTTGTGTTCGCCATACTTTGGATAGTAGGATATGTGCTTTCCATTTCGACTGTGCAAAATTTTTAAGAGCAGACTGTCGTGGATGTTGTTCATCTGATAAAAGGAAGTACACCTGATGTCGTTGTTCAATAGGTATGTCTTTGCTTTGAAATGTGTTGCAGAATACATAAATGCATCCTTTTTACTCCTTGAGTCCCCAGATAGAACTTCTATGGGCAACTCCTGTTACTAAACATAAAAAAATCAAATGGTTCAATAATCCAGCCAAAAATACAGGATATCCTTGCATATGAGAAGCCAAATTTGTGACTAATGTAATAATTTTTTAGATTGTGCTAATTATTGTTCTTCAATATGATTATAATTTCTACACATCACTACAAATGTTGTCCTCTATCTGTATAACAACAATCGGAAAACTTCTCTCTCTTTCAATTTCAGATAAGCTGCAAGATGAGCCTCCAATTGTTGTCCATTCCCTCTTCATATCATTCTTCTAACATTTTATGTATTGTTGTTCAATATGAACAGAAGGACTGGAAGAATCATTACTTTATTTAGGATTCCCTGAAAATCAACATATGATGCCCATTACTTTCAACATGACAGAACGATAGTTACATATGGACTTATTAAAATTTGAGATAAATGTTAGTATCAAGAGTATCTCTACAAAGAAGGATATTACACTTGGGGTTGAAAGTCTCTTGGTTTTGTGAAATCGATCCAAAGGTAAATAAAACAAGTAAGATTGTTTCTTTGTTGTTAATTTGAGCCGGTTTTATGACATCTCAACCATTTCAAGGTGTATTTTTATTTCTATCCTTATGTTATATGGATTCCAGGCATTGTGACTCTGTTACACTATATAAATCACTCTTAATGCTAGTGACATAAGTTAATTTGATCTCTTACCTCAATACAATACATACAAGCCAAGGAAAAGATAGAAAAAAAACACCTAGATACATCAATGGAGTTAGTGGACTACAACAAAACATTCAGCAGAACAGAGGTTAACAAATTCCTTAACAGAGTAAGACTGTAGATCCTCTAAAGGTAGAACACAACAAAAAGCATATATGACACTCATTTTTTCATCATCTAGGAAGTTTGAAGTTACTTGACACTCATTTTTTCATCATCTAGGAAGTTTGAAGTTACTTTGGGAAGTTTTCACTGTCTCTCAAGTTTAATAGGTTCTGCAGGATTTGAAACCAAAAGAAGAGTTCATGATGAACATTTCATGTTAAACTAATTGTGTTGTGATGCTTCTATAATTGTTTAGAATTTAACCACTGGAAAATCAGCTTTTGTAACCAGTGTCACAAAGTCCAGATTGGAGATTCATTCCAGTCACAAAAGCTCGAAGTTGAGGTTTTATGTGGATTGTTGGATAGAATTTTAAAAAACTGCAATGTCAACATGGCGGGAAATTTTTATAGAATACTGAAACCATTCGTGTTAAACCTTTTATCCTTACATATACAGATGCATGTAAACGAAACTTTTGTCTCATTCTAATTCATATACATAAAAGTGAGGTGTCTTTTGAGAAAAATTCAAATATGTGTTGCACAATATAGGAGGAAGTTTAGGGCTAGACCATGTCTGTTGAGACAAGTCCATCGGAAATTTGATGTGAGTCTTGTAATAAACATATGCAATCTGGGGTAGATTCAAAATATTGTAGATCAAAATTTTGTTTGATGAGTTCAGATATTGTGACTATTGTTTATTGTGGCACATGAGTAATGGAAACTATGTACAACAAGTTATTCCTTAAACTGACACTGGCTAATGCTGCTATTCTCCAGTCAACAGTTTTTAATACAGTTCAGAACTGGTTGAATGTCTTATTATATCGTGAATGGAATATTACTCGGTTGATATTTGCATAGTTTCCAGTAACGATTAATATTACACCTTTAATTTGAAATTATCTCTAAGATTTTATATAGAAATCTTACCATGTCTTAAAAAAAGTCTTCATTGATACTCTTCATATATATATATGATCCTCTATGAGATTAGAATTTTGTTTTCTTGAGACCTGCTTGATGTTGATCGTATTCTCTGCCCCAATCTCAAATTCGCAGAGAAGAGGAGCTCAACTAGTAGTATTTGAAGGTAGGTAGAGAAATGTATGGGACACCACATGGACAGACTCTTGTTTGGATCTGCATTTGATGTCTTCAGGTGCAGCCCAAGCTATGGTTCATGCTTGGTTACTCAACATGCGCTCTGTTGTTTATGAAGGGCGTGAACTGCCTGCTATTCTGAGGTATTTATCCTGTCTTTAGCACAGTTGGCACTCACTCCAATTGTTGCCTGCTGCTATTTGTTTATCATGAATTGTTTCAGGTCTCCACTTAACTGGTGATTTGACCATACCCTACATTTTTTTCTTACATCATTTTAACCGGCTGGGTAAAGCACAGCAAGGTCTCAGGCATAAGCACTCTCCGGCACAATGTAGGAGCACTTCTAGCCTCGCTGGGTGCCCCATTCCACGTTGAGCACTTCAACATAGGAAGGTTTGTATCACAAGGCACAGTGGTCACTGCTTGGTTAAATGAGTCATGTGTTTTATGTTGCCAGATTTGTTAGGTGGATCTGACCTTGCACTATTTTTTAAGGTTCTCTCCAATTGTTTCTATAAATACAAAACCTTACCTCACACTAACCTCAAGATACCCTTGGAACAAAAATGTTTTTCCAATGTTGGCAAGTAAAGTCTTTTTTACAACCATGTATGTATCGTTTTACCCACAGTGTTGTATATATCCACCTCCTGATGAGGGTAGACCAGGGTTCCATCCTATTTAATTAATGTTGACTACCCAGTCTTCTGCCCCTTCCTGATGGATTCTTAGAGGGGTGAACTGAGGGTCACTTTTGAGGAAATCATCAGGATCGATTTCTCTTAATGGATATGGATGTTGTCAATGATTTAGGTCAGACCTCCCAATTTCAACTACTAGAGTTGGTGGGGACGAAGCTTTAACCAAAACATGCCCTACCTTCTCTTTAAGAAAGAAAAGAAACTGGAGTTCCTCTAATAGCAACATTCTTTCATTTTTGAACTTTTGATCTATAGGTTGAATGCCATATTAGCATATTACTGCTATGCAAATGCAGTTACTTCCTTAAATCCGCTGACTATTTGACTACAAGATGTTCTTGCATATTACTGCTATGCTAATGCAGTTATTTCCTTAAATCGGCTGACTATTTGACTACAAGATGTTCTTGTTCTATTCTATATAAGAAAACTTGTGTTATTTTCAAAAAGTTGAAAAAAGCACCACTTTGATCTTTTAAGTTTTTACTGAAATTGCTGTAACATGAGTTATCTTTTGGGTCACATGTTAAAGCTTTATTAATGATTGCCTGCCTAAAACCCTTTTGTAGAAAGAACAATAGATGAGTGAGTTGATGTTCATCACAGTTGATGGTTACACCTGAACTACATTTTCAAAGTGATCTGATTGACATACATTTCAATGACACTTTGACACTTTCTTTTGGGTACAATGGGGAGGAGGTTTGCAGAGTTTGTCATGCTTAAGCTGGTTGGATTGTTTCAATAAATATGCAGGACGGCGTTCTTATATTTTCAACCCTGGTTGGATTGTTTATAACACATCCAACTGATGCTACTATTAGTGGCTAGAAAGAGTAGTGGTTATTGTTTAACATGTATAAATCATTATATGGAGCAGTCATTGTAGTGATCAAAGTTCCACTCTTGCTATGTGAGATTTGGGTGTGTGCTTGATAGGCACTCTCCATGTAGTCTTGTTTTTTGGGTGATATCTCATATTGCTTTTATGTGTTGCATTTCAGTGATTATTGTATGCGGTTTTGCTTAAAGCCAATTCATATTTTGCTTCATCAAGTACAGATCTGCTCCAAAGTTGAATCCAGAAGTGTCATTACCACAATTTTGTTCATCGTTTATTGCTTGACCAGTGGACATGCATGATCCTTTGTTTTCATCAGGAAAAAGAGCAGGAGAGTAGCCCTGGAAGAGGGTGACATGCTCAAATAGCTTGTCCTTCCGAGAGAAAGTAGTTCCACCGGAACATATCCATTTGTCTCTTCTGCAATGCTTCTCATGGGCTTCATATCAGCAATCATAGAGATTTTCTTGCTATTGCATAGGCTACAGGTATATCTCTTTTCACAGTGACTCCTTTTGTAATGGTTCTTTACACATGGGATTGTCTTTAGGGGATGGAACTTCTTTTTATCTTTAATTGTTCTTCTTGCACCCCACAAATGGACAGGAGTACCTCTTTATCAACACATGTTCAGAGCTCGAGTCTTTGTTGGGTTTAGCGAGTACATCGACAGTATTGTACTCATCTCCATGGCCACGCATGTGCATGCGCAAGTTTGCATCCTTCTTGAACCCCTTGCCACAAATCCGAAATAAGTGGGTGTGAGGGGCTAAAATCTCCTCTTTCTCAAGTTGCAGGACTTCACTTCAAGGGGAACGCATTGCTCCTCACTTCAAGGTAATCTTCCCTTACAAAATATATCTGCAATGTGTTTCAATAGCTACAAATAAACCTGATAGGTGTTGTTTTAATGGAATGGAGAAACTCTGACTAAGTGTTACTCAAGATTTCTCTTGCTTCAATGAATTCTTCTCATTTTTTCTAGCTATGGAGGTTGTCATGTCCAAAGAAGATTGTTGAGCATTGCTGAAAGGTTTTCATTGAATGTATAGAAACTAAAGGCATCATTCAACAAAGAGGTATTACTCCAGCTTCATGGTGAGCCTTGTGCAAACAACACCTAGAGATAGGTTATGCTGATCTGCTGCAAAATGTGGGAATCACAGTCAAGATTCTCTGCCACCTGCTGTTCCTGCGTTTATGGTGAAGTGCATGGTCATATTAGGTGTGAAACAGTCTAAACTTTAGGGCAGATCAAGTCTAGGCTTGGTCATATTAGGTGTGAAACAGTCTAAACATTGTGTAACAATGTCACTGTTACATATTCATGCATCTCATATTATGACTGTAAATATCTAAACATCCATCTTAGTTGAATGAATGGTAAAACGCATGGTCACCCGTCTAGGCACCCCCTAAAACACCTAGCACCTAGCCACCTTAACAACTATGATCCTATTAACAAGCCATTCTAGTCGCAACAATTTCTTATATGAAGTTATAGCGGATCATCTAGGATATGGCACACCCGATGCTCATCTCTATAGCGTCAAGACTGTCTCTTACCAGGAAGTGTTTCAATTTCTTCATTCTCATATCTCCTATCACTTACCTTTAGTGGCCTGCAGTGCAATATTAGGAGGACTAGGGACAATTATTGTGTAATATTGCAACTTACACTAGGGGAGGGTTCTATCGTCAGCAAAGCACATACGTGCATTCTTTCCTTAACATAGAGAAATAGGAAGTCAGCTAGTTTTGCGATTAAACTTGCATCCCTATTCTCCTGGATAAAGTAATTATTCAAAGATACCAAATGACTGAATGAGAACGAATATTACTATCAGCCCAATACAATCAGTAAAAAGGTCAATATTTTGATACCGTTATTTTTTACATTGTATTTTGGTACCATCTAGATGTAGATAGACAATTCTAGTTCTGGTTCCAGCTTGCTAGAACAAACAACTATTTTTTTGTTGTTACTGAAGAAAGCTAGATAAGAAGTTGTTTTCTATTTCAAAGCAAACTATAATGAAGTCTATGTGCTTCTGTAGAAGTCGTATTTGAGATCACCCATAGACTAATAGTAACAGCTCTTATTGAGATCCTCCTGGAACTTATTTAATATTCTTCCACAACCCGGCCAGCATCAACAAACTCATTAAACTTCTTTCAAAGTGATCTCATGTCTACACAAGCTAATGGTTACTAAATGGTGTTCTTTCTATAAATTTTTCATTGCAGACTGGCAGGCTCCTTAAAGATTTCCAACACCGTGTCATTTATATCTTGTGATTTACCAACAGCAGACCCTACTATAGGATGTATTGTAACATATGAACAGCTCAGAAGATGGAGTTGTTTTGTCATATAGTACATAGTCAAAGAGATGCTACCTGACTCATAACTGAAGTTGGGTTGCTTCCAACTCCATTCTGATAGGAGCTGCCCTTGGCCTGAGGAGCTACAGAAGCAGAGCCATTTCCTCCACTGAGTTTCTATTTAAGAATTACAGACCACATAAGATTCCATTCAAAGGGATGATCATACACATTCCTCCCTTTAAGAGGATTGAGCATACATTCGTCAAAATGACAATTCAATTCAAAATATAGGACTTCATATTTTACCTTGGAGTTAAACGAATGGGTATATATGCATTCTACAAAATGCATAGTTATTTCATCAAAGTTTGTGATAGGCCTGAAAAAAGTACAAATTATATTCTAGAAAGTAGATGATAATAACTATATTGCAGTTCACCATACATGATATAGGCAATGTAGTGAAATCAAGTGTGTTAAATCAGTATGCAACGTTCCACTTTCTTTTCTTTGCTACAACAGCACAGTAAACTATGTGATAAGGGAATACACATGCAGACGTTACTAGAATTAGTTTTACAGGCCTCAGTGTGTTTATTTGACAAGAATTTTCCAGTAGTCTCATTCTGTTTGATAACTAGAATCATGACTTATTTTATGGTTTCACTACTGATTTTTGGCTCCATTCACATTTGCAGTTGCTTCCTCTTCCTTTGATCTCTGGCTTCTACCTGGATCGATTTTTCACAAAAAAGAGCTTATCCTCGTACTTCACTTTTGTTGCTTTAGCTAGCTTAATGGTTGCATGGTTTGTAATGCATAATTACTGGGACCTTAATATTTGGACGGCTGGTATGCCACTAAAATCCTTTTGTAAGTTGATAGTTGCAAGTGTAATCCTGGCAATGTCCGTTCCTGGCTTAGTGCTTCTGCCACAACAATTACACGTACTGACAGAAATTGTGTTGATTGGCCATGCATTGCTGCTATGTTACATAGAAGATCATTTTTTCAACTATACAAATATGTATTTTTATGGATATGAAGAGGATGTGATGTATCCCAGCTACATGGTTGTGACAACTACTTTAATCCGTCTTCTGGTTTATGTCTTCTTCTCTCTGGTGATGATTCGTTGGTTGAGTGGATGAACTCTTCCTATGCTATATGTTTGTGGGTTGGTTTTGTTCTTCTGTTCTGCAGCTGTGATCCTTTTCCTTCTTGGGGATATTCCTTCTTGCTACTGGCTGTTAGTGGTTTGTTTGGACCTGGAGGATGTAGCATTCTGCAGATCAATGAGAATGACAAAATGTAATATAAAGGTGATCATGTATAGGTAGGATCTTATTCTTAAATGCAATGGGAGAAGAAAGCTTATGGAATAGGTAAGTTATGAGTAGGAGAAACTATGTTTTCTTGTTTCTTTTGGGAGCTATATCTCAAAACTTGTATGTTTCTTTGTAGGTATCCATGGTGGTTCACACAAAGTGGATGCTACCATCAACTTGATGGCGCTTGATCCACAAATAAAAAAGTACAGAAGGTATAGATTATGCGAAGAAATGCCAATATGTTCTTATCTAGGAGATTCGCCAACCAAAACTAACCATACATGAACCTCTACATGAGTTGCCAACAGGAAAGGCTGCAACTCGAGCTCTGGGAGTTGATGAGGACATGGCACATACCCCTATCATGTTTGGGATTGGAAGATTCATCACTAAAGCTGAGATTCATAGGGTTGTTAAACTCACTGTGAATTAGGTGGAGGAACTAAGGGAGATGAGCCCTCTTTATATTGTGCTTTGTAGTCTGCAGTGGATAGATGTAGTCAGAAAAAGATATTGTATACATGTGTCTTTTTTCCATGCATATTGTAAAATAGGGGCCAGGTTAATGTCCTCCCCACGTGTACTCATTGTTCAAATATAAATAAAAGTATCATTGGTGACATTGTAAGCACAACTCGATCTTGAATAATATTCATCTGTTTTCTTATTGAAAACCACTCTATATTGGCAAGCGACTGACTGGATACATAATGTCTCTCACTACATATGTATGTATAGTACATGGTGTCTTTCACTACACATTAGCTATAATTACATGTGTAGCAAGTGCTAATTTTTGCTATACATGAACTACAAATACAAATTGTAACCAATGCTATCTCTCCCTACATATCATAGGTACAAATTGAATTGTAGTCATACATTTGGCTACAATTAAAACTACATGTTTATGTGTAAGGACATTTTTACCTACAATTAGGGTTACATATGAATTTGTAGTGAGAGGAATAACTAACTACAACTTTAAAAAATGTAGCCTAAGCAATTAGCTACACGGGTATTATCTATATATTATAAATGTAAGGATAAATGTAGCCAAATCTTTTAGCTACAAATTTTGGGGTTTTCGCTACAATTTTTTTTTTAGTTAAAGACCATATTTTTCGTAATGGTGTTGAATAGGACTTTATTGAACAAATTTGGGTGAATTTGAAATCTGAAAAATAAAAATAAAAAATGACTTCACATTTGTGTATTATTTGAAGAGGCAAGTTTTTTTGGATAATTTTATGATTATGGAGGAGCTAGTTTATTTTGGAATAAGGAAACAACAAAAATAGCTTCAAATTGCATTTTGACCTATTAAAAATCTTCCCACTATGCTTGTACTTATTTACCTTATGCATGAAGAATCATTCATAGAAGATTGAAGAGATAAAAAGAAGGGAAAGTGGCAGCATTTATCCCACAATAAAGCTTTCAGGCTTGTCCTTCAATAATCACATGCTTCCATTCAAATGTGACACACACAAAAGTATTGAAAATAAGGATAAATATATTTTGCAACTATAGTGAAGTGTTGAACTTGAGATTACCCAATCATCTTCTTCTTTTATAGGGAAAAAATAAGAGTCAAGGTTCCAATGGAGAAGATCAAAGCTCCGTATCCATTGGGAAGGTTCTTCCAGCCTGGCATAACTTATAGAGAAGTCTCCATGAAGTCCTTCGAGAAAATAATCCAAAGGAATAAGTGTAAACACCTGGGTCCATCGCCCTAGGCTCTAGTGGAGTTTCAGGAATGATGGCTGTAGTAGAGTTTTAGGAATGACGACTGGCCCCACAGACCACCACTAGTCTTAACTGCGTGCTTTTTCCTCACTCACACGCAAGTCGGAATCAACTTCCCGAATGGTCACCCATCCTAGTACTACTCCAAGTTGAGCACGCTTAACTATGGAGTTCTTTAGTGATGGGCTCCCAGAAAAAGAGGTGCACCTTGGTGATATGGGTAGTCCAATCATTCCTTATAAGATCATTTTATCTGAGGCCTCAAATCCTGGGATGTTACAATCTCCCCCACTTAGACTCCTGACGTCCTTGTCAAGGCTCAACTATATGACCTCATAATATCACCCCATTTCAGTGCAGACCCAGAATGGCCCATGGACACCCAACTCCCGATCACGGAATACCAGCACAAGGGTGGCTATGTCAACCATGGACAACCATTTCCAACATGCCTAGACTGCACGGCTCAAGACTGGAATGCCACATGCCCATGTGGGCCCCACCTACTAGAGGGGTCATGGCTCTAATACCATTTGTAAAGAGTGGGACCCGAAAGGGGATCCATTCAAATGATATAATACAAGAGTCATGTAATAATAAAGCAGCGGAAACAAAACTATTACAAAGTCACTTCATGATTCATTTATACAATTGTTCCTCACCATAACAGGTGCTTTAACAAAAACTTGAACTAAGTACAACTAAAGGCAGTAGCAGAGGGTAATCTAGCCATTCCAAGCTATCCTTAAGTCCATGTCATGTTGGTGATCTTTTTGAGCTCTTGTCTTCTAATGTACCTAAACCTGGGTGGAAGGAAACATCGCCCAGAACATAGTAAACAACATAGAGGTCAGCAAAGGCTGAGTATGTACACATAATAAACACTTTGGGCATTATATTTGGTTCAAAGTACAAGAAGAGATGTTCCCTCAAGAAGGGATCTAATTGCATTTAGGTAAGTTCAAAAGGAATAACAAAAGAAATGAGGCATATTAACATTCAAATTACAAGTCTCAAAATAAAATGTTTTGCCATATCATTTAACCACAGTCACAATATAAAGCAATAAACTTTTGCATGCATAACAATGTAGACTAAATATAACTAAAATAGTGCCATAACACCATAGGATCATGGCCTAAAAGAAATAAGGGTGGAAACACACACCTCGGGCGGAATACGCACGCCCTATATAAGTATGGTTGTACATAAGTACCACTATTCTAGATATTCTAGTCAAACACGTAGCATGCAATAATAGAGTGGCAAGACTATCATTTTGGTCAATTCCAAATAAGAAGGAAACCATAGCAGGAGGGGTACAAGAACCCATTGTAAACAAGCTATCACAACAACCAAATAAATACAATGGATTGAGAGCAGGAAAAATATAAATGTCCAAGCAAATGGACCTCCAAGTAGAATAACAGTTCAGGAGATGCCTCATTAAATAAATGTAGGTTCAGTCAAATAATGCCCAAAATAAAATAGAGGATGTACATACCTTATATTCACGACTAACAATATTTCTAGGGCTGAAATTCACCATTCAAATGTCTCCAAGGTTTGTTGATGAATGAGCAACACAGTAGAATAATATTTGTCACTATTTGTCTTGTAATCCAAAGTTGTTCAATTCATGTTATTTAAATTTTCTATATAGGTCTATTGTTCCATTTCTGTTAGCATCACAGTTCCTTATATTTCCATCTAGGTCATATTGTGATCAAGGTTACATATCTAGGTATATGATCATCTTCCACCGATTAGATCCCCAATTGTCATTCTCTCTGTAAGACAATATAGTTCTATTTAGATAGTAAGATTGAAGATTTATATTGTAAGAGATATATATTAAATGTGAAAGCACCCTTAATAGGAAAATCTAGGGTTTATATCTAACATAACTTATTATATACTAGTTACACACTTGAATTTATATCTCAGTTGTGCACGTGGATACAAATATGTATCAAATGATTATATGGAGGTAGATTATCTTCTAGTCTACACTAACATGTACCCTACCCTCATCCATTTGAATGCATATGTATACATAAGTACTTTCATTCATATGATTTCTCTCTTTTGAACCATCGAATTCAAGGTAGGACATTTATCAGTAGATACAACCTTGTATCCTTATCATGATATTGATCATCATTAAATGTAAACATATACACCTAGGGTTTTTAATGATAAAGAACAATAATGTTGGCACCTAGGACATTTTCAATATATATTACTTATTTTGAAATCTTGCTATATATACTATAATGAATATGTTTACATGTGTACAATTACTCCAAGTTAAATTGTCAAATAGTTTTGCTAAGTTTCATATCTAAGTTCATCTTCACCTTTAGGAGTTCTTAGACTATTTGTTCAATGAATGAAAAGGAAGTAGGGTAAAGATTAATCATACCATGTCATGGAGGTGGACCCGTCTTGGTTTTTCCAGCATTCAAACCAAATCTCATCCCAAGTTGATGGCTCGAGGAAGGAGCATTTGCAGACCCCCTCTATTTGCATATCAGGAGGAGGAAGAGTCGTGGCTACTGGATTTTGCAGTGGTCACAGTTGGGTTCAAGTGACACCCTACAACTATCAGAATATATGGTAGCGATGCTCTATGGCCCTGGTAGTTGGGCACAAGGTGAGACGGGAGATGGGAGTGGAAGGAACAATGGAAGAGGGCAAAAGTTGAAGAAACAGTGTCAACACTTTCCCGAAACTAGCAGTGGCTTGCACAATGTGGGATACTGGTGAAGGAGGGTTGTGGGTGTCAAAAGTGTTGAGGGAGATTATGGCACCGCCAGGATAAAGGAAGTGGTGGCCCATCTGCCAACATGAGAAGTGTCGATGAAGAGGAGAAGGCGTCGCTGGTGTGGGTGCTAGAAAGACTCTGCCATCCACGACAGAAGGCGGTGGTCTCTGTGTAGGTGGTAATTTGCAGATCCATTGGCGCCTTTCAAAATAGGTTGTCGTGGATGGGTACATGGAGGAGGACAAAGGGGGAGAAGTGGAGGCAGTGGCAACCTCGCGGTTTGGATGTTGCAGTGGTGGTGATCGAGTTTTGGAGGTAGATGATTGGATTTCAACCTGAAGTGACGGTGGCTGACTCGGGAGGGCGCCAAGGAGACCTTGATGTAGGTGAGGCCAGTGTCGATAGTGTGGGAGGATGTTTATGCACTACTGCGTCTGAAGGAGACGATGACTTCGTGGCTGGTTGATGGACCAAGATGTCAGCGACGGATTTGCAATGGCAGGGAGGAGGAGGGGTGCCATGCGGAAATTAGGCAGGCTTGGAGGTTATTACCGAGTCTACACTCTGCAGTATATGGGCGACACTCAGGTTGGTGGTTGTAGAGATGAGGGCAGCATCACCTCCGATGCAGCAGCCTCCGTAGGCCTCGTGGTTGCAGGCAGCGGTTTGGTTACTGGGTGCATGTTGCTGAAGGTATGATGACGGTGAGCAATGGCTTAGGAGAGATGAGAGTGCAGAGGAAGGGAGAGAAGAATAAGAAGAGGACATGAAGGGGAGCCATCCACTGGTTGGGAGATGCTCAACACCGCCTGGCGACGCACAACGCTGCTTGGCGCTGATATGGAGAGGAGGATAGAGAGAGAAACAAAATGGAAGATGAGCTAATCGACAGTGAAGATCTAATTCAACGAACTGAGCGGGAAGAGGAATAGTAGGAAGTGCAGCAAGCATTCCTGGGCACAGGCTTCGGGGGGTAAGGTGGAGGATGACCCGAGAACAAAGGAAGAAGAATGAAGGAGCGGGGGGGCTAAAGAGAGATCTGCCAGTTGCGGCAGCTATTATGTGGAGGAGGAAGACTGGTACAAGTTACGTGACCACGTAGGGTATAAGATATGTGAGCGGGGTGAAGAGAACAGATAATGACATTTCAATGTAATTATAGTGTATGATTTAAGTATTCGAAGGCTAGGTTTTTCAATCAACTAAATAAATACATAATTGAATTTGTATTGATACCAAAATTTATAAGTAGACAATTAACAAGTGAGAAATACAATGGTGCCATCAATTTCACATTTTGAAGATGTTTAATTAAAAGATTTCATTACTTGTATATCATACATACATTTAATGTATTTACTCATTTTAACACTTATTACACTTTAATTTGATTTATTTCATCTTATACCCCTAAGAATATTTTAGGATGTCAAATTGGAGTCAAGCATGGTATTTGGTATATGTGTTCCTTAAGTCTTGTTATTGAGTGTATTATGATTATTTTACCTTGCATACCAAATACTAAGGGTATTTATATATTCCTAACACCAATTATTCTTAAAGTGCTTTGTATTGTCGAAAATATATGATATGTTAACATAATGGAATATGACCTTAGAATAAGAGAGATTTAATACATATGTTTGGATTTGAGTTACAACACTCCACCCCTTAAAAGTGATTTCGTCCTCGAAATCCATCCACTTGTGGTATGGTAAATTGAGTAATAAACATAACCAAGTTATACATTTCTAGTATACTTAATGTAGGGGGTCATATCATACTATTCATGTCACACTTATGGTCTACTCTTAAGATGAAGCCATACGTCTCCATATATGATGCATCCATTAATCTAATTATGTTAGATGTTGGGCTAGAAAAGTTACAACAAGACCTTGGATTATGTTAACCAGTTTGTATCAATTAGGGCTACCCGCAATGTTATCATAGTTTCTCCATTCTTTGATAATGGTCCACATCATTTCCCTAATCATCATTATCATCAACATCTCATCATCAACAACAACAACAACATCATCATCTACTCATCATCATCATAGTCCTCCTCCTCCTCCTCCTCCTCATCATCATCGTCATGATGTAGAGGGGAAAAAAGGGTGAATCTAGGTCTTACATATCCAAAGCTTCTTTGTACTCTCTACACCACACTTAGTCCTAGGGTACCGAGTCGATCATTCCAGTCAAGTGCTTCTTCATTTTAGGATTTCTCTACAATTCAAACTTTCTTGTGGTGGTGACTTGGTTCAAAAACCATCGATAAAATCTAAAAACTTTTCTTTTGTATATATAAATTAATATTGAAAATAAGTTTGACGATGAAAATCTTGCGACGAAAAATCTAAAATTGGCACCAAAAATCGACTCAAGAACCAAGTCAACCACTTTCCAATATACTACACACTTGGTGTTACACTACCATCAATTCATTCTAATAAAAGAGTCTATTCGCTAATACAAATAAAAGGGCATGCTAACATATCCTAACCTACAGCATAGAAGGAGGGAAATGTTTTACTATTACACATTGTTTACTTCCACCAGACCTAGTAGAACACACCATACATTATTCTTCAATTTACCCTTATCATGATCTACACATCTTCATTCCACAAAAGGGTCTAACTCTATGGACACCTAAAAGGGCATACACCTACATATCCAATACTTAAGCATAATAGGAGGAAGGGTATTCTATTATGCACGGTCAACTTATATTAAACCTTAATAAGATAGGACATTAGAATTCCCCATGTCACCCTTAAATATGATTCACACTGCCTCATATCGAAACCTAAGGAAGTCATAAGACTATCTAGTGTTATGGGGAGAGGAATAGGGGTTACATATCACTATCTGGTTTACATCCATAATTTTTCACATATAAAGGTACCCTACATAGTCAAGCTACGCATATTAATCATCACATTGAACAAGTATACTATTGGAGATGAGAAGGGTGAATACTATGGATATTTGCCAAAACTTATAGCTTTCTACAACTAATTCTCATGTATGATGCATAACAATCTCAATGAAGATGGTATCCAACTCTTAAATGAATTTAGGTTGAGCTATGTGAACTATCCTCCCATAAGGTTGGGAAATAGAATCTAATGACCACAATTATAACCCCTATGTAGGGAAATTATGTACTCCGTAAAGGGTGTAGGACTAACTAAGGTTCCCAAAAATTGAGTCTCAACTACACGTGGTTTGGGGAGTGGAAATCACAAAATTAGATAGGGATTGAAGCCCTATTTGGTATTCCACTACTCAATATTAGGTATGTCAACTATATGTAAAGGGTCACCTATTTACCTAATGAAGGAACAATATAGGATAACTTGAAATAGTCAAGTTACCGAATGCTTTGTCTATGATACCATTTGTAACACTCGGGCCCACTACCCAAGGCTCTAATAGAGTTTTAGGAATGACGACTGGCACCATAGATCACCACTAGCATTTATGTGTGCTTTTTCCTCACTCGCGCGCAAGCTGGAGTCAACTTCCCAAATGGTCACCCATCCTAGTACTACTCCAAGTTGATCACGCTTAACTATGGAGTTCTTTAGTGATGGGCTCCCGAAAAAGGAGGTGCACCTTGGTGATATGGGTAGTCCAATCATTCCTTATAAGATCATTTTATCCGAAGCCTCAAATCCTGAGATGTTACAATCTCCCCCACTTAGACTCTTGACGTCCTCGTCAAGGCTCAACTATATGACCTCATAATATCACCCCATTTCAATGCAGACCCAGAATGGCCCATGGACACCCAGCTCCCGATCACGGAATACCAGTGCAAGGGTGGCTACGTCAACCATGGACAACCCTTTCCAACATTCTTGAACCGCATGACTCAAGACTAGCATGCCACATGCCCATATGGGCCCCACCTAATATAGGGGTCATGGCTCTAATACCATTTGTAAACACTCGGGTCCATCGCCCTAGGTTCTAGTTGAGTTTTAGGAATGCTGGCTGGCCCCACAGACCACCACTAGCCTTAACAAGGTGCTTTATCCACACTCACACGCAATCCAGGATCAACTTCCCAACTGGACACCCATCCTAGTACTACTCCAAGCCAAGCACACTTAACTATGGAGTTCTTATTGATGGGATTCCTGAAAAGGAGGTGCACCTTGGTGATATGGGTACTCCAATCATTCCTTATAAGATCATTATATCCTAGGCCTCAAATCTTGGGACGTTACAATAAGTTAGTATGATAATGGACTAAGCTCCTGAACATAGTAAACAATGAAATACTAAAAAGAAATTTCCTCTCATGTATATCAATATGGTATCGGAAATAAAATAGCGTACACCAAAAAATCATTTGTGATCAGAAGAATTGCTTAGCAATGAACTGTGAAACTAGTCAAGATTTTGTTAAAATACTATGGTGGAATATAGAAAAGAGTGTAATGATATACACAAACCATATAAAACCCCTTTCTATGATCATGCCTCGAGACAATGTGGAAAATGAAGCATCTTTTTCTGCACATTGTAAGATGATCAAAATGCTCCCTAGGTTTCAACACTCATAGACAGAGATGGAGAAATAGGTTGGAGTAGAGAAGCGGGTAGAAATAGAGGATAAACTATAATAAATTATAATTATTCCCTTTCAGAGAGAGACAATGTAACACCCTCCCTAAACACACATATGCACATAGTGAAAGAAACACTGAGTTATCCATAACTCATGTACTCAAGGCGGAATTACAAAAAACTGGCATTCATAACAACAATATAACCAATCGCACAAACAAAAAATATTAAGCATTATCGTGATTGTTCTTACAAAAGGAACATAAATGATATCACATGGTAAACTCATTCAACATAATGAATCTCTACTCTAATGTTTTAAACTTTAAAACATATAGATGACACTATAAACCTAAGGATCATCTTATAGTTGGCACCCCACCAGATCTTATTCTTCTCTATCCTTGTGCTTGAGTCTCTGGGATCTACTCTGCTCCTGCTCCTCACCTGCGGACATCTCGTCCCCATCCATGCATTAGAAAAATGGTTGTTAGTGTAAGTTCCATGAGTATTCTAATATACAAAATTGGAGAAAGAGATACTACAAAGTATTCTTGAACATTACAAGAATGAAACTAACATTAAACTTTGTACTAAATTTAAAACACAAATATCACTTCTTTCTTTAACTTAGTTCTTATCTTTCTACTTATCTTTCTCTGGAGACCTATACTCTAGTACCTGGGTCTCATGACCTACACTAAGGTGCTTGGATCACATAACCTACACTCTAGGCATGGGTTATGTCTCTCTTATCTTAAATCTCTTTAATCATACTTCTAATTATATTATGTATATGCTCTTAATTTTAGTGTCTTTTATTTATGACTTTTATCTGATTGTGGCCACCATTATGCAATAAGACCTCCTCTATGACAGTGAAGTGTCTTCTATGATGCAAAGCGCCCTCTTTTGCTAGAATGTGCCCTTTATTGACACTTAAATGTCCTATATGGTGCAACACACCCTCTATTGGCACAACATGCCCTCTATTGACACTGAAGTCTCCTTTATGGTGCAACACACCATCTGTTGGCACAATGTGTCCTCTATTTACACCCATAGTATCTGGCACAATGTTCCCTTTGAATCGTTTTGATACTGGTGAGGACTTATCCTATAATATATATAATTAATGTTTTGATGTCATTTTCTATCTTTGTTCTTAATTTCTTATCTCTGAATCTTAATTTTTTATCTCTAAATCTGTTCTTATATCTAAATCTTAATCTCTTATCTCTTATTCTATATCTTTGTTCTGTAATTCTAAACTGACTCTAACTCTAAATCTAAAATTTTAGTAATCTTATTGTTTAGACAAATCTTAATCTGAAGTTCTGGTTTGATCAAATGACTTGATTTAATTCTACTATCATATGTATGACACTTAAGTCTAAATGCTTAAAAAAAGTAACTGAATAGAATATAATAATAATAATAAGTATTTAAAAGTATCTTAAGTATCCAATATCTATAATATTACGTTTTTGAAAACACAACTCAAACTCTATAAAGTTTCCTTGATTCAGATCTTCACATAAATATTAATATCTTTTTATCTTATGGTCTCATCATGAGTTTAGATCTTAATTCTTAAAACATGAATTTTATAAAACCTTATCCTGCACATTAATCATAACTTTGTGCATTCTATTCCTTATAATTTTATCATTTACTTAATTCTTAGATCTTAATCGTCTAAGAAATATAAACAACACTTAGTTCTTAGATGAAATCTTAATAACATATTTCTATTTGAAAGTTTAAATATAATGTTATCCAATATTATAAAGTATGATTATCTTGCTTTCATACCTTATATCTTAGTCTTATTCATTTATATGAACCTTTTATTAAGAAATCTTATAGGAACATGATCCTTTAATTTTTTAATGAACTTCTAGTTCATGAGTCCTAATCCTTCTAAGGAATCTCAATAACATATCTCTACTTGAGATATTAGGTATGTGTCAGAACATAGTCATAAAGGTATGAAAACTTAATTATGTATCCTACTTAAAATCTTGGAACATTAGAACACATAAATTGTAATGCCTTATTGGAGAAACATTTAAATGTACTGGGCTTAATAAATATGAATACTCATAAGCATGAACCACTTACATGTGTTAGAGAGAATAACATCTTTATCTTGGATTCCTCTAGTCGGGTATAAATCATGTAAAGACATTACCTATCATTAAAACTCATCTAAATTGATTTATCATTACTCATAATTCACACCACTACAAAGTAGTTAACTTCTAGGGTTTCTCCTTAATGTTTTCTTATATACTCAAATAATCTTCTAGAGTCATATTTATCCCTTAATAACACCCTACATAATGTTAGGCATGTATAAATATATACTCAAAATGTCATATAAGAACAATATAATCTCCAAATCATTAGTTCTCATTGCATCATACTTTTAAAACTTGTGGTGTCACACTTCCTTGAAGTTCAAAGATGTGTTTCACAACTATCACATTAATTTAATAAAGTATCAACATATATCCACATAATCCACCTATCTAACCTTCCCTCAAACTAAATTAAATTATCTAGATCATTTAAGAGTCTGGAATCTCCTTCAAGATGTTCTTCATATCTTAACCTTTCTCACGAGTCCTTAAACACCCTATTCTGACAATCAGATCAATCTCTATGAATTCCTAAGGTTCATAACCAATTAAAATCTGATCATTCAAATTACCTTACTATTCTTCTACTTTTCAGGATAATTGGGCCTAAAGGTCAGTGTCCCATCAAGGAGAATCTGAACCCCATCCTCTCCTTCTCTCACAGGGAGCAACACAGGTGTGATGCCCACGTTCCTCCATAGAAATAGAGTGTAAGGCCGACCTACTCTCCAGCATGAAGTCGGGCAGTCCAAGACCAAACTAGTGATCATAGTTGGACCATGTCATCGTTGAGCTTCCCCTTAGCACTGAGGCACATAGAAAACTATTCCCTGGTCTCAACTCAACATGTTTCTCACCCGTATGGCCAGACTGGCAGCTCACCTCCCCTATTTTGCGTCATCCCTCCCCTATCTATGCTACTATAGTGTATGGAGGGCATCAGACACCCCCATAGTCATGGACGTTGTGTAATCTGTGGTCTCAATGCTCTGGGCGACTTCCCTACCTACGGAGGCACCATCTTTCTGCATGCCACAGCCAGGGATGAGTAAGCATGACCTGTTGTAGCCCCTCCATTGCCTCATCTTTGTTTTGTTCTTCTTCTTCTTCTATCTCTCTCACACTTCCGCTCAAAATCCTAGGAGAGTTCCTCCTTCACGATGCCAAAGTCTTTGGCTCTTATAGGCCTTTCTGAATCTTGTAGTGAGATCCAATTCAACATGTACTCCAGTCATTTACTTGTTTACAAACAATAGAGGGTCGTGTGAGGCTCTTCCCCCTATAGTAGCATTCTTCAAAGAACTAATCTAGATCAGCTGAACCAAAGGGTTGGTCATGAACTGTTTCCTTCTTATTTCCTTGGTTCACCATTTAAAAGGGCATACAATTCTATATTTCTTTTATAATTTCTATAGAACACTCTCTAATCTAGATTGGTCCCAAAATTTGATCAACACCTCATATAATTATCATCTTCTTGTACAAAATTATCACAACCTGATTCACTAACTAGATTACACCAATATAGTGTGTGTGATTTCACTTTTTCCCATTACCTAGATCAACAAATTGAATAACTAAAACAACTCTAAACTATACCAAAATTGTACCACCTCTTATATATTTCATTAGAACACAATATAGGTCCCAAAATTTATCACTGCACGCATTTGGGTGCCTCGTGCAATAAATGCCCATTATATGCTCGGGTATGATATATATAATCCTTTGATAATTTGATTGTCATTGAATTCTATAAGAACCCCAGTCTCACCATATAAATTAAAATTAGGTTTTCTTGTGCCTGATATTGTAACATGATGGTAAATTAAATAAAGTGTCCTTGGGCTCTATATGCATAAATAAACTCCAATATGGTTTAAACATATAAAAATTGACTCGCATGTCTTGAACCTACATAGCTAGAGTTTCATATTATACAATACTTATATTCACGTGGCACTTAACAAAATTTGGGGTAAGACAATACTACCCACCTTATGGGAATTTTGTCCTCAAAATTCTACTAGGCTACCCACCTTAGGGTTTTACATATTCAATGTGTATTCTAATATCATATTAAAGTATCATTATCATACTTAAGACATGATCTTATCAGGATTAAAGATTTATCTCTAACCTCATCATTAAAACCATAATGTGGATATTATTGTAATGGATCTTAGAATCTATTTCACTTCATCGTCGTCTACATGGTAAAGGACCTTACTTATATCTTTCCTAAGGAAGCTGGATTAGGATTTTGGTTTCACCCTGAGTCTATCCAACTTATCTATGTCAAATTACATACCATTTGTATGCATCCATAGTCTTGATACTTATCTAATTACGCTTAGGTGACTATATGTCTCAAACTTTTAATGTCAACATATTTTTTCCTTTGTCGCCTTTGGATACATGTCGGCCGATCATATATTCATAGGTGACACATCTTATCACACTTATCTTAGCACCTCCCTCGTGCACATGTCCCATACCACATGCACTTGAAAGGACAAAACAAGCATTGTTATGCACGTAAAATTCTCTTTGCAAAACCCCATAATCATGTGTTTCGTACGATAAACATGTGGGGAAAAGAGAGAGAATGCTATATATAACTATAGAGCTAACATAAAAGTATAAAACATCTAGGCACATAATCCTAATCCTTATCTAAAATTTTATCTCCTATCTAGAGCTCTACTTTGATTTCTAATATCTTTCACATACTCATTCTATACATAAGGTTACTAGTTATCTTTCTAAACATGTGCTCTACTCTGACTTAAGTTCTTATAAGGTGATGTTAAGTAAGAACATGAGAATCTATGTGATGACCCGACGCGTCACAAATAAGATTACTCAAAACCAAACATGGAATTATAACTAAGCAAGTGGATTACCAAAAAACATAAGAAATTAAAACTGATTTATTAAGTCACCATAAACCAAAAACTTGTCACGTATAAGCCCACAAGCATGTCACATGCATTTACATATCATATCACATGATGCTTACATCACTATAAACCATCATTCCTGTCATCAACCTGTTACATGAGTATTTGTTCCACATATATAGATATACATGTGCCATATCATACATACATGGCTCACAAGCCCAAAAACCTTGTTTTGATAACATATCTACAAAACACATCGAGAGAAACCCTAAAGACCTAAGTGTACAGGGATGACATATACGACTCTATCACCAAAGACTAGAAGTACATCCAACCTTATCAGCTACTGCTCTTGTTGTTGCTCTTCCTCAGCTACACAATCTCTACCTCTTTGTGCATGACAACCTAAAAGATGTGGAAACCCACAGGGTCAGATCAAACATTCCAGCGAGAGATATAACTCTCCGCCAATGTCTATTAAAGCACATATAAATAAGAAGATAGATAAAAGTAATTAGTAGGTTGAGTAGATTCAACTAAACGATATGTATCTAACAAAGAAAGCAGATTAAGAAAAACTAGATAGTTACCACTGAGCAGTAGAAATTTAATATTTTAAGAAGGAATATGAAGAGAATGTATAACAGTTGACTTCTCTTACTACCTTATAATTCAAGAAACCAATACAAAGATAAGGCAAAGGGTTCATACAATGTTATTCTCATTTGACCCTAAGCAAAAACACTACAAGGCTATGTTATTTCTTTTATTATTGCCCTGAGGATTTGAGTCATACCACCCAAATCCAATTGACCACTACTAAGTCGAAATCAGTGCCATACAAGGTCAATGGAAGAGCCAGAATCCATGACCTCCCCCAACACCTCTTAGTCAACACAAGAGAAACACCGTAGAGACATATCCGTCAATTGCAATAGCGACATATAGTCAAGCTGAAGGATTGGCTCACCCATGGCCATCCACACATAATAACACTTAGCCTACCTTAGTACAGGTAAGGGGGCTATAAGAATAGGCTCACGCATGGCCATTCTAAAGAGAAGGATTGGGTCATGCTTGGACATCCATATCACAAGGAGAGCATCTTATGCATGGCCGTCTCACATAACATGCAATTGTGGACGTAAGGAGATACTCGAATTGCACCCATGCATATTCAAAAATATGTGCTCTGAGTTTCCTTTTGGAATGACTCATTTCATCATCCAGCACTAAGTCTAACACCGGAATGGATCTATGGCATAGGGTACCTACATGATTAGAGTTTCACTTGATTAATTAAGCCAATTGGGTATCTTTTGGCATCAATAAAATTACAACGTCCAAATCCAAAACAAACTCTACTAAGATAAGGGAATAGTGCAACTCCAGAAGATATAAAATGTATAAGGTGTGAATTAGTCATGTCATCACCACATGATTCTTGTAGCACTGGCATTCACAAGGCCATCACCAACGTCACATCACTGTGGATATCAATCCCTCAATCACAGCACTAGAGGATGTCACCTCACAATAGGCATCAAGTCTCCACCAGGTCATAGGACCCAACACATCAATATGATTTCATCATATCTATTCAAGGCTTATATCCATCACCCTGTATCACATAATTATTACCACAACATACACAATATATGGCATTCATTTCACCTGCATGGTTAGGGGCTCATAAATAAGAGAGAGAAATCATTATAATATGATAACCACCTTAGGAGAGAGAAACAAACACATCACTAATCCCCAAATTAGGGTTAGAGTTCCATACATAGCCAATTAGGGTTTTATAGTTACATTCAATAACCAAACCCTTGGTACGCCACCCCCACTTTCTTGGAGCATATTAGGGTTAAAGCACATGATTAGGGATAACCAAAAAATCATTCAAATAGCACTATACATAAATCATTAATTACTTGCTTACTCATACTCATGTGTTGACTATATGTCCATGTATATGTCTTGACCATCCATCACATATGTGTCTCGACCACCTTCAAGTAAGTTCCTTGACCACCTTTATGCAAGGTGTCTTGATTGAAAAATGTTGAGGTGTCTCAACCACAACCAACTAGGTGTCTCGACCACCACATAAAACCATGTCTCGACCGCCTCATGGATTACGGTTTCAACCCCTAAAAATACATGTCTCGACTCCAAAACAAAAACGGTCTTGACCTCAAAACAAGATATGTCTCGACCTCAAACCAAAACAAGGTCATGACCAACACAAGGCATGTGTCTCGACCAAAACTAGGACACTTGTTTCGACCCAAAATAGGAACAACATCTCAACCACACATCAAGCATCAAAGTTTCTCGACCCAAGAAGAAATCAAGGTGTAACGACCACTAAGGTCAAGCTACGACCAAGAAAAAAGACCTTAGTAAAAACAAGTATTAACCAAGATCAAAATAGAAATATTCCACATCTAAAATAGAAGATAACAATAAGGAAAACCACCATCCTCAAGGGTAGAAACTTCACACAAAATTGGTCACAAAAACCCTAACACATATGCCATGAAACCACCATGAAAGAATGCATGTAGGAGAGATAAACCACATTTAACACATCCAAAAAGAACCTAAACTTCATGATACATAAATTACATGAGCATCATGAATGTGGTCAAAACCAAGGTTAAAAGAAAGGAAGAAAACCGCCATTACACAACCACCTCCAATATTGGGCATCTTGAATTAGGGTTTCAGATTCCTAGCAAACCAAGCATGATACTCACCATCATTCAAGTTCTAGAGCATGGTATAATCTAATAGTATGTTAGGATCATGATTTAGAGAGAGAAACAACAACATTTAAGCAAAGAAAAGTGAAATAATAGAGAAGGTAGAGAGTTATATAACCCTCCTTATGGAAGATCAACTCCAAGGACCACAAGCTCCAATCACACGATCACCAAGGATGATGATGATGCTCCACCAAAGGCTCCACTTTCGGTTACAAGATAAAATCAAGAAGAAGAATACACCAAGGTCAAAGATTTCTCAGGGAAAGAAACCCTAGGTTGAACTAAAATAAAAAGGGAGAAAGAGAGAAGGAAACTTCCTCACACTTGGGTGGCACCTTGTCAAAACATGGCCTATGACCCTTGCGATGGGAAGTTTCTCCCCAAAACAACCACCGTGGATGATCCATAGTCTGGGGCTGAGAAAAAAGAAGGATATGGGGCAGGAGATCAAAAGAAAACGTCACCAAAGAAAGGAAAATAGTTTCCAAGGTTAAAGATGACCAAAAGTCACCACATGCAAGCGGTTTTGATCACCAAAGCTCCAAGGATCAGTCCTTCTTGCTCCACCAAGCTCTAAGGATGAGCAAAAGAGAGGGAGAAAGAAGAAAGGCCAAAAGGTCCACTTACATGAAGAGAAGATGGTTTATATACTTGAGGAGGAGGGAAGGAGGGTGGAGATGAGGTGTCAACACCTACAGGCACCAAAGGGACACTTGTCCACCCAACAAACCAACATGCAACCACTATATGCATGCATGCATGAGATGTTGATACAACCAATGTTGGGTCTCAACCACCTAGGTCCCCAACACATTGGTCTCATTTGAGACACACCAAGGAGGTCGAGACAAAGAATATCACACACAACATGGTCTAGACAAAAGACCACCAAGCACACAAGGTCGAGACACATCACAAGAAGACAACTGTCTCGACCCAACCACTCCAAGACCATCATGTTCAAGACAAAATCATCTACAGAGGGTGTCTCAGTCAAGACACTGACAAGGCACATCCTCAAGGTCGAGACAAGGGTCACTACACTCAGCCATGCATACATGGTTGAGACACATCAAAACCCTAGAAACCCTAATCACCTCTAAAGGTGTCACCACTCATCCAAGGCCAAACCAAAGCACCCAAAAGCAACAAACTCTCTCTCATGTAGACTAGAAAGAGAAGGTACACATTAGGTGGGAAAATTTTCAATATAATCCTCTCAATTGGGTACATTGCAATTTGACCGAAAACAAGCACATAAAGCACAAACATCATCCAAATAAGCTCAAACTGGAAACTTAAGCTCTCCAAAAGATATAGTAACATCTCAAAGGACTAGAGAAAGATTCTAAGAACTTAATAAATAAATAAAAATAGGATTATCCTAAAACATAGGTCATGGGTCTTACAATTTATCTGGTGGCCAACTATAATGTTGCTCTAATACCATATTGTAACACCCGCCCTAAGAACACACATTCACATATCACAAGAAACACTAGGTTGTCCATAACTCATGTTCTCAATGGGGCATTACATAAAACTAACATTCATAACAACACTATAATCAATCACACAAACTGATATTATTAAGCATTCTCATGATTGTTCTTACAAAAGGAACATAAATGTTATCACATGGTCAACTCATTTAACATCATGAATCTCTACTCTAATGTTTTAAACATTAAAACATATATCTGACTCTATAAACCTAAGGATCATCTTACAGTTGGCACCCACCAGATCTTATACTACTCTATCCTTATGCTTGAGGGCTCTGGGATCTACTCCGCTCGTGCTCCTCACCTGTGGACATCTCATCCCCAGCCATGCATTGGAAAAATGGTTGTTATCATTAGTGGCATGAGTATTCTAATATACAAAATTGAAGAAAGAGATACTGCAAAATATTCTTGAACATTATAAGACTGAAACTAACATTAATCTTTGTACAAAATCTAAAACATAAATATCACTTCTTTCTATAACTTAGTTCTTATCTTTCTACTTATCTTTCTCTGGAGGCTTGTACACTGGTACCTGAGTCTCATGACCTACACTAAGATGCCTGGGTTACATAACCTGCGCTAAGGATCTAAGTTATGTCTCTCTTATCTTAAATCTCTTTCATCATACTTCTAAATGATATTATGTACATGCTCTAAATTAAAGTGTCTTTTATTTATGGCTTTTATCTGATTGCGGACACCATTATATGATAAGTCCTCCTATGTGACACTGAAGTGTCCTCTATGGTGCAAAGCACCCTCTGTTGGAACAACATGTGCTCTATTGACACTGAAGTGTCCTCTAGGGTGAATCACACCTCTATTGGCACAACGTGCCATCTATTGACACTGAAGTGTCCTCTATGGTGCAACACACCCTCTATTGGCACAATGTGCCCTCTGTTGACACCCGTAGTATCTGGCACAGTGCGCCCTCTGAATCGTCTCAAAACTCTCTGGTGAGGACTTATCCTATAATGTATATAATTAATGTTTAGATGTCATTTTCTATCTTTGTTCTTAATTTCTTATCTCTGAATTTTAATCTCTTATCTCTGCATCTGTTCTTATCTATGAATCTTAATCTCTATTTCTTATTCTACATCTTTGTTCTATAATTATAAATTGACTCTAACTCTAAATCTAAAATTTGATAATCTTATTGTCTAGATAAATCTTAATCTAAAGTTCTGGTTTGATCGAATGACTTTATTTAATTGTATTGTCATATGTATGACACTTGAGTTTGAATTCTTAAGAAAATTAACCAAACTAAATATGATAATAATAAGTATTTGAAAGTATCTTATGCATTAAATATCTAAAATATTATGTTTTTGAAAACATAACTCAAACTCTATAAAGTTTTCTTAATTTTGATCTTAACATAAATCTTAATACATTCTGATCTCACAGTCTCATCATGAGTGTAGATCTTAATTCTTAGAACATGAATCTTATAAAACTGTATCCTTGAACTAAGCCATAACTTTGTGCATTCTATTCCTTATAATCTTGTCACGTACTCAATTCTTAGATCTTAATTGTATAAGAAATATAAACAACACTTAGTTCTTAGATGAAATCTTTATGACATATTTCCATTTGAAATATTACATATAATGTTATCCAATATTATAAAGTATGACTATCTTGTTTTCATACTTATCTTTTAGTCTTATTCATTGATATGAACCTTTTGTTAAGAAATATTATAGGAACATGATCCTTTAATTTTCTCATGAACATCTAGTTCATGAATCCTAATCCTTCTAAGGAATCTTAATAACATATCTCTACTTGAGATATTAGGTATTTTTGAAAACATAATCACGAAGGTATGAAAACTTTAATTATGTATCTTACTTGAAATCCTAGAACATTAGAACACATAAATCGTAATGCCTTATTTGAGAAATATGTAAATGTACCATGCTTAATAAATATGAATACTCATGGGCATGAACCATTACCTGTGTTAGAGAGAATAAAATCTTCATCTTGGATTCCTCTAGTCAGATCTAAATCCTGAAAAGACATTACCTGTCATTAAAACCCATCTGAATCAATGTATCATTACTCATAATTCCCACCACTAAAAAGTAGTTATCTTCTAGGGTTTCTCCTTAATGTATTCTTATATACTCAAATAATCTTCTAGAGTCATCTTTATCCCTTAATCAGACCCTAAATAATCTTAGGCATGTATAAAAGTATACTCAAAATGTCATATAAGTATAATCTAATCTCCAAATCATTAGTTCTCATTTCATCATACCTTTAAAACTTGTGTTGTAACACTTCCTTGAAGTTCAAAGATGCATTTCACACCTATCACATTGATTTAACAAAGTATCAACTTATATGCACATAATCCACTTATCTAAACTTTCCTCAAACTAAATTACCTTATCTAGATCATTTGAGAGTTTGGAATCTCCTTCAAGATGTTCTTCATATATCAACCTTTCCAACAAGCCCTTAAACATCTTATTATGACAATCAGATCAATCTCTATGAATTCCTAAAGTTTATAACCAATTAAAATCTAATCATTCAAATTACCTTGTTATTCTTCTATCTTTCATGATAATTGGGCCTAATGGTCAGTGGCCCAACAAGGAGGATCGGTACCCCATCCTCTCCTTCTCTCGTGGGGAACAACATAGGTGTGATGCCCCTATTCCTCCATAGAAATAGATTGCAGCGCCAACCTCCTCTCTAGTGTGAAGTCCAGTTGTCTAAGACCAAACCAACGATCACGGTTGGACCATGCCACCGGTGAGCCTCCCCTTAGCACTGAAGTATGTAGAAAACTAGTCCCCAAGCTCGACTCAACATGTTTCTCACCCGCACGGCCAAACTGGGAGCTCGCCTCCCCTATTTTGCGTTAGCCCTCCGCTTTCTGTGTTGTTGTCGTGTATGGAGGGCATCATACACCCCCACAGTTGCGAACATTGTGTGAGCTGAGGTCACCAGTGCTCTGAGAGACTTCCCTATCTAGGTCGGTGCCATCTATGGGCATGCCATGATCAGGGGTGAGCAAGCCGGACCTGCCGCAACCCCACCCTTGTCTCATCTTCATTTTGTTCTTCTTCTTCTATCTCTCTCGTACTATCGCTCAAAACCCTAGGGGAGTTCCTCCTTCACCATGCCAAATTCTACCACTCTTATAGGCCCTTCTTAATATTATAATGAGATCCAATTCAACATGGACTCTACCATTTACCTATTTCTAAAAAATAGAGGGTCGCGTGAGGCTTTCCCCCCTAGCCAACGTTCTTCAAAAAACTGGTCTAGCTCAGATGAACGAAAGGGTTGGTCATGAACTGTTCCTTCTTATTTCCTTGGTTCACCATTTAAAAGGGCAAAAAAATCTAGATTTCTTCTATAATTTCTATACGCCACTCTCTAATTCGGATTGGTCCCAAAATGTGATCAACACCTTATATAACTATGATCTTCTTGTAGAAAACTATAAAGAGTGAAAATCACCTTCTACTAAAACTTGGCAAACAAAAACACCAATGTGTGGCAATGGAATTTTAAACTTTGACTATATTAAATTGTATAAAGAGTACTTTGCAAAATTTCCCAAAAGGGTGTACAACTTTATACAAAACAACAGGATCTAGGAAGGGGAAGACTAAAAACAAATCAATATTGTCTCCAAAGAAAAAAAAAACAACTTAATATATAGGCAGCTATGTCCAAGATACAAGGTTGAACTCTTTAATCCCTATCCTTAGGTTTTTCACCATGCTTATGATGTTCACTCTGATCCTAAACCTGGGTGGTTGATATCACCCAGCAAGAGAGAGATAAAAGTATGTGTTAATCAAAAGGAATAAGGACAAATGATAAAGCACAACATTTCATAATAAAATGATTCACTATACTAAGAGATTTCAAGAGGATGAGGAAAATAAACATATAAGAAATAGAAAACTGGCATAGTTCAATCCAAAATGATAATCACATAGCATGAATAATATTATGACACAAAATCATATCAATGGAGGGTGAGGCACCTACCAGACCTGCACCAAGAGGAGAGGGGAGCATGCACACCCCAAACCACAAATATATATAATGTAGCAAAGGGACTAAAACCCCAGTGCCTATATAGAGTGGCAGGGGGACTAAAACCCCAGTGCCTGGAAAGAGGACTAAAACCTCAGTGCCCTATGGGTGGTTTGTACTCATTTACACTACATTGTCATTTGGCCAAAAATACATCATGCTAAATAATTCACTTGGTAATAGTGAAAATATAAATAACATTTGCATCATAGCATATGGGGAATAAAACCCATGAAAGTAAATCAAAGGATGAGCCAACATTGGCAATAACAAGTTCCAAGTATTTCAAGTAAATGAGCCAACAAAGGAAATAGAATAATCGAATAAATAATGAGCCAAATAAATGCATTAGAAGTATTCCAAGGCTAGCACATTATGAATGTAGGGTTGGATAAAAGCCCAACTGAAGGAATAGGGTATACATTGCACATTCATATGAAATAGATTTCACTTACATAAATAGGATCACATACATAAATAGGTGTCACATACATAAATAGGCTTCACATACATAAATAGGGCTCACATACATAAATAGGGGTCACATACCTTATTATAGATTCAAAACCATCATTTTCTCTGATTAGATTGCATACACATCCATATTATCCTAGTTACAAATATTTCACATGAATTAGTATTTATTAAGCATAAAGTATAAAGGAAATACCCATTTTAGACCTTGTTTGCAAACCATTAATTTTAGACTCAGAACTAGGACCAAAATCTCACTTAGGTTTCACTGATTAAGAAAACATACTTAATTTCCCAATTTGAAGTAAAAATGACATAATTACAAATTTTAGAACATTTTATATCATAAAAAAGGAATCCAAGTTAAACTTTGAATAAGGAATCAAGATCAAGACTCATAAATAATAAATTTGGATTCTACATTAAAAATCCTTTCCAACGATTATTTATTTATATTTTTCTGATAAAGCATCGATTTTCTATGATTTATTTGCTCTGGGCCAATCAGAGAGCAAGAAAAAGCCACATAGGCTAATTGCTAGTGCGAGAGAGAGAGAGAGATTGAAATGATCAGAAGGTCCTCGGCGTTAAAACACAAAATGAGAAGAGCGGGAGGGCAAAACTGGAAAAACAAAATGGGTCATTTTCTTCCTCTCGCGCGCCATTGCCGCGAAGGAGGAGCTCGGCCAATTTGGGTGTGTCTACAATATAGAACCAAGTCACACTCACAAGTACTCAAAACGAAGCCCAAGAGAAGAAAAACTCACCAGTGTAATCTATTGGAGTGCTGCTATCACCGATCAGCCAGGAAAAGTGCCACAAAGGCTGGGGAAGGGTCGGCGTCATGGAGCAAAATGGGGGGCACTCAGGACAAATTAGCACTAGAGGAGATTCGCACGGGGACCGACGGAGGCGAGGAATGCATTATTTATAGGTGAGGAAGAGTGAAGTGCTGAAATGCCATGGGAGAGGAGAAGCCTCGGTTAGTGCCAATGGGCATTTCGACCACAGTGTGCAGGAGGCATAGAGTGAAGGCTCGAAACATGCGGCTCGAGGAGACAAAGCCAACGTCAAAGAAATTTCGCAAAATGGTGGAGAGGAGAGGGGGAACGGGGTCACGGACCGAGGAGTCTGTTAAGTCGCTCGGGCTGGAGGTTGAAGAAGATGAGGAGGCTGTTGGATCGGCGGAGATCAACTCCTGGCCATTGGATGGCACATGACACATGAAACGAAGGGACATTGGGTTAAATCATCATTTAAATGTTATTCATTCAATGCAAAGTCACACAATATATGAAATTTAATAAATGCATTTGGATGGTCAAATGGTGTCCAAATGACTTCAAATTTTAACCACAGGTTCATGATAATGCCTAGAACGGTGCTATTCCATTAGTTTCTAATTTTACACAAACTTTGGCCCTTAATTTCTATCTTGAATATTAATACATATATTAATGTATAAAATGAGTGAATAATATGAAGAGAGTCTTTTAATGACATATTTAAGTGAATTTCGAGACAGTCATCACATATTAATATTAAGAGTCATATCCCCCATATTATCCTCTCATTAAAGTATTATGGCCCATTTGGAGGAGAGAGAAAGTAAAGGGGTAATTATTCTCATTACTTAATTCAAATACACATTATTTCTCATAACTTGATCCAAAAGCCAAAACCACTCTAAATCAACATTATCCACTAGTTATATCTCATCAATGGTAAATTTGCATTATTAGTCCCTAATTGTCACATTAGGTGGGTTATTTGTGCAAAACCCCTTCATTATCATGAATGCGGGTAAATATGATTTACATCCTCAAGAAAAGCTCAAATTCAACATTGATGCCAAAAAGGACACAAAAGATAGGGAAATTTATGAAAAAGGCCCAAAAGGATTTGAAAGAAAATAAGGGCTTGAAAATGGGTAAATTTCAAGAAGGACCCTAAAATTCAGTCAGTTACAACACTCCACCCCTTAAAGAGGATTTCGTCCCCAAAATCACAACAAGAGGGAAGAGAGGGTGAGTGTGTAACATCCCAACATTAGGCAACTAGGTGGGTACTTCACAAGCTCTACCTATAAGCCAAGTCTGACTAAGGTTTCACCATACATATTACCTTTTATCAAACATAACATAATTAACAATTTGGCTTATAAGCATAATCTCCATCATGAAAAAGTACCATCTTTATTATACCATTACTTGTTCCATATTATTCTCACATTTTTTTAACAAGGATTTTATTTCTACATTATGCACATATGTATTACCCTTATTTATCCCATTAAGGGTTTTAAGTACAATTAGGGTTTACTAAGTAATCCCAACATTCATTAATGTATTAGGTCATAAACCTTATAACATGAATTCTTATAACATGAATTTATTCTCTATTATCCTTATATTACCATCATATGGAATTATCATAGATTATCATGCAAGAAAAGATAATATTATCCAACAAGTTATTAAGTCTACAATTATTCCAAATAATGCCACATTAATTTCTTATATACAAATTACACATTGTCACATTATCCTTCATACTCATATTAATGACATCATTAGCCATTTTCTCCTATGGCACTACATGATATGAATTATACATATTTAACATCATGTTAGGCATGTTTGCATATACATGTGAATCCAATTACTCATAATCATATTTGAGTTGTTAAATGCATTTTATTGAATAAGATGGAACACGTTAAACATTAATGAATTGATTCATATACTAAGTCATGATAAGGTGATTGATGAGATGTATATTAAAGAACAAGGTGATATACCTTACACATATTGATACCTTGATCACAATTATGATTTGGTGATTACAAACCATCTATATATACCAAGGTATATTATGTGAAGATGACACCTAAGTCACCAATGTATCATGAAGGCATTAAGGATATATATATATATATATATATATATATATATATATATATATATATATATATTGTTAGGGCTAGATGATTACACATTAGGGTTTGGGTCAACATGACCATTACATGTTATGAATCTTTAGCGTTCACTATCTCCATTATCTTACTAACCATACTATTAGGGTGACAAGGTCAACATTAAGTATATTCACTAGGAGTAACTCATAATTATGTGCACCAAGAATATGTTAAGGTTCAAGCATATGAACTATCCCTGAGATGACTTATTATATATATACATTTGTGTATAAAAAAAACAAGATGAATTATAATTATAATATGTTTGTTCAACACTAAACATATGAGCTCACTAATCTCATGTCTAAGGAGTTAGGGTTTCCAAACTTTCAGGATAGCTAGATTTTAATGCACTGAGGGACTCCACCCCCTAAAGAGGATTTCGTCCTCAAAATTAGAAACTCCAAAATCTATCAAGGTATAAAAAGCACTACTACTAAAAACACTTTTCAAAAGGGTTGAGGTAAAACTATGTATGGGATCTAACAGTTAGTTTTCCCACTAAACATCATTATCAACTTCAAAGTCTAATTATAGGGTAGGATATCCCCAAACATGAGATTCTAAGGCTCCTATAAGGAACTCATGGATCATAAGGTGATTCTACATGGATAACCAAAACATCATATACTAGGTTCAAAAGGTTACTCAACAATAAGATAATTTTCCTAAAGGTATGCTATTTTGGGACATTTAGTATCAGCTCAGGCCAGGCTAGTGTCATATGGATCTGGGGGTCCTCGTAAGCCAAGCTAGTGGTGCGAAGGAAAATATTTCCAGCCCCCGGATCCTTACCAATTATAGACACCTTTGCTTTCAACTTATACTCTAGTAGCACCCTAATAGACTAATCACCAAAAAGTTGATCAAATTATATTTCTAGTGTGAAATTATTATGATCCTAAATCAATCGTTCATCATTGGTCAACTCTAAGGTGAAAAGCTTACTAAAGGGAAACTATATAAGGTAAGGGTTTCTAACTAGGAGACAAATTGAATTAGTCAAGACTTCGACTACCTTGATGCTCTGATACCATGTTATAAAGAGTGAAAATCACCCTCTACTAAAACTTAGTAAACCAAAACACCAATGTGTGGTAGCAGAATTTTAAACTTTGACTATATTCAATTGTATAAAGAGTACTTTACAAAATTTCCCAAAAGGGTGTACAATTTTATACAAAACAACATGATCTAGGTAGGGGAAGACTAAAACCAAATCAATATTGTCTCCAAAGAAAAAAAACAACTTAATATATAGGAATCTATGTCCAAGATACAAGGTTGAACTCTTTAATCCCTATCCTTAGGTTGTTCACCATGCTTCTGATGCGCACTCTGATCCTAAACCTGGGTGGTTGGGATCACCTAGCAAGAGAGAGATAAAAGTATGTATTAATCAAAAGGAATAAGGACAAATGATAAAGCACAACATTGCATAATAAAATGATTCACTAAACTAAGATATTTCAAGATGATGAGGCAAATAAATAAATAAGAAATAGAAAATTGTCATAGTTCAATCCATAACAATAATCACATAGCATGAATAATATTATGACACAAAATCATATCAATGCAGGGTGAGGCACCTACCGGACCTGTACCAAGAGGAGAGGGTAACATGCACATCCCAAACCTCAAATATATATAATGTGGTAGGGGGACTAAAACCCCAATGCCTATATAAAGTGGCAGGGGGGACTAAAACCCCAATGTCTGGCAGGAGGACTAAAACATCAGTGCCCTATGGGTGGTTTGTACTCATGTACACTACATTGTCATTTGGCCAAAAATACATCATGCTAAATAATTCACCTGGAAATAGTAAAAATATAAATAACATTTGCATCATAGAATATGGGGAATAAAACCCATGAAGTAAATCAAAGGATGAGCCAACATTTGCAATAGCAAGTTCCAAGCATTTCAAGTAAATGAGCCAACAAAGGAAATACAAGAATCAATTAAATAAAGAGCCAAATAAAGGCATTAGAAGGATTCCAAGGCTAGCACATTATGAATGTAGGGTTGGATAAAAGCCCAACTGAAGGAATAGGGTATACATTGCACATTCATATGAAATAGGTGTCACTTACATAAATAGGGTCACATACATAAATAGGCTTCACATACATAAATAGGGATCACATACATAAATAGGGGTCACATACCTTATTATAGATTCAAAACCATAATTTTCTTTGATTAGATTGCATCCACATCCATATTATCCTAGTTACAAATATTTCACATGAATTAGTATTTATTAAGTATAAAGTATAAAGGAAATACCCATTTTAGACCTTGTTTGCAAACCACTGATTTTGGACTCAAAACTAGGACCAATGGCTCTCTTAGGTTTCATTGATTAAGAAAACATACTTAATTTCCCAATTTGAAGTAAAAATGACATAATTATAAATTTTAGAACATTTTATATCATCAAAAGGGAATCCAAGGTAAACTTCGAATAAGGAGTCATGATCAGGACTCAAAAAACAACAAAATTAGATTATACATTAAAAATCCTTTCCAATGACTATTTATTTATATTTTTCTGGTAAAGCATCAATTTTCTATGATGTATTTACTCTGAGCCAATCAAAGAGCAAGAAAAGCCACATAGGCTAATTGCTAGCGAGAGAGAGTGATGCGAGGATTTTGAGTCGCTTATATAGACTTGTTTTACATGTGTTTTATGTGTTTATTAGTCACTTTTGTGGTTAGTATCGCATGATTCATTCGCTTTAGTCTATAATCTCATTTTGTATCAAATCTCTCATATTTTATTTTTTTTATTATAAATGATCATATTGATATGTTTTAGCATAGTTGATTTGGATTTATCTTGAAATTTCAGGAAGAACGGATATACACAGCTGCCGATACCATCGACACAGTCACAGTGAGACAGCTGCAAGGAGCCAAGATGAGTCGATACCATCGACTAGGAAGTCGATGGTAGTGAGATACCTACAGCGATCCAGCAATCAACCCATCGATACTATCGACACAAAGTCGATACTATCGACATTGCCCAGCTTCAGCGTCGGATTGGTGATAAAACCTATCCCTAAAGGTGTTGATACCATCGACACTAAAGTCGATGGTATCGAGTCTGCATCAGTGGGAACATCAGAGAAAAAGACAACTTGTCGATATTATGACGGGTCGATACCATCGACCCGCGTCGTTGGTATTGACGTCGTCAGGATAGGCTTTGTTTCATATCGATTCTAATCATAAGGTGGTGATCTTTTGGCGACCTAAAGTGGTCCATATACCTCATTTCGGCGGCCCGAAGCAGGGTATCACATCGTTAGTCATTGCACAAGTCTCGAGGAGAGGTGGAGAGAAGAACGGAGCCCAGAATCATGCCCCGATCATTTCGAGAGTCGTAAAAGATGTTTTCCACAGTCGGAAGGCTGTAGATCGCGCACTCTACGTCAAGGAATGCCTGGATCTCCTCCATCCAGGGGTTTACATCACTTTTATTCACATTTTCTCCATGTTTTCCCTTTCTCTCATCATGTCTTTCATTGAGATGAACATGCAGGGCTAATCCCCTTTGTCTTTAGGACCGGGAGTAGCCCAGCTAATCGTTGTATGACATTTTTACCGTAGTAATTCATATTTTTTCTCTTAAATCCGTGGTATGATTTTGTTTTCTCCAATATATCATTATGATTGATCACCCTAATGATAAGCTAATGCCTTTAATTGCTTTGAAAGAAGAATTAACGGTTGAAAAGAGACGAAATTCACATTAACTAATAAATCATTTGAATAAGTTGATGTACTGTTAATGGTGGAAACCCAGAGTTTGGTCTTCATGCAACTAGTTTAGGGTATAGGTTACTACTACTGTGGAACTGACCTAGATTGAGGTAGTGAATTGTATCACGAAAGTGAACAATTCTGAATACAGGCCACTACCCGGAATGAGAGACGGATTTGATTAATTATGTAGGAATGAATACAATGAGAACCTGCAGTGAAACCGCAATCCTAAAGATTTCCATCTAAATTGATTAAACTAAACATTTAATTGATTGCTTTGTTTTCTTTTATTTTTATTTTATTTTTTAATCAACTCTCAAAACCTTTTAATTGGTCTAGCTAATCGTGAGTAGTTAGTAAGTAGTCTACCTACATTTCAATGTCCCTGTGTTTGACTCGGGCCTCACAAAGGCCTATATTACTCTAACACGTGCGCTTGCGTTATACGCACAGTAAAATCGTGTCAAGTTGTTGGCGTCGTTGTCGGGGACACAGCCACTGTCGACACTACGAGTGCTGCAAGCGGCCACTCTAGGCCACATTTTATTTTATTATTATTTTTGAAATTCATCATTTATCTTTCATAATTAGTAATCGCCTAGCACTGTACTAAATCAAATTTATTACCTTGCAGGTACCAGTGCATGGTGAAGATGTGTAGCACAAACTACGTACTGTCATCATCAGAGGTTCCACCGTTGGGATCAGGCGATGAGGAGAACAACATTCAAGATCAACCTGAGGATATAGATTCGGACTCTGAACCGAAAGCCATGGCTGAGGAACAGACAATATGGGAGAAGATAAAGGCTTCTTCCTCATCAGCATCAAAGGGGTCGATCAAAAGGCAAGTAGTTAACATTCCAACATATAAGATTGATCTGGCTCTGATCAACTTGGTCAAGTCTCAAGCATTTCACGGGCTGAAGAATGAAGACCATGTTGCCCACATCAACATTTTCATGGAAAATTGCGATATGATCAAGATAGATAGGTTTCCGCAGAAGACATTGTATTTGAAGTTGTTCCCTAGCTCTCTTACATGTAATGCACGAGAATGGTTGCATAACCTTGATGATGAGACCGTCGAGACTTGGGATCAAATGATCGAGGTTTTCTTCGAGAGATTCTTTCCTTCTGAGAAAACCAATGACCTAGTATGGAAGATCCACAATTTCTATCAAAGGGATGGGGAGACATATTCTGAGATGTGAGAGTGCTTTCAGATAATACTGTGGAAGTGTCCACATCACAGGCTAGATAAAGAAAAACAAGTGCAGATCTTCTACTTTGCTTTAAATGAGTACGACAGGAGCAATCTAGACTCAGTAGGTTCCAATTTCTTCTTGAACAACACTGGCACTAGGTGTTGGGAAATCCTGAAAAATATGGCTAGAAAGCAATAATGGGGCGACGGAGACACACCAGAACAGGTTTGAGTCGCAGGTGAGTCAAAGGCCATCAAGGAGCTGAATGAGAAGATGGACTTATTAGCCAAGAAATTGCTAGCAAAGGAAGACAGAGAATCTGATGATGAGTCACAAGTGAAGTTTATGCGCCAGCAACAGGGGTACAGAAACAATGATTACTCTTAGAGGAAAGATAAAAAAATTTCATGGAAGGACCCAAACAATATCCTACAGGACCCCGATGCCAAACCACAACCGTTGGCAGAGGACAAGAGCAATGTGTTGCTCAATCAAGTAATCAAGAAGAATCAAGAACTCATGAGCACGTTTGGCCCACAGATTAAGCAACAAGGAGAATTTATGAATCAATTTGGGCAAACTTTACAAAGTCATGGGGCTCAGATGAGAACTCTGGAGACATCGTTAGCACATATGGCAGCTAAGATAGCAAATCTGAAAAAGCCAACACAACAAGGTTTTCTCGGAAATACAAATGTTCCAAGAGGAAATCAACAAGCCAAGGAAATTATGTTACGGAGTGGAAAGAAGATTTTAAACTCTAAGGCCGATGAACCAAGCACACCCCAACCAGAAACCACAGGTGAGGCCACAGAGGAGGTTACAATCACAGAGCCGATGGAGGATGCAGTAGAGGATGCCACACTAAAAACCATTGTTGAGGAAGAGACTCAAAAGAGGACACCATATGTGCTGCCACATCAGAGGGCACAGACTATCCCAGTCCCGTATCCAAATAGTTTGAAGGCTAAGAAAGTGGATGCTCAGTTTAAAAAGTTCCTACACCGTTTTAGGAAACTTTCTGTCAACATTCTGTTGTTAGAAGCAATAGAGCAGATACCCTCTTATAGCAAGTTTCTGAAAGATATAATTACAAATAAAATGAAGATTCCTGATACTGAGGTGGTGGTTCTTAAAGAGAAAGTGAGCGCCTTCATTTTGGGCACATTAACACCAAAAAGACAAGATCCGGGCTGCTTCAATATTTCATGTTACATCGACAAGGTGAAATTCGACGAAGCATTGTGTGACTCTGGGGCAAGTATTAATTTGATGCCTCTTTCTACTTTCAAGAAGCTGGGACTTAAAGAATTGAGGCATAGCAACATGACGATTCAGCTAGCGGATAATTCTGTGGTTAAGTCGTATGGTATTTGTGAGGATGTACTGGTTAAAGTTGATAGGTTTGTATTTCTAGAAAATTTTGTGGTAATGGAAATGCAAGATGACCAAGGGAATGAGCTACTCCTTGGAAGACCCTTCCAAGCTACTGCAGATATGATACTCGAAATGGGAAGAGGCCATCTGACATTGGGAATAGCGGATGACAGATTTGAAATAGTTATGCCTCCAAGTACAACACAATTACAGGTAAAGGAGCAATGTCGCCTGGTGAAACATTTTGATCAAAACATTTCTATTTTTAAAGGGAAGCCATTTCTAGATATGGCTCATGTAATGACCAAGGTAGATAAGGGGACACTGGCTGTAGATATTATGGAACAAACCAAAGTTGTTTCTCTTTGTAGAGCTATGGGTTATCCAAATGATGAAGAGGAGGAAATTCCTCTTTCTACTGAAGATGATGCAATAGCAAGTTCTATCCTTGACGCATATCCAGAACTGCCCCTTGAAGCTTGCCTTGTCAACATAATGCATGACTGGATGAGAAGCAAGTCGTTACAAGAATGTGTCAAGATGCTTCAAATGCTTCCGTGCTATTATGCCAAGCATTATGAAGATCTTGGGCCACTCCCACCACCGCTTCAATCATCATTGATCAGTCCACCAGAGTGAGAACTGAAGCCACTGCCTCCTCATTTGAAGTATGCATTCTTAGCCGATGGTGAAAGACTACCGGTGATTATTTTGGCATATCTGAGTGTCGGGTAAGAAGAGCAGTTGATGATTGTGCTGAAGAATCACCGTGGCGCATTCGGGTGGTCAGTTGCTGATATTAAGGGGATTTCCCCTACACTTTGCCAGCACAAGATCCGGCTCGAGGAAGGAGCCAAGTATGTGATTTAGCCACAACGTCGACTCAACCTGAGCATGATGGAGGTCGTCAAGAAAGAGGTGATCAAGCTCCTTTCTGCAACCATCATTTACGCTATCTCAGATTCGATGTGGGTATGCCCCACACAGGTAGTCCCTAAAAAGGGGGGAATCCCTGTCACTCATAACTTGTTAAATGAACCGGTCACAACCCGATTGGTAACCGGGTGGCGTGTGTGCATTGACTACCGTCGCTTGAACTCTGCTATGTTAAAAGATCATTTTCCTCTTCCATTCATCGATCAAATTTTAGAGCGACTAGCTGGTCGATCTCATTTTTGTTTTTTAGACGGATACTCAGGCTACAATCAGATCTCCATAGATCCTAAGGACCAAGAGAAGTCTACATTCACTTGTCCTTACGGAACTTTCGCATACCGCAGTATGCCTTTTGGCTTGTGCAACGCACCAGCAACCTTTCAGCGATGTATGCTTGCTATTTTTTTTGATATGGTTGATCGTTGTTTAGAGGTTTTCATGGACGATTTTGCCATCTATGGTGCGTTGTTTGATGAGTGTCTGTACAATTTGGATAAAGTTTTATAAAGATGTGAGGACACACATTTAGTTCTCAACTGGGAAAAGTGTCATATGATGGTTAGTGAAGGAATTGTGCTTGGACACAAGGTGTCTAGCAAGGGGCAAGAGGTGGATCCAGTCAAGGTTGAGGTTATTCCAAAATTACCCCCACCTTATTTAGTTAAAGGGGTAAGGAGTTTTCTCGATCATGTAGGATTTTATCACCTCTTTATCAAAGATTTCTCTAAAATTGCTAAACCGTTGTCTGAACTGCTTGAGAAAGATGCAATGTTTGATTTCAATGAAAAATGCTTGCATGCTTTTAAAGTACTTAAGGAAAAGTTAATTTATGCACCGGTTGTTTAAACGCCAGATTGGACTAAGCCTTTCGAGCTCATGTGCGATGCTTCGTATTTTGCAGTAGGGGTTGTTCTTGGGCAGTGTTTTGAGAACAAACCCACGGTGATTTTCTATGCATCAAAGACTTTAAATGAGGCACAACTTAACTACACCACAACTGAAAAGGGACTTCTCGTCGTGGTTTTTGCATTCGAAAATTTTTGGCAATATCTAGTTGGGTCAAAAGTTGTGGTGTGGACGGACCACGCCACCATAAAATACTTGATGGAAAAGAAAGATGCCAAACCTAGATTGATTAGGTGGATCGTATTGCTGCAAGAATTTGACATTGAAATTAAGGATAAGGTAGGAATTGAGAATGTGGTTGCGGACCACTTGTCTAGGTTAGAGCGGGTAGATGAGAAGGATATTAATATACCCATTACCGAGACATTTCCTGATGAGCAAATCCTTTTTTTAAAATCCAAGGATCCATGGTTTTCATACATTGTTAATTATCTTGCATGTAAAATAATCCCAGATGATTGGACTTATCAAGAGAAAAAGAAAATTTTCCATTCTTTGAGATATTATTTCTGGGATGATCCCATCTTGTTGAAGCAATGCAGGGAAGGTGTTTTGCGCAGGTGTGTATCGGAGATAGAATATGACAGTGTACTTAGTCACTGTCATACACTACCAACCGGTGGTCATCATGTGAGCTCAAGAACGGCGGCCAAGGTGCTAGAGAGTGGTCTTTATTGGCCTACACTCTTCCGGGATGCCTATGACTATGTGAGAAGATGTAATTGTCAAAGGGCAGGTAATATTTCCAAGCGACAAGAGATGCCCCTCAACGTGTTTCAAGAAGTTGAGATATTTGATCTATGGGGAATCGATTTTATGGGACCTTTTGTGTCCTCGAATTCTAATTTATAAATTTTACTTGTTGTTGATTATGTAAAGAAGTGGGTAGAGGAAATACCCACAAGGACTAATGATGTTGTTGTAGTGTGCAGGTTTGTGAAAGATTATATTTTCTACAGATTTGGTGTGCCAAGGATGATTATTAGCGATGGAGGCACCCACTTCAAGAATCAAATGTTTGCTGCGTTATTGAGAAAGTACAGGGTGAAGCACAATGTTGGTACCCCGTACCACTTGCAAACACAAGGGCAGGTCGAAGTGTCGAATAGAGAAATTAAGAAAATTTTGGAGCGCACAGTGGCTTCGACAAGAAAGAATTGGAGTACACTACTACCAGATCCATTATGGGCGTATAGGACTGCCTTTAAGACACCTATAGGCACCACACCTTTTAGGTTGGTTTATGGGAGGGCCTATCATTTGCCGATAGAGTTGGAACACAAGGCACACTGGGCTCTACGAAAGCTTAATTTGAGCTATGATGAGGCAGGGAAGAAGCGAATGCTAGAGCTCAATGAGTTAGATGAGCTGAGGATGAACGCTTATGAAAACTCGAGGATTTACAAAGAAAGAACAAAACAAATTCACGGTCGTCACATTCAACTGCATTTTTTCAAAAAGGGAGATCGTGTGTTACTGTTTAACTCGAGGTTGAAGTTGCATCCCGAGAAATTGAAATCCCGGTGTAGTAGACCTTTTGTTGTGGAGGAGGTGCGCCCACATGGTGCGATTATGGTGTGAGACGGAGAGCTGATGTTCCTAGTTAATGGTCAAAGATTGAAGCTTTACTTTGGCGAGGACTACACAAGAAAAGTACATGAGGTTAAACTCATGGCACTTAAGGATGAATAAATAGCTTTATTGCGTCTAGCCTAAGATGTTAAAGTAGGGTGCTTGTTGGGAGGCAACCTAACCATCGGTAGTTTAATTTGTAGTTCTTTCATTTTCTTTCACATTTACAAGTTAGTTTTGTGTAATTTCATTTTTGTGTGTAAAAATGATACCTTAATCATTTTTTTCAGTGTGCATTACTGAGTCAGAGTCGATACCATCGACTACAGTGTCGATGGTAGCGACGTGGGTACAGAGAAGCGGCTGCAGAAAATTTTTTGTGTCGATACTATCAACAGTCTCGTCGATCGTATCGACCTACCATTAGTGACGTCGAAGAAAACAATAGCTCCAGGTCAATAGTATCGACCAGGAAGTCGATACTCGCGAGATCCCTAAAGATTTACAGAAGAATTTGTCTCAGTGAAGTCGATACCATTGATGGCTTTATTGATGGTATCGACACGGCAACAGTAAGGAAGTGGCATCCAGGCCTCGTGAGGGTACTCGAACCACACAGAGTCGATACCATCGACACCCAGTCGATAGTATCGACGTGACACATCACCGATCTGCGAGAAGAAATCAATGGAGCCCGCCAATTTTGGAAGTCGGTCTGTTGGATGGGTCGATACCATCGACTCTTGTCGATTCGATAGTATCGACACGTCATCGATCTGGGCCCCCACATCAAGCAATCGACAACCATCGATAGTAGCGAAGACCCAGATTGCGCTACATGTGTCGATACCATCGACACCCCATCGATGGTATCGACGGAGCAGCAGTAGCGACGGGATCAGTTATAAAAGGAAGGGTTGTTTCTCAATTCTATTCACTCCTTCAGAGTGAATCCCCTCAACTTGTGCATTGAAAATTTCTGAGCGACCGGAGGCCTTCATCGAGCGTCAAAGGATCGATATATCTTTCCCGAGCTTTGCACCGAGTGGAGATCTTCTCCTCCGACCTTCATCAAGCTCTATTTCTTATCCCCCCTTCCTCTCTATTCATGATGGTGAGAACAGAAAGAGCTTCTTCTTCACGGGCAACCCCGATGGAGATTGAGACGTTTGTTCCTCCACCACCTGGCTCCATTCCTCGTCTGAGGATCGTTCATCCCTCGACGGACGTAAAGAAGATTTACGAGGAGCTGCTCAAGCGAAAAATTGAACCAACCTAATATGTTGATCGGGCCATGATATGTGACCTCGGGTTTGAGGCCAACCTCGCTTATGTCCTTCAGGGGCAAGCGAAGCATACAGGCAGGCGGTCTGACAAGGTCCGGTACCACGCTGAAGGCCACCCCTTTTTCGGCGAGTGGTCGACGTACAAAGAACTGGTGGCGGAGTTTATGGCATCGCTTGACATATGCGTCATGCCTAACGACCTTATCGTCACCGATAGGGAGTGGATAAAAGGGTGAGTTTCTTTCTGGCTCTACAACAACAACTACACCCTCACCCTCAAACAGTTCAATTCAATCTACAACTGGTATCATTCTCCAAATCAGCATAGGAGGCCGGACAACCAGACCGATTATGATGAAATCTTTGCCCAGCTGGTGACCACGCCTCCAGGCAAGTCTGTCAGCTATCATAATGTAGCCGTCACTGATTTTGAGCATCCATTTGTGCGGATTATGCATCGCTTGCTGTGCACTACTTTATTTTCTCGAGGCGACCTTTCGCTAAGTAAGTTTTAGGAGACGAACTTGTTCTTTCTTTATAAGCTGTTGAAAAGAGAAGAGCTCAACTGGGGCACGTTTTTCTTAACGCGTATGCTGGACATGCAGAGGGGTACTAGACGAGCCCCTATCCACTTTGGGGGGCTTATCACACCGCTCGCTCTCTGTCTTAGGTTGGATTTTTCCCAACTCATTCCACTTGCCAACAAGAATAAAGTCAATCTACATCATCTACATCGCTCCAATCTTCTTACGCTCCGTGATGGCGTGGTCTATGCACATTGCCATGTCAACCAGGAGTACCACGAGTGTGCGCTTCCAGACCCCGTCTTTCACATCCAGGAAGTTCAGCACTTTCGGTGGCCCATAATTGCCATCGACGACTCCGACGAAGAAGAAGACGGTGACAACAATGACAATGACAATGACGAAGGCGACGAGCATGAGGAGGAAGAGGAGGCTTTCACTCCTCTTCGTGCTCGAGTGGCACCGCGGAAGCATCCACGCTTCCACCCGGGCGCATCATCATCTTCGCAGCCTCCACCACCACAGCCCTCTCAACAAGGAGAGGATGTCTATTCTATGCAGGATATGTACTCCATGTTGTAGGATATCCAGCAGACCCAGCAGCAGCACACTGCCTCCTTTGCCGATATTCAGGATACTACGAACCAGCTATTCTTAAATCAGTAGGCCATTTATGAGAATGAGTGCCTCCTCCTCGCTAACCAAGAAAATATTCATGACAAGTTGCATAGGATGGAAATGCAGCAACAACCATTCTATGATCATTACTGGCGCCAAAACTACTTTAGGGGATATCCGCAACCTCCGCTCATGCCCCCATATGATCCAAATTTCTATGGGCAATATCCATCATGGGATCCCACCACCCCGCAGTACCCACCACCTAAACAATAAATGGTACCACTGTTCCACCTGTTAAGATTGTTTTTGACTATGAGGCCATAGTCGGATTCAAGCTTGGGGGAGATGGAATAGTTTCTATCTTTTTCTATCTTTTATTTTTAGTTTTTATCATTTATTGCCTTTTCTTTTCTTCTAGCAATTTTCTTAGTTTTTAGGATCCACATGCTATCTAGTGTATCCATGGATGTCTAATTTAATGTGTCATCTCTTTGTTTGTCACATGGGAGTCATGGGTCAATTTGAATTTTTTTAATGAAATTGCAAGCTTGCTTTGTTTGAACTTGAGCATATGACTTATGAAAATAATTGGGTTTGTCAACTTTAAAACATAAGACCACAACTGTACATGCCTATGATTCAATAAAAGTGGACGGAATTAGATGTTGAGCCTTAACTGACCAAATGGTAATGAGACTTTAATCTGAAATAAGAGAGAGAAACCTCTTGATTTTACACATGTCAGTAAGGAGGGACATATAATATCTTCCAATGGTTCTATCAATTAATCTTGTCACTACTACAGAACCTACCTTTAGTGTCAGTTATTTATGGCCTTTAGTGTCAGTTTCCGAGCGACGCCTATGTGGGCGACACTAAAAGGTCACCCATTACGCGTCGGTTCCAGAATCGACACCCAAACTCTTCGCGCGCGACCGAAAACGCGCCATCAGGGGACTATAGGCGTCGGTTATCAGATAAGAAACCGACGCCCAAACCCTTCGCGCCACAGAAAGGGCGCCATCTTGGGCGCTATCAGTGTCAGTTATAAGCCAAGAACCGACGAAATATGTCTTCGCGCCAAAAGAATATGTGTCGGTTACATTTAAATAACCAACACTGTAAAGTTATGTGTCGGTTGTTTACAATTACCGACGCCTGTTATTGGCGCCAGCTTGGGCACTATCAGTGTCGGTTTGTATTAAGAAATCGACACCATATATGTTCGCGCCACAGGAAATAGGTTCCGGTTATATCTAAATAACCGACGCCTATTGTTTTTTGTTTACAGACCTGCAGACCTGCTGTGGTTGGTCGCAGGATGAGAAACCTGCAGTTCAGTTAACTGAACTGTAGGTTTTACGACATCCATTGATATCAGCCAACAACAGGCCACAAACCTGCAAATTTAACAACAAAAATATTCACACATGCATTTAGCAATACAACCTGCAGTTCCATTTTATTTTCACACATTTTGAAACATTCATATAGCTAGCAATCTGTAGTTCCATTCATTCACATTCACACATGTAGAAACATTCATATAGTAACCAACACTTTTATTCATTTTCACTTAGACACATGTAGAAACATCTAGACATGTAGAAACATTCACACATATTATAATTCAGAAATTCATTTACAAAATCCCCACTATTTGTATGGTTGTTGCCCATTCTTCTCTTACTTCATTTAATTCTCCCATCATATAGGGAGCATGTACATCTGGTAAGTCCGTTCCTGTAGTGGGGTCAGCCTTAAACACCTGTAAAGAGAATGATGTATATATATAATTAATGAGCTATAAATAAGATTGATATATTTCATATTATCTAATGAGACTATATAATACCTGAGCAATACAATCGATGTCCATACAACATGACAGACTAACACATATATAGTACATAACAAGAGCAGCGTCGAATTTACATACAAAACTAGCTTAGTACATATATAGTGGGACTTATAAGGTGACGATCCCACCTGGTAAAACAGGTTACCGACAACTACATGTTACGACTGGGAGGTCGTGATTCAGCAACAGTATGCATTAGCAGGAGGACAAACAGATCACCATATGTTTGTCCTCCTGCTAATGCATACGTTGCTGAATCACGACCTCCCAGTCGTAACATGTAGTCGGTAACCTGTTTTAGCAGGTGGTATCGTCACCTTAGTCCACTATATATGTACTAAGTTAGTGTTGTATGTAAATTCAGAGCTGCTGTTGTTATGCACTATATATGTGTTAGTCTGTCATGTTGTTATATAAATCTGAACCACTTGTGTGTGCTGTACTTTATGTATTGTATATGTATCCTGCTTCTCTTCATTGGGGCTTCTTCCTGCATATCCTGCATAGCTATGTCATGTCCGTCCTGCATAGCCTTCTTCCTATATTTAATTTTCAAAGAGAATACAAACAAAAATTATTAGTGTAGAGTTAGTGAAATACTGATCAATGTCTAGAATTGGAATAGATCAAGAACCTACTCTCAGCATCGCGTATGTAATCTCGGGTGAGATTGGTCCTATAGTTCTTTAGCACCCTCCCACAATGTTTAGCATTTGTATTAACTAGAAGATAATGAAACATCAAATCAGAAAATGACATTGATATTAAAAAAGTAATCATTTAGCTTCAATAAAAAAATATAAACATGCATGCCTCTAAAATTGTGATCTTTTATCAATTAACAATCCTTCATTGTGATCTCCGCGCACATATAAGTCATCATTAGCTTCAATATTTTCTGGAGTTGGCAACCCAACTGAGAATGGACTGGAGTCATCATATTTATCATAGTACTCTTCTTCATCTATAGGATCTTCAATGAACTGTCTTTTACCATGAAGAGCAACCGACCATTTATCATTTGCAGGATCATCGATATAAAATACTTGTTTCGCCTGTGATGCCAATATGAATGGTTCAGCCTTCTCGCCAATCTTTTCAAAGTTCACTAAAGTGAAACCCAATTCATCCACTATAACTCCTTTGGTGTTATCAACCCAATTACATTTGAAGAGCGGAATTCTAAAATCTATGTAGTCAAATTCCCATATCTCTTCAATGACACCGTAATATGACATTTTAGCTTCACGTGGACTCTTATCCTTTGCACTTGCAAAAAACATAGTCGATGCTTGAAGGGTGACCCCACTGTTTTGGACGACACTCTTATCATCTTGGCGCTTTGTGTAATATGTGAATCCATTAATGTCATACCCTTCATAAGACATAACAGTCAACTTTGGTTTAAAGGCGAGGCATTTGATAGTTTCAGTAATATCATCTGGTGTTTGAGATAGTTGATGTAAGACTTTATCTTCAAACCACTTAATAAAAGTCTTGTTATGCTCTCTAGCAAGCCACATTGTATTGGCTCGAGGATATTGTCTTTTGATGAAATTGGTATGTTCCTCGATATAAACGTTCACTTCGTCCATGTTGTGTAAAATATACAAATGACCTTGTTCCAACTGCTCACGGCTGATTACTTTCACACGTGATCCCAAAATTCCTTTGCCAAATAGCTCGTCAATATTCTTGTCATTATCAGGAGTGTCATTACCACTGAGAAAGTCATTGCAGAAATCCATAACCTCTTTCGCCACATAACCTTCAATAATACTCCCTTCAGGCCGATAACGGTTTCGAACATCACCTTTAAAAACGCTCATGTATCGTTCAAAGGGATACATCCAATGCAAGAAAACCGGGCCCAAGATTTTCACTTCCCTAGTCAAGTGGACAACAAGATGTACCATGATATCAAAGAACGAAGGAGGGAAATACATTTCAAGCTGACATAGGGTAACAACCACTTCTCTTTGCAAATTATCGAGAGTCTCAGGGTCAATAACTTTGCTGCAGAGACTGTTGAAAAAGAAACAAAGTCTGGTGATTGCAAACCTTACATGCTTCGGCAATATAGATCGAATTTCCACGGGCAATATTTGTTGCATTAGAGTGTGACAATCATGAGATTTAAGTCCTATCAACTTCAGATCTTTCATTGATACCAATCTACAGATGTTGGATGAGTAACCATTTGGCACCTTAACATTTATCAAGCATTCACAAAAAGCTTTCTTCTCTTTTCTAGACAACGTGTAACATGCGGGAGGTAAGTATGTTCTTTTACTACCCATTTTACGTATTTCTATTAATTCTGACCTTATTCCCATTTCACGTAGGTCCCGTCTGGATTTTATCCCATCTTTAGTCTTACCTGGTATATTTAACAGAGTACCAATGATGTTATCACAGACATTTTTCTCAACGTGCATTACATCGATACAATGTCTGACTGTCAAAGAACTCCAATAAGGAAGATCCCAAAATATTGACTTCTTCTTGAATGAAGAATTGTCACTCTGTGTAGTACCTTGTGATCTCTTACCAAATTCATTGAAAAAGTCTTTTATTCTTTCATAAACAACCTCCCCTGGTATAGGTGCACTGCGTTCCTCATTCAATCCATTGAATGCTTTGTGCTTCCTACGATACGGATGGAATTTTGGAAGAAACCTTCGATGACCGAGATATACATTCTTACCACCATGTTTTAGTCTTGTTGAATCAGTGTTCTCTTCACATATAGGACACGCTTTAGCTCCTTTGACACTATATCCAGACAAATTCCCATATGTTGGAAAGTCATTAATAGTGCAAAACAACATAGCATGCAAACGAAATGTCTCTCTTTGTGAAGCATCATAGGTCATCACACCTTCACCCCAGAGTTTCTTTAAGTCATCAATCAGAGGTTCAAGATAAACATCGATGTCATTTCTAGGTTGTTTAGGGCCCGATATCAACAACGACAGCATTACGTACTTATTTTTCATACACAGCCAGAGAGGAAGATTGTATATAACAAGCATGACTGGCCAAGTGCTATGTTGGCTGCTCAATGTCCCGTACGGATTCATCCCGTCTGTACAAAGCCCAAGTCTTAGATTCCTGACTTCTTCACCAAATTCAGGGTACAATACATCAATCTTCTTCCACTGTAGGGAATCATACGCATGTCGTAGGATCCCATCATTAATTTTCTTAACATATGCATGCCACCTCAAATTCTTCGCATCTATCGGATTGGCAAACAAGCGTTGAAACCGTGATATTATAGGTAGATACCACATCACCTTGGCAGGAGAACCAGTTTTGGACTCCCCCGAAGTCGTCAATTTATACCGTGACGCACCACATTTTGGAAAATCTTTCAAATCTGCATAGTCCTTTTGAAATAATACACAATCATTAGGGCATGCGTGTATCTTCTTGGCATCCATTCCCATTGGGCACAACAATTTCTTTACCTGGTGTGTTGAGATTGGCAGCTCGTTTCCTTCAGGAAGAATTTCTTTCAACAAAGACAGCAATGACGTGAAGCTTTTGTCGCTCCATCTATTGTTAGCTTTCCACTTATACAATCTCAACACAACGTTAAGCTTCGTAAACTTAGTACAACTTGTGTATAACGACATCTCAGCATCATGCACAATGTTTCTAAAAATGGGAGGTGGATCGGTGTGCTCTACCCCACAACTATCCAGCATCGTATCAACGATGTCTATTGGAACTGGTTCATTCACATCTACATCATCGTAGGCAATTTCTTCTTCCATACAAGCACTGCTATCGACATCCACTGGTTTCGGGTTTGAAATCTCTCCATGTCAGTGCCATTCTGTATAGCCTTGTATAATCCCGTTGCACATGACATGAGTCATGATTTCATCACCAGTGTTGACTTTCAAGTTGTTACCGCAATGTCTACATGGACAGTAGAACCTATCTCCAGGTTGTTTCCTATGTTCCTCGGCAAATTTAATGAACTGGTGAAGACCAGAAATAAACTTTGGGGTGCAGCGATTGCGAATGGACATCCATGATCTATCCATTCTATGATCAAAGAGAAAACAAGTATATATTAGGACAAGATTAGGGTCTAGGGTTAACAAATACATGTGATGTCATTATTATATATAATAAATGTGTACCACCTATCCATTCTTGAACACCTAATCTCACTAGTAAGTGTATAATGTGTATTGGGTTTTCAAGAAAATTTTGGCAGCATTTCCCCGCTGTTTTCCAAGTACATATGTACTTAGAGAACAAACGGGGAAATGCTGCCAAAATTTTCTTGAAAATCCAATACACATTATACACTTACATCCTAAGCGAGATTAGGTGTTCAAGAACAGTCCCAAACTGGGGACTATCCAAGATTTACTCCTAATGAGTAAATCTTGGACGGGTTTCTAGGCCAACAAATAATGTATTGTCATTCTTATACCTAAAATCCTAGTTCTTCAATTTAGGGTGATTATTGATGTCTTTAAAAGCATGATTGGAAATTTAGGGAAAAGTTCATCATTTACATTCCAAGCATGTCACATGTGTGCATTACAGTTCATCATTAAGCAAGATATAAGCAAGTATGTCATATTAAATAGACTAAACAATATGAGAAAATAGTAGTGTAATCATGCAAATGGGAACATTCATGGGAACACACACTTCAGTTATAAGCATTCATGTAGCAACTTTCAGTTCCATTCATGGGAACACACACTTCAGTTATAACAATAACTAAACAAAGGGGTTGGTGTACCCCTAAACATGCACATAATTAAAAAAACTATTACTACAGACAAGTCTAGATAGATAGACAACTAAATACTACACCAACATGGTCCCGCATGCATCAGTAACTTCTTTTTTATGATGAAGCTGTGTCATGAAGCTCCTCACTGTATTTAGACGAATCTGAACTGACAGGGGCCTCAGATTCATATTTGTCTGAGCTGATATGCGACGTCGTGCGCTCATACCGCAGAAGATGATCGGGGGTCTCGCAGTTGTTGTTGGTTATCCAAACTTTGATGGAATTATCGCCAACTGGATGGAGAAAAAGCATGTTCCAACAGACCACATGCAGCTCTCCAATCCAATCACGCCAACCGGATTTTGATACAAGATTTCCCGCCAAATCATACTCAACCTCGATAACATGTGAATAATTACCAAAAGTTAGGGTCACTTTACCAGGCATGTAGTGTCTTCCTTTTAGAAAACGTCAATGTTTGGGTATGACCAATTGGTTTAAGGAACGATCATCTAGGATGATGTCCAATTGTTCTTCAATAGGGAACGTTAACATTGACATAGAGGCCCAGTTTATAGTGACTGTTATGGGTGGACAGAGACTGCACAATATTAGTATTAACAAAGTGTAAGTACATATAACGATGTTATATATTTTCAGAAAAAGTTGTATAACATCAGTTAACCTTTTATTGCTTGTCATAACCAACTTTATTGTGGTAGACATGATAGCTTGAAAAGAAGTCTACAAATGTACTTAGAGAACAAACGAGGAAATGCTCCTAATGAGTAAATCTTGGACGGGTTTCTAGGTGCTTACTAAAATAGAACCATTATATGGAACTAATCCTACATTATACACATACTTTTCGTGAGTAAGATAATGTGCACTTCATGGAATTATTAAGATCTGAATATATATAAGTTGTTTCTACCTACTTTGATGGGATTTTATAACATTCGAGTCTTCCATTTATAACATTAAGATCTGAATATATATAAGAATCCCATTTGATACACACGATTGAGAATCTTTCACGATCCTAGGAAAATACACTAACTAGATATTCATTTAGGTGTTAGACATCAATATGTGTATGAGCCCTAATTAAAACTGATTCTCATAAGAAGTAAATAAATTTTAAAAAAAATTCCCAGCAGCAGGGCGGCACCTTGAGGGAAGACGAGCAGAGGAAGAAGAAGAAGGCAGGGCGGGCACCTTGAGGGAAGGGGAGCAGCGGCCGAGGCAAAGTCCTACCAGCTTCCGGTGGCAAAGAGAGGAGCGGCGGAGACGGCGGCGAGGCTAGGAGACCTAGCTGCTACCGGCGAAGACGGAGAAGAGGCCGGCGGGAAGAGAAGAGGTCGGCGGGCGGAGAAGAGGCCGACGGCGGAGGAGAGGTCGGCAGGCGGAGAGGGAGGCCAGCGGGCGGGCAGAGAGGGAGGCCGACTGCTTCTCGCTCGACGGCGACGAGCGGCGAGCACGGAGGAAGGAGCGGCGGCGGCGAGGCTAGGAGACCTAGCTGCTACCGGTGACGGTGGAGAAGAGGCCGGCGGGCAGAGAAGAGGCCGGCGGGCGGAGAAGAGGCCGACGGCGGAGGAGAGGTCGGCAGGCGGAGAGGGAGGTTGGCGGGCGGGCGGAGAGGGAGGCCGACTGCTTCTCACTCGACGGCGACGAGCGGCGAGCACGGAGGAAGGAGCGGCGGGGGCGGCAGGAAGCAAGGGAAATCGCCGGAGCTAGGGAAATCGGGAACGAAATAGGGAAATGGGAAGAATCATTCGGGCAGGGTGAGCTATTAAGTTGAAAATACGTGTCGGTTCTGTAAAAAACCGACAACTAAACCAACAGTGTCAGTTCTTTGCTAGAAACCGACTACTATACTAGATTATAGTCGTCGGTTTTTGATTAAACGACAACCGACAACTATTCCTATTTCACGAATACCCTTTAGTCATCGGTTATTTAGTTACGAACCGACGCAATATGTAAAATATTGGAGCCAATTTTTTCTCTGGAATTTTGGGTTTGGCGGTTGATTTTAGGTGTCGGTTTTTTATTAATTAACCGACACTTAATAAAAGTGGTACCCGTGTCTGGTCGACCTTCACAGATTGGATGTCGGTTTCTGTTCAAAACCGACACAGTAGGGTTTATGTGTCGGTTTTTGTATACAACCGACACCTTGAAAAGTGACTTTATAAGCCATTTCTGTAGTAGTGTGTGATCTATCCACTTCATCTTATCTACACTCCACCATAAGAGTTGGGAGCATTATACAATTTGTCATCTCTTGATTGCATATCATGTAGTTAGGATTGCATTATAGTTAGTGTTTACATTTGTTGCATTGAAAAAAAATGGTGCATTATAGTCATGCATGCACAAATTTTAGAATGCATGTCAATGTCATTTTAGTTGCATTTTGCATAATCTTAACCATATTGTTACATGATGTGCCTTGCTTCTTCGGAAAATAAGGAACTTGTTTCATACTTTCTGAAGATATATAAGCAAAAAAAAACGAAAAAAATATATAGTAGTTATGAAAATAAGCCCAAGACAAAGATGTGTGAATTTCATCTTAGTTCATGAAGAAAAGTGAGGGCTGAAAAAAAAGAGAAAGAAGAAAAAAATAATAAGTAAGTGAAAATCAGGAAGAGGAAGGAACTTGTTCACATGCATAATAAGAAGAAGAACAAGCACATGTGTAGTTTTGTAGATATTCTGTCTCTCGTTGAGATAGAATGATAGTGCATGCATCATTCCACCTAAAATGTAGCAGTAGGACATTTTCACGTGCATTTTGCATCATGATAGGTCATTAATTTTTGTGTTGCATGATTGACTGTTATGTGCTTCCATTTCTTCCACAGCCACCTATTCCATCCACTCGTTTCTCTAATTGGTAGGCCACCCGTGATTATCTCCTCATTCATTAATATCAGGAGATCTGCTTCCATTTCGATGGTAGTTAGGAAACGAGCAACGTAGATAGGAGAATACAAAGATGCACCAAGCCTGAACCGGAGGATTTTATTATATTAACTGCCTTATTTGATAGTGTTCGCCAATCTTGGGGGGGGATATCTCTTATGGATGATCATTGTCGCCTAGAGGGTAATTACCATTCTATGGTTAGTGAGGGCCGGTATGTGAATGTCTGGTGGGGATCATATGGCAATGTCTATTGTGATAATATGTTCTTTAGTTGACCCTGGAAATTTTATTCTATAGCTTTGCTGCTCGAGGACGAACAATGTTTAAGCTCAGGGGAGTTTGATGCGAGGATTTTGAGTCTCTTATATAGACTTGTTTTACATGCATTTTATGTGTTTATTAGTCACTTTTGTGGTTAGTATCACATGATTCATTCACTTTAGTCTATAATCTCATTTTGTATCAAATCTCTCATATTTTGTCTTTTTGATTATAAATGATCATATTCATATGTTTTAGCATAGCTGATTTGGCTTTATCTTAAAATTTTAGGAAGAACGGATATACACAGCTGTCGATACCATCGACATCCGTCGATAGTATCGACATGGTCACAGTGAGACAACCGCAAGGAGCCAAGATGATTCGATACCATCGACTGGAAAGTCGATGGTAGCGAGATACCTACAGCGAGCCGACAATCAACCTGTCGATACTATCGACACAAAGTCGATACTATCGACATTGCCCAGCTTCGACGTTGGATTGGTGATAAAACTGACGCCTAAAGGTGTCGATACCATCGACACTAAAGTCGATGGTATCGAGTCTACATCAGTGGGAACGTCAGAGAAAAATACAACTTGCCGATATTATGACGGGTCGATACCATTGACGCCGTCAGGATAGGTTTTGTTTTAGATCGATTATAATCGGATGGTGGTGATCTTTTGGCGACCTAAAGTGGTCCATATACCTAATTTCGGCGGCCCGAAGAAGGGTATCACGTCGTTAGTCATTGCACAAGTCTCAAGGAGAGGTGGAGAGAAGAATGGAGCCCAGAATCACGCCACGATCATTCCGAGAGCTGCAAAAGACATTTTCCACCGCCAGAAGGCTGTAGATCGCGCACTATATGTCAAGGAACGCCCAAATCTCCTCCATCCAGGGGTTTACATCACTTTTATTCATGTTTTCTCCATGTTTTCTCTTTCTCTCATCATGTCTTTCATTGAGATGAACATGCAGGGCTAATCCCCTTTGTCTTTAGGACCGAGAGTAGCCCGGGTAATCGTTGTATGACATTTTTACCATAGTAATTCATATTTTGTCTCTTAAATCCGTGATATGATTTCATTTTCTTCAATATATCATTATGATTGATCACTCTAATGATAATATAATGCCTTTAATTGCTTTGAAAGAAGAATTAACGGTTGAAAAGAGACAAAATTCACATTAACTAATAAATCCTTTGAACAAGGTGATGTACGGTTAATGGTGGAAATCCAGAGTTTGGTCTTCATGCACCTAGTTTAGGGTATAGGTTACTACTACCGTGGAACCGACCTAAATTTAGGTAGTGAACAATTCTAAATATAGGCCACTACCCAGAATGAGAGATGGATTTGATTAATTATGTAGGAATGAATACAACGAGAACCTGCGGTGAAACCGCAATCCTAAAGATTCCCATCTAAATTGATTAAACTAAACATTTTATCGATTGCTTTGTTTTCTTTTATTTTTATTTTCTTTTTCAATCAACTCTCAAACCCTTTTAATTGGTCTAGCTGATCGCGAGTAGTTAGTAAGTAGTCTACTGACATTTCAGTGTCCCTGTCTTCGACTCGGGCCTCACAAAGGCCTATATTACTCTGACGCGTGCACTTACGTGATACGCACGGTAAAATCATGTCAGAGAGCGAGATCAAAATGACTAGAAGGTCCTCGGCATTAAAACACAAAATGAGAAGAGTGGGAGGGAAAAATTGGAAAAACAAAATGGGTCATCTTCTTCCTCTCGCGCGCCATTGTCGTGAAGGAGGAGCTCGACCATTTTGGGCGTTTCCTCAATACTGAACCAAAACACACTCACAAGTACTCAAAACGAAACCTAAGAGAAGAAAAACTCACCAATGTGATCTATTGGAGTATTGCTATCACCGAGCATCTAGGAAAAGCAATGCCAAGGTTGGGGAAGGGTCGACATCGCAGAGCAAAATGGGGGGCACCCAAGACAAATTGTCACTAGAGGAGGTTTGCACAGGGGACCGGCGGAGGCGATGAATGTGTTATTTATAGGCGAGGAAGAGTGAAGCGCCGAAATTCTATGGGAGAGGAGAAGCCTCAGATGGCGCCAATGGGTGTTTCGGACACAGCATGTGGGAGGCGTCGAGTGAAGGTCAAAATGTGCGACTCGTGGAGATGAAGACAACGGTGAAGAAATTTTGCAAAATGGTGGAGAGGAGAGGGGGAACGGGGTCGCGGACTGAGGAGTCTATTAAGCTACTCAGGCTGGAGGTTGAAGAAGATGTGGAGGTCGTTGGATTAGCAGAGATCAACTCCTGGACATTGGATGGCACATGACACATGAAACAAAGGGACATTGGGTTAAATCGTCATTTAAATGATATTCATTCAATGCAAAGTCACACTATATATGAAACTTAATAAATGCATTTCAATGGTGAAATGGTGTCCAAATGACTTCAAATTTTAGCCATAGGTTCATGATAATGCCTAGAACGATTCTATGCCATTAGTTTCTCATTTTACACAAAACATGGCCCTTAATTGCTATTTTGAATATTAATACATATATTAATGTATAAAATGAGTGAATAATATGAATAGAGTCTTTTAATGACATATTTGAGTGAATTTAGAGATATACATCACATATTAATATTAAGAGTCATATCCTTCCATATTATCCTCTCATTAAAGTATTATGGTCCATTTGGAGGAGGGAGAAAGTAAAGGGGTAATTATTCTCATATTTAATTCAAATACACATTATTGCTCATAACTTGATCCAAAAGTCATAACCACTCTAAATCAAGATTATCCACTAGTTATATCTCCTTAATGGTCAATTTGCATTATTAGTACCTAATTATCACATTAGGTGGGTTATTTGTGCAAAACCCCTTCATTATCATGAATGTGGGTAAATATGATTTACATCCTCAAGAAAAGCTCAAATTCAACATTGATGCCAAAAAGGACACAAAAGATAGGGAAATTTATGAAAAAGACCCAAAAGGACTTGAAAACAAATAAGATCTTGAAAATGGGTAAATTGAAAGAAGGACCCTGAAACTCAGTCTGTTACAAAAACTATCACAACCTGATTCACTATCTAGACTACGCCAATATAGTGTGTGTGATTTTGCTTGTCCCGTGACCTAGATCAACCAATTGAATCACTAAAAAAACCTTTAAACTTCACCAAAATTGTACCAATATAGGTCCCAAAAATCATAACTGCAAGCATCTGAGTGCTTAATGCAACAAATGCCCATTATACTCTTAGGTATGATATATATAATCCTATGATAATCTGATTGTCATTGAATTCTACAAGAACCCTAGTTTCATCATATAAATCAAACCTAGGTTTTCTTGTGCTTGATATAGTAACATGGTGGTATATTTAATAAAGTGTCCTTGGGCTATATATAAAGAATTGGACTCCAATATGGTTGAAACATATAAAACTTGACTCACATGTCTTAATCCTGCATAACTAGTGTTTTTATATAGTACTTATATTTACATGTCACTTAACAAAATTTGCGGTGTGACAATACTACCCACCTTATGGGAATTTTGTCCTTAAAATTTGACTAGGCTACCCACCTTAGGGTTTTACATACTAAATGTGTATTCTAATATCATCTTAAAGTCTCATTATCATACTTAAGATGTGACCTTCTCATGATTAAACATTTATCTCTAACCTCATCATTAAAGCATAATGTGATATTCTTCTAATGGATCTTAGAATCTATCTCACTTCATCGTCATCTACATGGAAAAGGACCTTACTTATCTCTTTCCTAAGGAAGCTAGATTAGGGTTCTGGTTTCACCTTGACTCTAACCAACTTATCTATGTCAAATTATATACCCTTTGTATGCATCCTTGGTCTTAATATTTATCTAATTATGCTTAGGTGACTATATGTCTCAAACTTCTAATGTCAACTCATTTTTTTCCTTTGTTGCCTTTGGTACATGTCGGCCAATCATATATTCAAAGTCGACATGTCTTATCACACTTATCTTAGTACCTCCCTTGTGCACGTCCCAAACCACATGCACTTGAAAGGACAAGACAAGCATGATTATGTACATAACATTATCTCTACAAAACCCCATAAGCATGTGTCTCGTACCACAAATATGTGAGAAAAAGAGAGAGAATGCAATATAAACTATAGAGTTAACGTAAAAGTCTAAAACATCTAGGCACATAACCCTAATCCTTATTTAAACTTTTATCTCCTATCAAGAGATCTACTTCAATTTCTAATATCTTTGACATACTCATTCTATACATAGTGTGACGTCCCCAGATTTTCTAAAACTTAATCTGATGTGTGACGTCCAAATTGAGACCCTCACCTCAGCGAGAATCCCAATTTAAACACCCCACTCCAGGCTAAGAAGAAGAAAATCAGAGGAAGTTAGAAGGAAACACAGTAGCACATGTACATGAATAATAATAAAACCATACACACATGTTCACCATTCAACATATAATTACAACATGAAATGTTACAACATTTGATATTACATATTGAACAACAAACTCTAACATATATATGTACTACCACTAAACAACAGGATCTTAAGACAACAGGTCCACCTGTACATCAGCTCGCTACACAACTCACAACTATCTTAGATCTTCAAGAGCATAACCACAACCTAAACAAAAGATTACATGCGGTACACGTCAGCACAATATTCAAGAATATTGTACTGAGTACGCCTACGTGTCTTTTATTTACCTCTCAGCATATCTTGGCAATAAGATAAAACTAATACTTGGCAGTAACAGAAGAATATAAGGAAAGTGTATACTTGCACAAAGTTATTCGTTAACAAAAGAGAACACATATTTTAAGCTTATTTTCCATTATATACCAAGGCCTTTATGATCACTACCAAAGAGTTAGATCATTTGTACAAGGTGACCACTACCAAAGAGTTAGGTCATATGTACAATGTGACCACTACCAAAGAGTTAGGTCACTTCCAAGCACACTACCAAAGAGTTAGTGCTTTCATATAATGGAACAGATATATTATGTTTGATGTGTTCATAACAATAAGTATGGAAAATCATGCAACATATCATACCAGAACAATCATTTCAATCAATACCATATGCCAAGTATTTTACTACTCATATAACACAAGCATATTGTATAATAAGCCAAGCAAGAGGTAATGGCGTACCTTAGATCAAGATATCCTAATCATCACATATACTTCTGATGTCAACTATATCCTTGGTCAACCCTGATAAAGACAAGATCACATACTATCATCAGGTTCTCATCCTATTATATCTCATCTTAACCATAATTATGTCCATTAGGGTTTCTCTTAGTTCATTAGGATATGTGTATTATTACTTGTATTCTTATCTTACGATTATCTCACTGATGTCATTTTCCAGACTAAGGTTCATTATCTGAACATTAGGTTCCATATCCTTTTCGGTGCACATATTAACCCTAGGTTACATCATTAACCTAAATTAGGGTTTTATATCACATTAAGAGAAAACATCATTGTATAAATTGGATTGTGGGTATCATCCTGATCTCATATTTAATTCTGAGGTTCCAGATACTAATATGAGATTACTCTGTAAAATTCATCATTTATTGAGCAGGTATGTATTTACTACATTTAATATAGGGTTATTAGCCTTGATTAGCCATATTAATCATTTTACATGATTTCGTACATCAACATGATCATAATTGGCATCATATGCATTATAAACATTATTACAGACTTATTGTCATTTTTCCATAATTTAATATCATCAATTGATATTTATTACTCACGGGCTAAGAATTTTACCACTTACATGATATCATAGTGTTTTAAGCATCAAAAGCCTGATATTATGGTTTCATATTGTTCTACACATTTTTTTGAACATTTTGGTATTTTGTTTGTATTTTTCCGATAAACGAGCTATTTATTGTGATTTATGCAAGATCTATACGTATTAGAGGGTAATTACCTTGAATGGCCAATCCTGTGGCGACACGTGTCATGTGGGAGGCGCTGCTCCTCCTGGCTTGCACTCAGTTCGCCAGCCGGTTCAGACTTGAGCCGTTCGGTCTAGATAAACCGGCTCCCTCCCCTTTCTTCCTCCCTTTCAACGCGATCTGTTCGCGTGAGTTTGGGGTAGAGTCGCCGCCGCAGCAGGATGCTCCGGCAAGAAATTGTGCACCGCCAGCCCCACCTCTCTCCTCACGATCTCGACACTAGCTCGTAGGTGTGATATTTCGCCCAACGTCATCGCTGTGGAGTAGGGCTCCAGCGAGGGATCGACTCCTTTGTCCTCCTCCTCGGTCCGCTAGCTGCGTCACAGAGGTCTCTCCTGCAGCAAGGCTGCCGCTCATGTTTGATGCAGTCTCAGTGATCGCCCACGAGCATGGGATTTCTTCCCCGCACGAAGTCGCCAACTGCTACGCTCCCAGTGCCGCAAAGAGCTTCTGCTTCTCTCACCCGCACAGGCCGTCGGCCTATCCTTCGGTCCTTCTTCTTCCCGCAGACATGATGGACTACCTCTAGGTCATCCCCTTGGCGGTCCCGGTGAGAGTGACGCCACTAGCGGCAGCTGTGAGCGAGATATCAGGCGAGGAATCACCTTCTACAGTTGTACTACTCATGGACTTCGTAGCTGCAGGTTGTGATGGAGAAGGCATGGCATGGAGCTTCTCGTTCTCTCTCGTCAGTCTACTAAAACATCCGAGCAAGGGGTCATTTTGACCGTCCTTGGCAAGGTGAGATTAACCGCATTGTCGGTTATGTTCTTGTCCCACACCCATGACGAGGTGGTGGCCAAGAGTCACGACTTCCAGTTGTCCCCACGATCCCCTATTCCGTCGGAGGTAGGGGATGACGCCCCAAGCGTACGATTCTCATCTAAGGGTTAAAAGCCATCGTCCCCTTAAGCCTATCCGTGGCTTCTTCAGGCTGTTAGGCACTACCACTAGATCAAAAATCTAGGGCACACAAGAGGCCACACAGCCCTACCCAAAACAAAAGGGGCGTGACATATCCATTAATCCATGACTTAGGTCAATGAATCCTCACATGTACACATTATTTCACAAATTTCAAACCTAATTATCTCTCTCTAGGAGCATCCAAATGCCACCAAATTTTAACCATAGCTTCTCTACCTTTTAAGGTACATTCTACTCCAATTTGGTGACCAAACTCATCTATTAGACTATCTAATTAAATTCTTCAAAAAGGCATTAAAAGAGAAATCTTAATCATTATGTAAATATCAATCAACATTCCAACTTTGTCAAAACCTTGGGACTCTCAATATTATTCAACCTTATGATTTCACTTATGTAATTGGATGATCAAGGACTCCAAAATTCCACTCCATCACATCCTACACACCTTAAAAGATATTTCGTCCTTGGAATTAAGCCAGAAAAACCACTTTGTCACACATAGGGTTACTAGTTATCTTTCTAAATCTATGCTTTACTCTGACTTAAGTTCTTATTGGGTGATGTTAAGTAAGAACATGAGAATTTATCTAGTGGCCAACTATAATGTTGATTTGATACCATATTGTAACACCCTCCCTAAGAACACACATGCACATAGTGGAAGCAACACTGAGTTATCCATAGCTTGTGTACTCAAGGGAGAATTACATAAAACTAGCATTCATAAAAACAATATAATCAATCACACAAACTAATATTATTAAGCATTCTCATGATTGTTCTTACAAAAGGAACTTAAATGTTATCACATGGTCAACTCATTTAACATCATGAATTTCTACTCTAACATTTTAAACATTGAAACATATAGCTGACTCTATAAACATGAGGATCATCTTATAGTTGGCACCCTATCAGATCTTGTCCTGCTATAACCTTGTGCTTAAGCCTCTGGGATCTACTCTGCTCCTACTCCTCACATGCAGACATCTTGTCCCCAGGCATGCATTGAAAAAATGGTTGTTAGCTTAAGTGACATGAGTATTCTAATATAAAAAATTAGATAAAGAGATACTACAAAGTATTCTTGAATGTTATAAGAATGAAACTAACATTAAACTTTGTATAAAATTTGAAACACAAATATCACTTCTTTCTTTAACTTAGTTCTTATCTTTCTACTTATCATTCTCTTGAGACTTGTACTCTGGTACCTGGTTCTCATGACCTGCACTAAGGTGCCTAGGTCACATAACCTGCACTCTGGGCCTGGGTTATGTCTATCTTATCTTAAATCTCTTTCATCATACTTCTAAATGATATTATATATATGCTCTGAATTAAAGTGTCTTTCATTTATGACTTTTATCTGATTGTGGCCACCATTATATGATAAGTCCTCCAGTGTGACACCAAAGTGTCCTCTATGGTGTAAAGCACCCTCTATTGGCACAACATGCCCTATATTGACATTAAGTGTCATCTATGGTGCAACACACCCTCTGTTGGCACAACGTGCCCTCTATTGACACCGAAGTGTCTTCTATGGTGCAACACCCTCTTTTGGCACAATGTTCCCTCTGTTGGCACTCACAGTGCCTGGCATAGTGCGACATTTGAATCATCACCAAACTCTCTGGTGAGGACTTATCCTATAATGTATATAAATTAATGTTCACATGTCATTTTCTATCTATGTTCTTAATTTCTTATCTCCAAACATTAATCTCTTTTCTTTGAATATGTTCTTATCTCTAAATATTTATCTTTATCTCTTATTCTATATATATGTTCTATAATTCTAAACTGACTCTAACTCTAAATCTAAAATATGATAATATTATTGTCTAGATAAATTTTAATTTGAAGTTTTGGTTTGATCAAATGACTTAATTTAATTCTTTTGTCTTAAGTATGACACTTGAGTCTACTTTCTTAAGAAAATTAATTGAAAATATCATAATAATAAAGTAGTGTACTAGTCAAATATCTGAAATATTACGTTTTTGAAAACATAACTCAAACTCTCTAAAGTTTCTTAATTCTGATCTTAATATAAATGTTATTACATTCTAATCCCATGGTCTCGTCAAGAATTTAGATCTTAATCCTTAAAACATGAATCTTATAAAACCTCATCCTGCAACTTAATCATAACTTTGTGGATTCTATTCCTTATAATCGTATAATGTACTTAATTCTTAGATCTTAATCGTCTAAGAAATATAAACAACACTTATTTCTTATAAGAAATCTTAACAACATATTTCTATTTGAAATTTAAAATATAACGTTATCCGATATTATAAAGTATGACTATCTTTCTTTCATACCTTATCTCTTGGTCTTATTCATTGATATGAACTTTTTATTAAGAAATCTTATAGGAACATGATCCTTTAATTTTCTCATGAACATCTAGTTCATTAATCCTAATCCTTGTAAGGAATCTTAATAACATATCTATACTTGAGATATTAGGAATATGTCAAAACATAATCATGAAGGTATGAAAACTTTAACTTTGTATCTTACTTAAAATCTTCAAACATTAGAACACATAAATCATAATGCTTTATTTTAGAAACATGTAAAAAGTAATGGGATAAATAAATATGGATACTAATGGCCATGAACCATTACATGTGTTATAGAGAATAAACTCTTTATCTTGGATTCCTCTAGTCGGGTCTAAATCCTAGGGCACTACCTATCATTGAAACCCATCTAAATCAATTTATCATTACTCATAATTTTCACCACTATAAAGTAGTTAACTTCTAGGGTTTCTCCTTAATGTATTTTTATATACTCTAATAATCTTCTAGAGTCATCTTTATCCCTTAATCACACCATACATAATCTTAGGCATGTATAAAAGTATACTCAAAATGTCATATAAGAACAATCTAATCTCCAAATCATTAGTTCTCATTGCATCATACCCTTAAAACTTGTGGTGTAACAGTTCCTTGAAGTTTAAAGACGAGTTTCACACCTATCACATTTATTTAACAAACTATCAACATATATGCACACAATCCACTTATCTAACCTTTCCTCAAACTAAATTACCTTATCTAGATCATTTAAGTGTCTGAAATTTCCTTCTAGATGTTCTTCATATCTCAACCTTTCCAACGATCCCTTCAACACCCTATTCTGACAATCATATAAATCTCTATGAATTCCTAAGTTTTATAACCAATTAATATCTGATCATTCAAATTGCCTTGCTATTCTTCTACCTTTCAGGATAATTGGGACTTCTGGTTGGCGGTCCAACAAGGAGGATCGGGAGCCCGTCCTCTCCTTCTCTCATGGGGAGAAACACATGCATGATGCCCATGTTCCTCTATAGAAACAGAGTGTAGTGCCGACCTCCTCTCCAGTGTGAAGTCTGTCTGTCCAAGACGGAACCAACGATCACGGTTGGACCATGTCACCGCTGAGCCTCCCCTTAGTACTGAGGCACGTAGAAAACTGGTCCCCAGGCTTTACTCAATGTGTTTCTCACCCACATGGCCAGAATGGGAGCTCGCCTCCCCTATTTTGCATCATCCCTCCCCCATTTGTGCTACTGTTGTGCATGGAGGGCATCATAAACCTCGACAGTCATGGACATTGTGTGAGCCAAGGTCGCCAACGCTCTAGGTGACTTCCCTACCTAGGGCAACACCATCTATGGGCATGCCATGGCCAGAGATGAGCAAGTCTGACCTGCCGCAACCCCTCCCTTGCCTCATCTTCTTTTTGTTCTTCTTCTTCTTCTATCTCTCTCACACTGCTGCTCAAAACCCTAGGGGAGTTCCTCCTTCATGACACCAAAGTCTACAGCTCTTATAGGCCATTCTTAATCTTGTAATGAGATCTGATTCAACATGGACTTAAATCATTTACCTATTTTTGAACAATAGAGGGTCATGCGAGGCTTTTTCCCACTATGCCAACATTCTTTAAAGAACGGGTTGACCGGCCTAAATCGCGCGTCTAGAAAGTAGAGTGGATTTGAAGTAGTCGGACTTTTAAATTGATAACCTGAAACCTTCTAGGCCCCTACAACTTTGTTTACGGGGTCGAATTAGATATACGGGGTCAAACACAGGGACAAGGGTGGTAGTGTTGAGAACGCGGAATCGACACGTTACACTCCGGTAAGGGTAAGGAGATGATAAGATTCCCCAAGGGAACAACAGGCTAGGATCGATAAAACAAAAGAAATCTATCTCCAACTGGAGCTACGAGGAAAATTAAGATTTTAAGCATTTATCAGTTTTTAGGGGTTTTCGTGTGACGGAAACAGAGAGATAATACTATTTCTTAAGTAAGGAACGAAGGAGAAAGCTTCGGTAAAACAAGCGGCAGCAGAAACATCTTGTACCCCTCCTCTCGAAGTGGGCACCTTTAACTAAGCATCAACACCCCTCTCGAGGTTGCTGGACTTAAGTCAGAGTAGAAAGGTTACTAAAGCAACTCCGATCATGGGCACTCTCATACTCCAGTATCAGACCAAACACTAGAGCCACAACACCTCTCTCGAGGCTGCTGCAACGGGAAACACGATTCGGTAGTTAATCGAAATGCGATCCAAGCGTACAAGCTAGAGTTCAGATGTTAAACGTAGCAATCATCCAACAAAAGGGACCAAACATAAAGCATAAGATAACTAAAACTCTTCTAATTCCATTAGCATAAAAAGGTCTGAATACATTACATAAGTAAAGAAAGTAAATGACTAAAATAAGTAAAGATAAATGTCACCTTCTTGATGTAGAAGGGCAACATGCAGCAGTAGACCCTCCAGCCCGATACTGGGTGGGAGCCTTGCCCGATACACCCGTGTCAGGTGGCACACCCCCTCGGGTGGCACGCTCATGACAGGCGGATGTATCGTGCGGGGTGCCCGTGCCCGATACGATCATGTCGGGTAGCACCCTCTCGGGCGACACGCCGTGACTGGTGATACGTATTGGGCTTGGTATCGTGTCGAGCTAGACTGTTGCTTCCAGCATCGGGTACTCCTATCGGGCGTCATTGTTGGCCGATATCGGCTTGCAGCGGTGCCCGGGGTCGACCCTAAGTCAACCATTCCCTCCCTCTCGGGATGGGGAAATGCTCACCTAGTATCGCCTGGTATACCCTGAGGCACGACACACTAGCTCCACATGCTTGCCCAAGTTGTCTTTTGAGAAATTCTGACTCGTCCCATCAGAGTCCTGTAGCTGCTATTTATAGGCAGTGGTTGGGGGAAGTTATGGTGCTCCGGACGCCACATGTTCTTCATCAGCTCTTATTATCGCGGCTTCAGGGGTGCTCAATATGTGTATTGCCCGGCACAAGGATGTCGGCTGTCGGTCATCGTGACGAGTGGCGCCTGTCGGTGGGCGGCCTGTATCGCGCGACATGCTTCGGCAATCGTGGTGAGTTTGGCTCCCTATCGGGTAAATGGCGTATCGCTCGTATGCTTCCTCTTACGCGGTACTCTCGTGTCGTGTGGCAGTGTATCGTACTGCCCTGTCGGGCAGTGAGTGTATCGGCCGGCTGGTTGGTAGGAAGGCCGATGCAGGTGGAACACGTTTGTGGGCCGGGACGAGCCTTTTTGCTGATAAATGAGTTAAAATCGAGGAAAACTCTACAAAAGATGATAATATTGAGTTAAAAGCGTAGTGTAGCCTGTTTATGCAAAAACATGACAAAAAGGAGAGGAAATCAGTTTAAAAGGGTAGATTTGATAATGAAATAAGGGCCAAAAACATCACAAATTTTGGTGTCAACAACTCCCCCAAACTTAGTATTTTGATTTTCCTCAATCAATCTTTAAACTTTATTTTGTGATGCTTCTTCTTGACCGATATAGTTTTCAGGCCATGGGTTTGAGCAAGCATTGAGATGTCTTACAGACACTATAGCCTGACCACGAACAACAGGCTTTACTTCTCCTGCATTATTTAAGCAAAAAATTTCTCCACAGATTCGGCAAGATTTGGGTGCATGATTTTGAAGTTAGCTTTCACACCAAACAACTTTTGGGGGTAGAAAGTTGTGTGTTTGGGTAGGCTTAAGGCTTTTGTGGTTTTCTTGTTTCCCATCAGTCCATCCAGGTACGGGTCCGTTAGCAGGTGAGTGGTCCCTGCAGTCCAAGCCAGTTGGCTTTAGAGCAGTGATTTCACATCCTACGTACCACTACCCCGGATCTACCATGCCTAAAGATGGGTACTTTTGGAAAACAAGTGTGTATATGTATATATATTTTTTTCTTTTCATTTGGCACAACTCTCATGCTTTTATTCACTCTCATAAGGTTGTTCTCTCTTTTTGGGATCTTTGTTGGGTAAGGGAAAACAAGAGGAATTTTTGTTGCTGTTTGGGCAACTTTTTCCTTCTGCATACACGTCTCTTAGCTGTTGCAAGATTATTTTTTGCAATTTTTGGCGTGGAAAGTCGCAGTCTTTTGTCGTTTGAGGCTGCATTATCAGAAAGACATAACAAAACTTGCATCTCCTTAGGCACATAGAAAATAAACTAGCAAGAAGTCGTATCAGGTTTTTACTATATAGTGTCTTTGTACATATGTGTGGAGACAAAATAAGCAAAAAAGAATTCAAAAATTTTTGTATGAATGCATATGTACACATGATATAGAGGAAGAATAAGAAGAACAAAAGGGTGGAGTTGAAGAAAAAAAATTTATACCTCCCTCACTGGTACATGGTACCCCCCCCCAAACTTACTCCACACACTGTCCCAGAGTTGTGAAGTAGATAAGGTAGGGTAATGTTAACCCAGTGAGGGTTAGCTGGTGACCGTGCCTGCGCCAGATAGAGGCTCCCACCCATATTCTCCTTATTTGCTGTGGTAGTCGATGTGGTGGAGTTGGTCAGGCGTCTCTTTATTTGATATCCATTCCCGGATGAAGATGTTGTAGTCAGTTGTACCAAAGGCAATTGAGGGTTCAGAATTGTAAGATTCAATGAGATCAGTCATGCACTTTGCTGAGGAAGAAGTTCCAAAACTATTAGGCATTCCCTTAAACCAGGTAGACTTTTTAAGATACTTCCATTGTGAACATGAACAAAAGGACTGATCATCAATCTCAGTTTCTTTAAACTTTCATCATATATTAAATTAGTCAGAGAAGTCCACTTATTTCTTCTAATACTTTTTCTTGATTTGTTATCCCCCAAGAGAGGTCCATTTCCTTATCATAGTATGTCTTTTACGGTTGTTTAGGACCATCTCCAAAAGAGAAAATCAGTGGAAGTCTTTCTCCAGTGGCTTCTGGATTGAATGTGGGTATTTTGGGTTCATCAGTCATGAAGCCACCTTCTTCATGGGGGGTATCTTCTTTGGATATAGTATCCACACGTGTTTTCAAGAGCTCTCTATCTACCATAGGCCAGTTATCATCGTCATAATCTACACGAGCCTTGTGTTTCCTTCTTGAGAGCTTTGCACTTGTTCTGGCTGCATCCTCTGGGAAAGAAAATGGAGTCGTTACTTCTTCCATCCTTGCTCTCTTCTCAACGGTTGACGGCCCAACTGCCTCAGGATTCTGGCATTTCTGCCCGACCGTTGTTGCTTTAGTTGCGGCCTCAGTGTTGATTCTTCTGCCGTGTTTGTCAACTCGAACGGCGGTTTGCTTTGTACGGGCCATATCTGTTATCATTAAACAAGTTTATTGATCATTTAATAGGTAGATAAGAAAAACAGATTGTACGATAAAATTCGGCCCGTTACAAAGTCTGGGTGTCATCCATCAAAAGAACATCTTAGGCGATACAAAACTAGACGATACGGAGAAAAGCTGCACTTCAAACACGTTTCCCGACATGGGTGTGTCGGGCGATACAGTCGCGTGAAACAAACTGCCCGATAGGGACTTCCCTGAGAGAAAAATGTGTTTCCCGATAACAAGAACAAGCGGGGCGGCACAAGGATGGGCGACAAGGTTATCGCCCGATATGGCGTATCGGACAAACACGAGTGAAAAACTTGTCGCGCTACATACGTGTCGGGCGACATAAGAAAAATCGTCTCGTGTCGGGCAAGCAGGCTGTCAGGCTATACCTTTACTATCTGAAGCTCTTGCACGACACGAGAGCAAAAGCTAGTTGGACGACACACGAGCAAAGGGAGAAACTACTGCATGATACGGATAGCTGGAAGAGTAAATGCAGTAGCCCGACACGGTAAAACCTCTGTATTATATATAGCAATCTCAACCGGGGTAAAACGGGTAAATCCAGGACGCACGTCAGCCATTGAGACAAGCCATTCTCAAGACAAGCGGTCCCATCAGTCTAATCAAGGGTAATTACTCATCTTGCCCGATACGGGTGCTCGCCACCCGGGCGTTTCGTCCGTCATGGTTTATGAAATCCCTGATATACTGTTGCCCGATACAAGCGCGTTCTGTGCGCCGACTGAGTTGCCGCCCGATATGAGTCCTTCAGAACAAGATCTAGATGAAAAACTAAAAACAGAGCGGAGGAAAAAGTGATTGATGGGTAAAACATCATTGGCTTAAGGTTAAGTCCCCGGCCTCATATAGTATTACCCATCAAAGCACATAAAACAGAGTGGTGGCCTATAAAATAGAAGAGTCAGCGCACGTGGCACATGCACCGACTCGGGCCTTATTACAGTCCAAATGTTCATAATGTTTTTTCTTGTAAGAAAGTAAATGACATCCTATTCTAGGAAAAGTAAAAGCTCGGGCTGCCTCCTGAGGAGTGTTGCAGTTTGCGTCGCCAACTCAACCACTCTAGGTCCTTCACTTTTTACCTTCAACAGTATCCATATCTTGCAACTTGATTTCTTCCCTCCTAACAAAAGCTTCGTCTTCATAGTACCTTTTCACCATGTGCCCGTTTACTTGAAAAACCTTGGTTAGATCATCTTTTTCATATAACTCCATCATTTCAGACGGGTATATCTTTGATACAGTGAACGGTCTGGACCATCTCATTTGTAACTTTCCTGGAAAAAGACGAATGGTGGATTTAAATAATAGAACTTTATCACCTTCACTTACGTCCTTCCTCCTCAGGTGGGCATCATGCTACACCTTCGTCCTCTATTTATAGATGCTCGCGTTCTCATAAGCATGCATCTGTAATTCTTCAAGTTCTTGCAACTACAAATATCTCTTTTCTCCCTCCTTCTCTAGATCCATATTCAAGAATTTAATTGCCCAAAGGGCCTTGTGTTCCAGTTCAAGGGGTAGATGACAGGATTTTTCGTAGATCAACTTATAGGGGGTGGTTCCAATGGGTGTTTTATAGGCAGTCTTGTAGGCCCAAAGTGCGTCGTCAAGCTTCATTGACCAATCCTTCCTCGTCCGGTTGACAGTCTTTTCCAGAATCTGCTTGATTTGTCTATTAGAAACCTCTACCTGCCCAGAAGTTTGAGGGTGGTAGGGTGTAGAGACCTTGTGTTTAACTCCATACTTTCGTAGGAGCACTTCAAACTATCTTTCTCCGAAATGCGACCCACCATCGCTTATTATAGCACGTGGTACACCGAAACGAGGGAAAATCGTCTTTTCAAACAATTTGATCACTGACTTAGCATCACACGTTTGAGTTGCAACAGCTTCTACCCATTTTGATACATAATCTACTGCCACTAGAATGTACTGATACCCCCTTGATGGGGGAAACGGTCCCATGTAGTCAATCCCCCATACATCGAAGATCTCCACTTCTACCCAATTTTCCATTGGCATCTCGTTTCTTTATCCAATATTGCCTGTCAATTGGCACTCTTTACAGACCTTTACATACTGTGCAACGTCTTTGAATAAAGAGGGCCAGTAAAACCCTGATTGTAGCACTTTGGCAGCAGTCCTCTTGCTGCCCAGATGTCCTCCATAAGGGGAGGTGTGACACTCTTTCAGAATGTTCAGGATTTCTTTTTCGAGAATGCATCTCCGGTACAAGTTATCAGCACATCTTCTAAAAAGGAGAGGATCGTCCCAATAGTAATTCTTCACATCCATGAACAACTTCTTCTTTTGGTTATAGGTGATGTCAGGGGGCAGTTCTCCACAGGTAAGATAGTTACACATATCTGCGAACCAGGGTAAGTCCTCTTCCTTGGTCTCAATCATCATCAAAGCTTCATCGGCATACTTGTCATTAATGGGTGGTTCCCTCTGTCCTTCTGCAACGATCCTTGATAAGTGGTCAACGACCACATTTTCTGCACCCTTCTTATCGACTATCTCATGGTCGAACTCTTGTAACAACAAGGCCCACCTCAACAACCTGGGCTTTGTATCTTTCTTCTGCACGAGGTATCTTATAGCCCCATGATCTGTGTATACTTTGACCTTTGCTCCAATGAGGTACGATCTAAACTTATCAAAAGCGAAGACTATTGCGAGCATCTCTTTCTCTATAGTTGTATAATTTACCTGAGCTTCGTCCAACGTGCGACTAGCGTAGCAGATTACATGGTGCTTTTTATCCTTCTTCTGCCCCAGGACCGCTCATACTGCATAGTCACTGGCGTCGCACATAAGCTCAAAAGGTAAATCCCAGTATGGAGCTTGGAGGATGGGTGGTGAGACAAGAGTGTTCTTCAAAGCCTGAAAAGCGATTAGACAATCATCAGAGAAAACAAACTCAACATCTTTTACCAGCAGATTGGACAACGGTTTTGAAATCTTTGAGAAGTCCTTTATAAATCTTCGGTAATAGCTAACGTGCCTGAGAAAGCTCCTTACTCCTGTCATGGACTTTGGTGGAGGAAGCTTGGATATGGCTTCAACCTTGCTGACGTCCACCTCGATGCCATGCCTTGAAAATTTATGTCCCAGTACGATGCCTTCTTGTACCATAAAATGGCACTTCTCCTAGTTTAAAACTAAACTCTTCTCCTTGCATCGTTGCAGAACCAAAGAGAGGTTTTTCAGGCAGGTATCGAAGTCTTTTCCATAGATAGAAAAATCATCCATGAAAACTTCCACGATATCCTCCAGAAAATCCGAGAACATTGATATCATGCAGCGTTGAAACGTAGCGGGAGCGTTGCAGAGGCCAAAGGGCATTCTTCTGAAGGTGTATGTGTCGTAGAGGTAGGTAAAGGTTGTCTTCTCTTAGTCATCTGGCCGGATGGGGACTTGATAAAATCCTAAAAAACCATCCAAGAAATAGAAAAAGTCATGATGCGCTAATCTTTCAAGAACTTGATCAATAAAAGGTAGCAGAAAATGATCTTTTTTAGTAGCTTGGTTTAGCTTCATGTAGTCAATGCACATTCTCCATCCTGTGACGGTCCTAACCGCCACCTCATCGCCTTTATCTCCCTTTAACACTTTTATACCACCCTCCTTGGGTACTACGTGGATCGGTCTTACCCAGTTACTGTCGTTGATCGGGTAAATGATCCCAACATCCCTCAACTTGATTACCTCTTTCTTGACGACTTCTTTCAGCATCTGATTCAACTTTCTCTGGGGTTGAGCCAGAGGTTTGGCGGATTCCTCCAAATTGATGTGATGCATACACAAAGCAGGGCTAAGGCCTTTGATATCTTCTACTGAGTATCCTACAGCCCTCCTTTGGAGTCGTAACTCCTCAAAAAGTCTGTCCAACTGATCTCTTATAAGATTGGTGTTGACGATGACATGGTTTCTTTCCTCTCGATCTAGGAATTCATATTTCAACCCTTATGGTAACGGCTTCAACTCAGGCTTGGCCTTGGGTGACCTATCTTGCGGCACCTCCTTGAGAGAAGCAAACTTAACAGTTTCCACCACCTCATCCTCGTTGCTCGAGTCTTCATCAGACTGGTTAAGAAAGTTGAGAAACTCCACAACATCTGGACTTTCAAAGTCAGAATCTTGACTACTTGTCGCCCTCACGAGAGGGTCCACCATCAGTAAGTCTTCTTCTACCTCTTTGTAGAACTTGTTGTAGCTGTCTGCAAAGCAAGCAGACTCCGACAGGGATGGTCCTCTCATCGCATCCTTTACTTTAAAGTCTAAGTGGTCGTTTCCGACCCTTAGAGTGATTATTCCCTCAGAAACATCGATCAACGCCCTTCCTGTAGCTAGGAAAGGACATCCAAAGATAATAGGACAGCAGGGGTCCTCCACGGTATCAATGACAACTATATCACATGGAATGAATAAATTTCCTACCCGGATTGGTACATCTTCCACAACGCCAACATGCCTCTTAAAGGTATGATCTGCTAGTTCAATTCTCATATTGGTTCTGACCATATCGGTCAAACCTAATCTCTGCACGAAGCTTAGGGGCATTAGGCTGATACTAGCCCCTAAATCGGCGAGACCTTTTTGTTCGACGTTATCTCTGATGGAGAAAGCGATTGTGAAAGCCCCAGGATCTTCCTTTTTATTGGGAAAATCCGGTTTTACGAAAGCAGAGGTCATACTTGCTAGATGCACAGTTTTAATTCTTCCTCCTCTTCTCTTCTTAGTAATCAGATCTTTGAGAAACTTAGCATAAGTCGGAATCTCTTCTAAGGTGTCCAAAGAGGGAACTTCGAGATGAAGTTTCTTGATTGATTCCATGAACTTCTCGTGGTGCTTCATCAGGTGTGCCTTTATCAACTTGTACAAAAAAGGCATCTTGGGAGCGTAAGGGCTTCTCCTGCCAGATAACTCCTCAAAAGACCTCTGTTCAGGTTCTCTGTCATCAGCTTGTCGATTGTCATCTTCTGCGGGATTTGCATCCACAATCCTTGATTCAGGTTCTGGTCTGGCTTCTTCATGACGCTCCACTGTCCTTCCAGATCTCAGCACTGCCATATTGGCAGATTCGGGGCTGGAAGGTATTTTTCCCGAGGGATTCTTCATCAATTCGGCCAACTGGGCCAACTGTTGATCGAGTTGGCGTCGATGCGTCTGCATATCCACCATCTGGAATTGCATTGAACTCAAAACTCCCAAATTTGAAAGCGCACTCTGCGCCAGCTGGTTATTGACAGTATCTTGTCTCTTTACAAAATCAAATAACTATCCAAACAAGTCTGGTTGGTTTGAAACCTCGTCTTGGCCTTGACTGGTGTTCGTCGCTTGACGACCTTGGTACTTATGGTCTGGCCTCTTGAAATTTACAAAAGAGACATTCTCAGTCTCCTCAGCCTCAGACTCAGTTTTGCTCGACTCATCAGGTCGGGTGTAGATACAATTATCTACCCCATGTCCACCTTCTCCGCAGGTGACACATTTCATGACCTTTTCAACTTGTTTCTTTCCCTTTCCACTTGATTCTTTCAACTGCTTCACATCAGTTGCTATCCTCTGGATTTAAGAGGTGATAGTTTCTAGATCCTTGGATTCAAAAGAAGGTCCTTCACTAGCCTTCTTAGCTTGTCCCTTGTCTGATCTATCATAGTCAGTGTCGGCTTGCAGCTCGGCCATGTTCTTGATGATCTTCTCGGACCTGCTCGGCTTCTTCCCCAGAAAGTCGCTTCCTGCTGTTGCATTCAGTGAAACCCTTTCCTCAGGGGTTAGACCGTTGTAGAAGGTAGTTATCAAAAAACCTTTCTTATAGTTGTGATGAGAGCAGTCCCTCTGATATTCTTGATATCGCTCCCAGGCATCATGGAGATTCTCGTTTAGCTTTTGCATGAAAGATGTAATCCTCTGTCTATTCCAGATAGTCTTCTCAGTAGGATAGAACTTTTTCACAAAGGCATCCTCCAGTGCACTCCACCCGTTCAGAGCTTGGTAGGGCAGCCCCAGGTACCCGGATAGAGCCTTATCTTCCAAAGAAAAGATGAAACCCTTGCAATAGATTACCTCCTGTGGGACTCCCCTCATCTTGATGGTGTCACATATGTTCTTAAAAGCATCTAAACGGTGATAGGGATTATCATTCTTCGAACTCCCTCTAAAGCTTTTGTTCTGAATCATGGAGATGACTGATGGCTTTAGCTCGAAATTGGTGGCATTGAATAGCGGGATAACAACAGGACATCTGGAGTTGTTAGACTTGGTGGAAGCTAACTCCCTTAGAGTCTTTTCCTCTTCATTTGAATCGTCACTGTCACTGCCTCCCTGATGCCATTCTTGATTATTTTGATTCCTTCTGTGCCTCTGGTGATGACGACGTCTATCATGGCGATGGTCATCCTCGAACTACTTTGTATCAAGTTCTTCAGGTTGATCATTGCCGTCATAGTGATCATTGCCTTCAGGCGGAGGGGAGTGAGGTCTAGCTCTCGCTTGGCGTTCACCTTCTGAAAGAGGTTGTTCAATGCGAGGCGGCATGTTTGGTGATGTTGGTGCTCAGTTTGGCAGAGTGCCTTCCTTCAAGAGTAGCTGAATAGCATGAAAAATCAAGTTAGAAAATTTGTTATTAATAATAAGAATTACTCATTTCAGGTTAAGATATAAAAAAAAGGAAAAAGAGAGTGTTGTCAAGCTCATTTCTAAGCTTGAGGCACTGGAGTGTAGTTAGTGGATTTGGGTTCGTCAACAGTACTGTTTGCCTTGTCCCCGGCAATGATGCAAAAAAGTTGACCGGCCTAAATCGCGCGTCCGGAAAGTGGAGCGGATTTGAAGTAGTTGGACTTTTAAATTTATAACCCGAAACCTTCTAGGCCCCCGCAACTTTGTTTACGGGGTCAAAGTAGATATACGGGGTCGAACATAGGGACAAGGGTGGTAGTGTTGAGAACGCAGAATCGACACATTACACTCCGGTAAGGGTAAGGAGATGATAAGATTCCCCAAGGGAACAACAGGCTAGGATCGATAAAACAAAAGAAATCTATCTCCAACTGGAGCTACGAGGAAAATTAAGATTTTAAGCATTTATCAGTTTTTAGGGGTTTTCGTGCGACGGAAACAGAGAGATAATACTATTCCTTAAGTAAGGAATGAAGGAGAAAGCTTCGGTAAAACAAGCGGTAGCAAAAACATCCTGTACCCCTCCTCTCAAAGCGGGCACCTCTAATTAAGCATCAACACCCCTCTCGAGGTTGCTGGACTTAATTCAGAGTGGAAAGGTTGCTAAAGAAACTTCGATCCTGGGCACTCTCGTACTCCAGTATCGGACCAAACACTAGAGCCACAACACCTCTCTCGAGGCTGCTGCAACGGGAAACACGATTCGGTGGCTAATCAAAACGCAATCCAAGCGTACAAGCTAGAGTTCAGATGTTAAACGTAGCAATCATCCAACAAAAGGGACCAAACATAAATCAATAGATAATTAAAATTCTTCTAATTCAATTAGCATAAAAGGGTCTGATTACATTGCATAAGTAAAGAAAGTAAATGACTGAAATGAGTAAAGATAAATGTCGCCTTCTTGATGTAGAAGGGTGACAGGCAGTAGAAGACCCTCCAGTCCGATAGCGGGCGAGAGCCTTGCCCGATACACCCGTGTCGGGCGGCACGCTCATGACGGGCGGATGTATCGTGCGGGGCGCCCGTGCCCGATACAATCATGTCGGGCGGCACCCTCTCGGGCGACACGCCGTGACTGGTGATACGTATCGGGCTTGGTATCGTGTCGGGCCAGAGTGTTGCTTCCAGCATCGGGTACTCCTATCGGGCGTCATTGTTGGCCGATATCGACCTGCAGCGGTGCCTGGGGCCGACCCTAAGTGAACCATTCTCTCCCTCTCGGGATGGGAAAATGCTCACCTAGTATCGCCCGGTACATCCTGAGGCACGACATGCTAGCTCCAGATGTTTTCCCAAGTCGGCTTTTGAGAAATTCTGACCTGTCCCATCGGAGTCCTGTAGCTGCTATTTATAGGCAGTGGTTGGGGGAAGTTATGGTGCTCCGGACGCCACGTGTTCTTCATCAGCTCTTATTATCGCGGCTTTAGGGGTGCCCGATATGTGTATCGCCCGACACAAGGATGTCGGTTGTCGGTCATCGTGACGAGTGGCGCCTGCCGGTGGGTGGCCTATATCGCGCGACACGCTTTCAGCAATCGTGGCGAGTTCGGCTCCCTGTCGGGTAAATGGCGTATTGCTCGTCCGCTTCCTCTTGCGCGGTACCCTCGCGTCGCGCGACAGTGTATCGTACTGCCCTGTCAGGCAGTGAGCGTATCGGCCGGCTGGTTGGTAGGAAGGCCGATGTAGGTGGAACGCGTTTGTGGGCCGGGACGGGCCTTTTTGCTGATAAATTTTAAAATCGAGGAAAACTCTACAAAAGATGATAATATTGAGTTAAAAGCGTAGCGTGGCCTGTTTATGCAAAAGCATGACAAAAAGGAGAGGAAATCAGTTTAAAATGGTAGTTTTGATAACGAAATAAGGGCCAAAAACATCACAAATTTTGGTGTTATCACTGGTCTGGCTCAGCTGAACCAAAGGGTTGGTCATGAACCGTTTCCTTCTTATTTTCTTGGTTCACCATTTAAAAGGACATCAAAATTCTAGATTTCTTCTATAATTTCTATAGGCCACTCTCTAATCCGGATTGGTCCCAAAATTTGATCAACACCTCATATAATTATCATCTTCTTGTACAAAATTATCACAACCTGATTCACTAACTAGACTACACCAATATAGTGTGTGATTTCACTTGTCCCATGACCTAGATCAACAAATTCAATCACTAAAACAACTCTGAACTTCACCAAAATTGTACCACCTCTTATATATGTCATTGAAACACAATATAGGTCCCAAAATTCATCACTGCAAGCATTTGGGTGCCTAATGCAACAATGCCCATTATACTCTCAAGTATGATATATATAATCCTTTGATAATCTGATTGTCATTGAATTCTACTAGAACCCTAGTCTCACCTTATAAATCAAACCTAGGTTTTCTTGTGCCTAATATAGTAACATGGTGGTAAATTTAATAAAGTGTCCTTGGGCTCTATATGCATAACTAGATTCCAATAAGGTTGAAACATATAAAACTTGACTCGCGTGTCTTGATCCTGCATAACTAGAGTTTCTTTTTATACAATACTTATATTTACATGACACTTAACAAAATTTGGGGTGTGACAATACTACCCACCTTATAGAAATTGTGTCCTCAAAATTCTACTAGGGTGTGTATTGCCACGTACTATTTAAACAAATTATATTATTTATAATATGATTTAGAATTATCTATAGGGTTTACAATTTATGTTTTATTTAACCATTTATGCATACTTTAAAGTTAACTTGCATGTGTTAATTGCTCACTTTTTGTATTGAATATATCATTTGTTCATATTCCTCGGCCACTCTCTTCTTTTTCACCCGCCCATTCTCTTTACCTATTCATCCCTCGCCTTATTAGTCTATCAACCTTTTCATTTATTTCTCCACTAATTAGTCTATCAATCTTTTTATTTATTTCTCGGTTGCTACTTTCTTCGTATATGTTTTAGTCTATTTCCAATTCCCCCATCGTTGTTTTTATTTTTTTAATCTATTTCAATCGTTTTCCATCTGCTATCCCAACTTTCTATTTATTGTTACTTGATGTTATGTATGTATATAGGAAATGTATGTTATTAAATTATATATAATATTGTTCCCTATTATATTTTTCCTCTCTCCTACTCTTTAATTTTGGATATATAACGTAATGAGTTATGATAGCCATAAATATATCTTATTAGTTAATACCTCCTCTTCTAAGTTAAAATTACATGATCTTTGGGTAAAGTCGATACAGATAAATTGAAAAAAATTCTCTTAAAAACATTTTGCTAGCATCGTCTATATCTTATATATATTTTTTAAATTTATAAATTTTACCATCCAGCTCAATTCTTTGATTGTGCTTCTATCAAGACATTTTGGTAAGACACATCAATAATCTTAAAGGCCCTGTTTGGGAATGGACTGGGATTATTGGGATTATGAAATCCGGACTGAGATTAGTGTCCAGTCATCATCCGGATTGGGATTGGTGTTCCCCACTTGGCCCTGTTTGGCAAACCAATCCGGCTTGTCTCGTAACTTGTGTTTTTCAGTCTGCTATATAAAACAAAATACACAAAAGACAGAGCCTAATCCTGTTGCTGACAGGACTGAGATAGTCCAGCTTTTGGGATTACGGAATCTCGAAACGGATATTCTAACCAAACGTACAAGTGCAAAACCGGACTGGATCAGGACTGGATTTGCTGCTGTGGCGCAGACGTGACCTAATAAGACAAAACTCAATCCCATCTTGGTCCGTTTCCAAACAGAGGCAAACATTTTATATTGTCACAATTAATTGTATTAATAAAAAGAATGCTCCCTTTCTTTTTCTTTCTACTTCCTACGTTTATCTTATTTTTCTCCTCTCCACCTCGTGCTGAAAGTATACATGTAGAGGAATTGGTGTTTAACCTTAATAAAAAAAAAAAAAGAGAATCAAGTAACGTGTGGATCTATTCCTTTGCAAATCAATATCCAATCCCATCCCATCCGTAACGCTACCGCAGGCAATAAACTCCGTACGACATTTGGAAACCAAGAAAGGTTACGCAGCTGGTGGCGGCAGGTTTATAGTAAACAATTGAAAACCTCTGGAAGCCGGTGAACTCGCGTGCTTTTCATCAGCTAACTAGTACACACCCACCTGTCTCATTCGTTTACCACTTCCACTGTCCGTCTCCGACCGCTGAGCTGCCCGTGTTCACAAGAAAGACCCAAGTGGTACGTTTCAGGGGTGGAAAGAGGAGAGGCGAACGAGACCTCCTAACTCCTTTCCTTGGAATTTATTTTTTATAGGGAAATAGTATAAGGAGATTAAAAAAAGAAAGAACGCCAAACGCTGAGTCAAATGCAGGGTGTCACACGCCCACACCCACGCCGGCCTTAATGGACCTGTTCGGTTCCCGGCATCTACCATTCGCACTCCAGCCCGACCGACATCGTCGTCCCTTCCCGAGCCCAGACCGCCCCAATCCCAAGTTCGTTTGATCACTACTTCCGTCTCCAACCGTCCGACTCCATACGACTTGCGGCATGGAAGAATGGGTCGAGATCGTCGCCATCGCGGTGCCAATTGCTGTCCTACTGCTGGTAATTGTCATCATCGTCCACCGCCGAAACGGCCGGCGACGGCGCCGGCCGCCGGAGCTCCCGCGGACGACGGCGGAGAGCATGCAGTCGCGGCTAGCGCGGCTACACGGGTCGTATGAGAAGGACAGCCTTCGGTTCCACCAGCTTCACAGCCGCAGCCGCCAGCGGGACCGAGCGGCTGGAGCCGCGGCTCCGGGAGGCTGCCGGCTACACCAGGACCAGGAGGTGTTTCGCTGGGAGGACCACCCGGCGCTGGCAGGCGATGCTGCGGAGAATGGGTGGGCGAGGTTCGCATTCTCCGATGGGAGCGGGAACGGCTCGGGCGGGGGACCTCCGGCGCCGTCACTTCTGGGGCTATGCGTTGGTCGTGATGGGGAAGGGGAGTCCAGGGTCGAGGGCAGCTGGGAGCTACCTCAAGGGTCAGCCGAGTTCATGCAGGTTGTGCGGCTTAATCCGGGCACCAAGAAACCAGCCGCCGCAGCTGCCGGTAACACCGTCGACCCAAAGGAGGATACCGCGCCGTGCTGTTTGGCGAGGATGGATTTGCCCCTCCCTGGCCCGCCAGCCGGTAACGGGTTCTTCCCACCGGACGGTTACTTCGAGGTCAGCATCCTGTATCTCCAACCCTCGGAAACGCAACCGCGGCCGGGGACTCGTACGCCTGATCCCGAAACAGCAACCCCCAAATCCGAACCCGATAACCCTTCATCGGCGTCCATCTCCCTGGGCTTGACCGCTGGCGCAGCCCCTGAGGGCCGGCTCCCAGGGAGCTATCTGGGGTCCATCCGAATGGACTCGGACGGCTCCCTCCACCTGGACGGCACGGAGTTGGTGCCTCCTTCCACAAAACCTCAATCCAACTGGGCCGCCGTCGACCGCGTCGTCGGGTGTGGGTACAGCCCTGGAAGGAAGCGCGTTTGGTTCACGGCCGACGGGGATCTTCTCCACGTCGTCCACTGCCGGAACGAGGCGTTCCAGAACCCCCTTTACCCCGTATTGACATCGTCCAGCGACGTCATGGTGCTGGTCAACATGGGGCAGCAGCGGTTCAAATACGCGCCCGCCAACGCGCAGCGGAGTGCCAGTCCTTGCTTCGAGGTGGCGCTAGGGTTCGGCGGAGGATCCGTGAGGAGCGTCGGGACAGTCGGGGACAGCGGCGAGCTCTTCTCCCTCGGGAGGGCCGATCCTCGATGGCTGGAGAAGGGCGGCGCCGGAGAAACGGTTGACGACTCCGGCGGGGTCGTGAGGAGGAGCGATTCTTGTTATAGCTGCAACACTGTGGGCGACGACTCCGAGCTGTTCGAGATTGACCTCAAAACAGTCCGGCAGTGAGATCAGTGAGGCCATTTGCCTCAATCTGGTCATGAACCTGCTTGTTCCTGCGGTGGTCTGAGAATTGTAGTTTTACTCGCAGGTGTATACAGTCTTTTTCCCTTTCAATTTTCTCACATTATTTACAATTGCAAGCAGAGATACTTCTTACTTGCTTTAGAGGGTGTGGAGCTCGCCATTTGTTGTTTATGGAATAATGGCTAGCGGGAGAAATCCTACATCACAACTACAGCTGATTTAGAAATGTTATACAAACTCTTCTCTCTTAGTGCAGAATGTGAATATCTTTCATATGCTCATATCAAATTACTGTCACTTATTAACCAAAAAGTCATTTCTAACCAAAGTGATTTTGAGAGCACAAAAATTTTGTTAAAACAATTGTCGTGGTGTGGTTTGTGATTTGGAAATTGGTTGGAGCCTACATGTTATTGTTTTTATAAACTAAAAGGGGTCCCTTAAGATTTAGTATAGAATCTTATTGTCCTAATAATCGAGGAAGTGTGAAGGTTCGTTCCTGTTTGTTTAGCTAGTTGTATGTTTTGCTTTTTCAATATTTGCTATTCTGTTTGACTAATGGATAAGACTTCAATTAGATATGTGGAACTTGTTGAGTATGTTAGATGTGATTTGGTTGAAACGAGTTAGAGTTTGGGAGCGATGAAATCCTAGTTGGCGTCAAGTTAAGGTTTGGGGTTGAACTTAGTTGAATTGAATGCATTCAGCCTAAAATGTTGATAAAATCTCAAACCTCGTTATATTGAGTGATAATAATAGGTGAATTTTAGACATGAAGAGGTAGATTTTGATACTATTTTTACATAACTCAAGCATGCTTACCGTCCATTTGGTTGGCTGAATTCCCAATCTTCTACCAAAAAAATTGAGCATGTAATTTTTATGGTCATTTAGATATTATATAAAAATCCATCCGACTCTACGATGGTCTCAACTATAAAGGGTCATTGGTTGATTTTTTTTTTTGGGGGGGGGGATGCCTAGTCCACCAAACATGCCATGAGACATAAAAATATGGTGACTAAGGACCTTGTTATAAAACAAAGATCACAACTAATGATTGAATGATTACATACGCACAAGCACATCAAACCGCTATTTATGTTCATCAAAGTTCAAGTTTGAGGAGGGAAGGGTGAATTTGAGTTTCAAAAGACATTTCACCCTATATGTAATGATGCTAGGCTTTGCAATTGAATCTATTTTTCTTCTAGGGTACATGATGCTTCTATCTATCCTTTTATTGGATTCTAGCAGGTTACTTAATTTTTGACGTTTTCTACTGAGTCAATTTTCCTAATCGAAATTCTACCTTCATTTAACTCAATACATTGTATCTCTCCTTAATTATTGAAGCGGAGTTGATGGTGAATCTTGGATTTGAAAGACTTTGATAAAAGATTTGAAGGGGATCACAATTCACCTACCTTGAAGAAATTACAATTCACATCCTTAGATATTAGACGGTGAGTTGTTAATCCTATTTTGGAGATTAAAACAGTTTAAAACTTTGACTACATCAACTAAGTGTTAATTGAGATGAATTTTAGCCATTTTGTGATTCTTAGGAATTTTATGAGAAAATCACATAGAATTTCAAACCTATGCTACTCTAAAGATCTTCTTAGTGAAGATGATATTTGTTCCGGTCATATTACGGGTGTTAAAATATATTGACATGATGTATGATGGACACGGTAATAGAATAAATGCAATTTAGTATCTATGACTGACATGATATTTCTATAGTTCAATAGTGATTCTCATTCAACTCCAAGTATGTTTTATGTAGTGAATTGATTAGGATGGTTTGTGTTGAATCTAAACAGTATTTTGATGAAATTTTCTCAACCTAGTCAATTTAACGTTGATGAGTGGTAAGGAAATAAACTAAATGCATTAAGTACATCACAACGTTCCTAAATGTAATGAAATACATTCCTCACTAGTTAATGCATTTAAGTAAAGTTGTTGTGTAAGAACATTATAATTTAGGAACTTTGGATATGTGAACTAAGTTATTCTAACATAATTCATAGAAAGACATTTGCTATAGAAGTGAAGAATAAAGTTGTAATCCATCAAATTAATATGTTAACAATAAGACATATTGTGATATTAAGGTGATTAAATAATTTCACAAATGAAGTTAAATTAACATGTAGTAACCTTAATGCCCTTTTACTACCAAAATTAGAGCTAAACAGAATAATTATAGCAAAATGTGAATATACCCAAATAAACCGTATACAATGGAGTTAAACATTACCACCGCCATAAGTAGATTAACAAAACCTCTTCTACCTCAAGAAATAAAGTGTACGCTTGAGAAATATGAAGACATGTTGTTACCAAAATTTAACTATACATGAAATATCCTCGATTATGAGGAATTCTACATAAAGGAAGTGATTAAAAAGGTGGACAAAAGTTGGGAATAAAATAAGTTAATAAGTCAATTTAAAATGGTTTAAAATCAGCATTAGTAGTTTATATAAGTTTGACGAATTCAACCTAATAGAAGGGAAGATGGCTAGGTTAAGTTATCAAGATAGCCTAATAGACGAATACCATCATTTACCATGAAATGAAGTTTTAGATTTCAAGTATGACAATAGATAGGAATTAGACCTGTCAAATTGGATCAAAATCTGAGATACCCGCAGGTTGATTCATTTTAATTGGATTTAGGTGACAAAATTTGCCACATGCTGAAAATTACCTAATCCCATATCTACCTATTTGTTTAACATGTTTCACATGTGACCTGCAAGTGACTCAATTAACTGAAGTTAATGTATTGGTATGCCTATAAAATATACATACACCTGTTAAGATATATTTCCAGTTTAGCAAAATTTAATTTTTTTTATATTTAATCATAACAATTGCATTATCTTTATTTTGTGTTTGAAATAGACAAGTAAAAATATTGGTAATATTGAAAATGTCTAGTATGAAATGACAAAATTATGTGGTCTTTTATAGGATTTTATGTATGAAAACTACATTATTCTTCATATTTTACTTCAATAACATCTAGCTGCCATCTTTTTTTTAAAAGTTTTTATATAAGTGTAACTCAATAAGAAATCCACTGCTTGACGCCAAACATAGTAGTCCTTGGATTTCTCTACACTACATTTCAAATAAAAACATAGTTACGTGTTGTTTTAGAGAAATAACTAGTAACTTATTTTTTATTGTATGGGCACCCAAGGGTCGACCCAACCCACTATGTCGAGTTTGGTGTGCTTTTGTTCCATCCATTTAAAATGAGTCTTTTTGACCCACACTATGACATCCACATCTGCAACGACCCAACTCAAATCCAAGTCACTTACATGTTTGACATGTCTAATAGGAATCAAGGAGATATGAGACTAAACTACAAAAACTAAAGAAGATATGACTCTGAAACCTAAGTTGAACTCTAGCATGTTGATTTTTGTAGTGACAAAGGACAATACTTCCTTTAGCCGAATGGATGAACATGGTTAGTTGTATATATATATATATTAACATACATAAATAGTATGATTCAAGAATTTTTCATGGAAAGTTACAATGGGATACACTAAGATTGATTTGATAAACATCAAAAGGCAAGCTTCCAATTCTTTCTGGTTCAGTCATATGAGATAGTGATAGAACAGATTGAATGTCTAGAGAATGACATTACTCAATGACGTATGCCTTCAGGTTGAGGACCTGAACGATGAGATCATACGGATGCTAAGAGTTTGTACATTCTTGTTATGTCCCTAGTCGGATGTCATTGTGGAAGGTAGATAGACAACAATGACACACAAGACTAGATTGTGGTGTTGGTTGATGACAAAATCTCATTAGTCATGATATAGAGATATCAAACCAAACACATAGGTACTTGCTAGAGAACAAGTGTACCGGACAGACCCACCGTGAGTTTGACACATGGAACCATGACATGGTAGTCACAATCAGTACTCACAGTGATGGTGGTGAGTGTGATTCTTAGACCTCAAAACACTACACTCAACACATGTCATTGGGCACACTTTGACATCATCAAACACAATCCTGAAACATGGGTTGTTATAAAGGTGATGATTGGGTGGCTTTGACACATGGGGCTTTTGAGGGGTGAGTGATAGATATGGGATTTGTCCCTCCTGAGAGAGTTTGATATCCAAGGCCACTTGATGAGTAGGATTGAGATAGGCATGCACACGCATGTGTGAATCAGTATGTGTTATTGATATCATACATATCTCGTTCAATCTGCTCTGAGATCAAGAAAGTGAATGAATGTTGACAGGATGACTGTTCCATGCCTCGAGTTCATTCAGGATATCAGTGACAAAGGAATTATACATTCACTATAACACCATTCATGGTTTGTAGGATTGAAAGTTGTTCTCCAACTTTCTACTTTCACTTGGGTAGCACTGATGTGTGACTAGGCACCGCTCTTTGCTTGTGAAGTCATAAGTGCTATGAACTTTCACTACCAACGTGAAATGGACCTGCAGGGTCACACACATAGGATTTAACCTGGAAGAGGAGTTTTGTCCACAAAAAATGTTTAGATTGATTACTAAAGGAGTTTAGTAGTTCAATTAAACACTCAATCAATTGATAGCTCAATATCATATTGTTCAAGGTGTTGGACATATTGATTGGAGTATCAGATTGATTGAAATCGCATTTGACTAATTCTGCACAACCTGTACTCCCAACTGATCGGTACAAGTGTTGAACTGGTCGGTTGAGGTTGCTGAACCGGTCGGCTCAAGTGTTGAGTCGATTGGCTCATGGTCAGAGTGAAATGATCGGTTCAAGTGTTGAAACGATCGGTTCAACTGGTGCAACCAAGCAAGTTGGGAAAGTCAGGTCAATGAGAATTTTCCTTGCGTTTCACTTGCCCAATTTGATTGGAACAAGGATTGGTATTCGATACCAATTAGAAACAAAAGAAGGAAAGTCAATCGGGAACTGATCAGGACCATGAACCGACCGGTTCAGAAGTGAACCGATCGGCTCATGGGTCCCAACCGATCGGTTGGTGTTCCAACCGACCGGTTCAGGTCCCCAACTGACCATTTCAGTTGTGAAACGATCGGTTCAGGTTGCGAGTTGATTGCTTTTGTGGAAAATCTCGAACCCTTCTACTCCTTCTTTTAGTCCCGCATTGCCCGGGATGGAGAACCCTGTCCCATGACCCTCCTATATATATAGGGGTATTGGGGGCTTCTCAAAGTACAACTCAGTGCAACCAGTTGCTCTGCAAAGTTTTCGTTCTCTCTGGTTTTGGTAACCGAGAGAGAGCCCGAGCAAGTGCTTCCCGCAAAGGGAGGTGCAACAAGGGAAGGACAACTGCAGTTGCAACTGGAGGCAGGAGAGTGTGTTGGCGACTAGTACGTCAACAGGAGGGTGCGACTCCTTCCACTTCCTTGTAGGACAAGGAGTGTGGAGTTCCAGGTGGTCTGTGTGGACTACTTCAGAGGCGGGAGGTTTCTGCCGCTCAAGAGGACAACTGTCAATCCCGACAGTCCCGGTGAGAGGAGTCGTGAGTCCCGGTGCGACCAGGAGCTGCACAGACACCGTCCAAGACCGGAGTTGAAGATCGCACAAGGCGCGAGGTATGATCCCACAAACCATCCTTTCCTATTATATAGACGTTGACGCGTTTCCTTGTTCTGGGTTTGGGGAGAAGAAAATTTTTGTTTCCACTGCCTTCTCTGCCTCCCCTAAAACCCAACAACAATTATGTAGTTTGGGGTTATAATAAGGTGATTTAACCTATTAGTGCCTCAATGAGCCCTTTATGATAGATTCTAGAAACTTACACTGAAGTCAATAAATAATAAAGTAATAAGTTCAAATTTAATATATCATCATATTGAAAAAGAACATATCGCATAGTTAGTGACATGAATAGAAAATGAAATACTAAATCTAGTTGGGGTATATTGAGCATCTAAAATGGTTTCTATGTCTATATTTCTCTTGTGTTCATTTAGTTATAATTTCATAGTATACACATGGACTAAAATTATGATGATAAAAAGTGAGGCACGAAGTCAGTGTGCAAATTTTATTAGTGGATACTTATTAAATTATGTTAAATGCAGACTCTTGAGAATGAATAACTATTACAAGAAAATGGTCAAGTGATGGTGATTCTTATGGCATGATGTGAGAATGGAAAAGAATCTTATGTATTATTGTGTTAGGAAATTGTAATGGGTAAGTGATGATGCTATGCAAGATTGAATGCACAAGATTTAATGTGAAAAACTCTCCCCAAGACTAGGAGAGAAACACCACATGGCAATACCAACCAACAAGCACTAAGTAATATGAATTACAACTCACATTGTCCAGATTTAATCGCCCCTAATTCTGGGAAATCCCCCTTTCCCAAGAACAAAGATAAGGAAGAACAAAATTACACCCAATGTGTACAAACCCTCCCTTTTCATTTTTTCTCCTCATGACACCACTGCTGGGATTGCTTGTTGTCTCCGCGACCGTTGGCCTGGTCACCTCTTCTCCTGACGAGGTCACCTACCTCACTACCATCTTCTTGGTACTCATTCTAGTTGGTGTCTCTAACTAGAACTCCCATGTACCACCACAACGCTCTCCTCTAGAGAGATTAGATACGCATCCTCCACTAATCGGATGGACTGTTGCCATTTTCGCGTCACCAATAGTGTGCCACCAATGGGTATGCATCTTCTACTGCTTGGATCCGTCGTCGTAGTCGATGCACCACCTATGTGTCCCCGACTGATGTGCGTTGTCCACTAGCTGGACAATCCACCATCATTTCTGTAGCCACCGACTGATGAGCGTCTTCCTCTTCTCAAATGTGTCGTAGTCAATGTCAATGTCGCAACACCAACAAAGTGCCACCAACTAATGTGTGTCCTGCTCTACTCGGACCTGCCTCTGTTGTCGATGCACTGCCATTGTGTTTCCAACTTCAAACCGCTACTTTGCCTCAAGGAAAAGTCATTGGTCCTCTCTCATCCACAAGAGAGCTACACTGTTGGTGCACCCAATGTGCCACCAACTTCCAGTCGCTACTTTACTTCAAGACAAAGTCTCCGAACCTCTCTTACCACAAGAGAGCACCACCAGTTGTTATTATTTTCTGACTCTTCTACCACAGAAGGCATCAACAACCAACAACTGGTGGGATCACACACCAACCGGTGGGATGATCTCAATGAGCTTCCCGAGGGCCTCTATTTATAGGCCTCCATGCATGTGATTGCAACCAGAAATTCTAATCCTAGTTCAAATCCTAGTCCAACTCCATGTTGCACATAGCCACCTTCTTTTATTCTTGGACTCAACTCATATTAGGATTGGCAACACAAAATACCATCTCCAATTAAATCCTAATCCAATTTTAATGTTTCACATAAGGAGCCATCTTCTTTCCTTCTTGGATTTAACTTCTATCAGGATTGGAAACATAATCCAACTCCTATTAAGTCCAAATCCCAATAGGACATGGGATGGAACCTTCCAATCCCAACAATCTCCCCCTCCGGCCCATGAGGAAGATTTTGTCTTCAGCGATCATCTGGAGTATCTTCTATACCTTACCACCATATGTGATAGATCCAATCTCCTCAAACATGTTAGCACCATGTCGTCTTCATTTATCTTGTTGAAGTCCCACCATGACTTCACTTTGTTCTCAGACAACTGAGAATAAGTATCATGCCAATGACACTTCTCTCTCCATGTCTGCACCTAGAATATTGTAAGCTCCCCCTGATCGATCAATCAAGGCATCTTTGACGAAGAATGTATTTCTGACCTTATGTTCCAAGACATAGAAACCCTTTGATCATGCTCCCACTGTCTATGCAACTCCTCTGTAGAAGCTTGATCCTCCACTTCAGATTTAACAGTTGAACACACATTGCATTTCCCTTCTTCTTCACACGCATGTTGTCCTGAAAAGGGCTTTGGAGAGACATTGTCTGACTGGGAGCCATTCTGCTGCATATTTTTTCCCTTCTAGATTGAATCCCACATCTCAAACATGTGACTATTATGTGATTGCTTCTAGTCGGCGTTGTCCTTCCTATCTTCAGATGCCATCTCACTATGCCCACTAAATCCTTCAAACCTTACTCTGATACCACTTGTTAGGAAATTGTGGTGGGTAAGTGATGATGCTCTGTAAGACTGAAGGCACAAGATTTAACGTGGAAAACTCTCCCCAAGACTAGGAGAGAAAAATCACGGGACAATATCGGCTAACAAGCACTAAGTAACCAGAATTACAAGTCACACTATCTAAATGTAATCACCCCCAAATATGGAAAGCTCCCCCTGTCCAAGAACAAAGATAAGGAAGAATAGAATTACACCTAATGTGTACAAACCCTCCCTTTTCAGTTTATCTTCTCATGCCACCACTTCCGCTACTAGGATTGCTTGTTGTCACTGTGACTGTTGACCTGGTCGCCTCTTCTCCTGACAAGGTCTCCTACCTCACTACCGTCTTCTTGGTACTCATTCTAGTTGGTGCCTCCAACTAGAACTCCCACGTACCGCCACAACTCTCTCTACCAAAGAGAGTAGATATGCATCCTCCGCTAATCAGACAGACCATTGTTGTTGTCGCATCACCAATAGTGTGCCACCAACTAGTGTGTGTCTTCTGATGCTCAGATATGCTATTGTAGTTGATGCACCACCTATGTGTCACTGACTTATGTGCATCCTCCAGTGACTGGACAGTCTTCCATCATTTCTGTAGCCACTGACTGATGAGCGTCTTCCTCTGCTCAGATGTGGTGTAGTCAATGTCGCAGCACCAACAAAGTGCCAGCAACTGATGTGTGTCCTCCGCTACTCAGACCCACCTCCGTTGTCAATGCACTGCTATTGTGATGCCGACTGCCAACCGCTACTTTGCCTCAAGGCAAAGTCGTTGGCCCTCTCTCATCCACAAGAGAGCTACACTGTTGGTGCACCTAATGTGCCACCAACTGTCAGCCGCTACTTTGCTTCAAGATAAAGTCGTTGACCCTCTCTTACCACAAGAGAGCACCACCGGTTCTTACTTTTTTTTAATCTTCTACCATATAAGGCACCAACAACCAACAACTGGTGGGATCACACACCAACTGGTGGAATGATCTCAATGACCTCCCTGAGGGCCTCTACTTATAGGTCTTCATGCATGTGATTGCAACCAGGAATTCTAGTCCTAGTTTAAATCCTAGCCCAACTCCATGTTGCACATAGCTACCTTATTTTCTTCTTGGACTCAACTCATATTAAGATTGGCAACACAAAACACCAACTCCAATTAAATCCTAATCGAATTCTAATGTTGCACGTAAGGAGCCATCTTCTTTCCTTCTTAGATTTAACTTCCATTAGGATTGGAAATACAATCCAACTTCTATTAAGTCTAAATCCCAATAGGACATGGGTCGAAACCTTTTGATGCCAACATATTGTTCATATTTTAATGTTTGGATGGACCGTTATGCTCTAGTTTACGCTACATTGTATGATTTAAAATTATCAATTTAGTTATGTCTAAATCTGGATTTATACTTGATAGTGCCAAAGTGACTTGTAACTCTACCTTGTTGTAATAATCATTATAATATGAAAATCATAAGATAAGTAAACATAGAATATTAATGAAGTGAAACCCTAATTTGTAGATTTTAGGATCCCCCAAGAATCATATTCATCCATAGTAGTCTTATTTCAAGGAAGTAGACCAATTCCCCTATAGAGACCTAGTGGGTAATGAAAAAAAGTTTATAGAATCATATATCTAGGCCAAAGAGTCATCTAAGAGTATCTGTGGAAATATGAGGGACCTAAATCAGGTTGGGATGACCCATAACGTGACTGATGATTTTCAATTGTGTGTGGACCTTAGCAGAGTGAGGGGTGATATGTAACTCATATTAGTCTGTCTAGTTGCATTCTAATTTTTTGGATGTAATGGTAAAAAAATTCACTTCAATAGTAAGACTTTGGAGGAGTAGAAATTTTATTATATTTGACTTGCGATTTTTAGTTTAACACCTAGGATTGGTGTGAAAGATCTATTTATCCGAATATAAACTCCAATTGACTAGAAAGTCAATGAAGAAAGGACCCGAGAATCCTTCTCTAGAATGGAACACATTACATAGCATATGCATGAATAAAACCACAAAAAAAATATAAAAGAACCAAGGTATGAAACAACATGATATATCACAAGAAGCTAAACTAGAATTTGGAATTAAGATCTTAGTCCCATATAGAAAACCATACGAATTTTGTTTTCATGTCATTAGATTCCAACATAGTAATAGAAGCACATTATTATAATACAACAGAAGCAACAATCATTCATATGTTCATTTTGTACCATTTACCTAAAATTATAAAATGAGTAGACATCAATACAACTTTATTAAGTAAGGAATAAAAGACATGAAATCATAGATTTAAGAGAACATATATTACTTAGAAAAAATTTAGTATAATAATAAGAAACAAATAAATAAACATAATTAAAGACTATATATTAAGATGCAAACATCTTTTAGGCACATTTTTATTATACCAAAAATATCATGACCATTGGCCAACTTCCCAAAGGAAGGGGTCTGTGAGGGTCATTAAAGCTAATGCTAATGATGATACATGTTTCTGTAGGAGGGACCACATGACCTAAAATCAAAAGTTGACCCCTTTTTATCAAGATGGTCTGTACTTACTTGAAAAATCAAGTAGGATGCCCAGTCTTGTGTCCTTACCCTGAGAATATAGGAAAATTTAGAAGGTTTATGTATTCACATCTATGATTATATTTCCAATTTTTTTCAACACATAAAAAGCAAAATGAAAGTACTTATCATAGGAATAACTAGCTCAAACAAGTATGTAAATAAATCACTTTAAGTATACACACATGCGTACAAAAATGTTCAATACCACTACTCTTGATAATATGGGATAAAGTGTGCTTTGATTAGATCACACGAATTACCAATTGATTTAAGAAACCATAGATATCAATCTTGACTAGATCTTAACCAAGTAACTCATCATAGTGATCCTGAGATTATAAATAATTGTAAATGGGTTAACATCAGCAAAAGTAGGTCTCATCAAGCATCATTATGGTGGTTGTATGTGTCATCTAGATCTAGGTATCAACACTTTCAACATTGATTTCAATATCTAAAACTGGGCCATACTTGTTCATTATCACATTACATTATACATCACATATACATTTCAAATCTAGGGTGACACATCACAACTACATCATCGATCTAACATTAGGGTTTCAATATTTGATGTAGAGAAACCATGAGATTCAAGTAACATAAGAAACCCAGGCATGGACAAAGTCAATATTAAGTCATTTAGAGTCATTTCGATGCAAGGTAGTAATACTTAGTGTATAAATGATATCAAGTTTTATTTAGTGTCATAAGGATCAAAACATACTAATTTGAAATCATTACATAACACACAAAATCATTGGGGGGTTGCATAATATTGAATTTCTAAATATAAATATGTATCATAGATCATATTTCATGTCAAGATTACATTAATTAGTCACATTAGGTACATTAGGGGTATAAGGCATGTATAATTACTATTTTTGAGGTTACATATTTATTTTTGACATTAAGGATTAACAATTGAGAAAGGCTTAAGATTCAACATAAATGTATCCATATTAAGCATATTTCAAGGTTCAATGCACATCATCAATTCAAAATAGGGTATGATTATGAGCAAGTTCAAATCTTAATACAACATACATCAAAACTATTGATATAGATCAAGCATAAGGATTTGAGTAACGCTCAAATAAGATTAGGCATTAAAGAAGTAATCATTTGAATAAAAGTCCATAAAGGTCACTTAAGTAACATTACATCATTTAAGGGTACAAATTGGTCAAAGTTTGAATCATGATGCATCAAGTTATTCAAGTTATTGATCCTAGGCTAACATCAAGTTTTGGAGTGTAAAAGATCAAAATGGTAAATTAAATAGAATTAATCACTTTAGAAAGACTTAAAAAGCATGTATTTTGGGATACTAATTGAAGTGCTAGTACATATATGTTTTGGAATTATTTGTAAATACCGTCAAGTTAATCAAAATGGTATATTGGAAGTCTATTTTGGATGTTCAAGATATTTATTACACTTTTTACAAGATAAGGCCATTTTATTGATACTTGTTGAGAGAGAGATCAAAATACATTTTTTAAATTAGTGCCCTCTGGATGAGGGACCAACTTGATCCACCTATGATCTGAAGTCCCTTAGAGAGAAATGCTGGAAAGGGGCTATCTAACACTAGCCATGGCTTGACCCAACCGAGTTTCATTGCTTGGTCTCCTGAACTACTGGTCTAGGAGTGTGTCTCCTTACAACGCTACACACATGATCTCCCAACTCCACGACAGATAAAGGTTACTAAACATGACCAACCAGAGGGGAATGATGCATATAGACGTATGGGAAAGTGTCTGCAGCTAGTTGTCCTGACACCACTAACCTTGTTGAGGGGTTCCTTAAAGGCAAGGGTAACCGAGGTTGGAAACCCTAGCAATGAGGGAGGTAGAACCGCCATGAATAGAGAGAATAGGAAGAGAGAAAATAGAGGGTCTTTGGTGTGTGAAAGTGAATAAAAAGATATGGGTAAAGATGGAAAATAAGAAACAAAGAAAAATAGAGTGTTAATTTGTCCCAAGGGGCATAGAATAGCTAGATCAATTAGAGTGAAGGTTATTGTTCCTTGCCTGACACAAAGTACAAGACAAGATCTCCACCATTTGATCAGAGATTCATGCTCCAAGATCACTTCCCTTTCATTTATTGAGGGGAAGAGGGGCATATCCCTGGCTTAGATAAGTCAATTACAAAACATATTTCTCTACATATATTGAAAAAACAATAACCTTTTAGCTATAACTCTAATTTGTATGAATTTTGGCAGTTGTTTCAAAAATTTCTCATACTTCTTGCAAAAAAAGTTTGGGTCCAAGATGATAATATCAAGGGCACTCAATATTCAAAATTCATGCACAAAAGTTAATTATACACTCAGCTTTAGACAAATGAGCACAATGTGATATTTAATCAAATCCAAATCATCAATTGATCATAATGTGACTCAAAGTCATCTAATTTAGGGTGATGGAGGTTATTGACTACAATGGATCATATTATCAGTGTATGCATGCCTTATCAAAAGAGTGAGAATTATTGAGCTCCATCTTAAATGGAATATTTTCTCAAAATGAAATCAATCCTTCTATTAAGATTGAGACTTCATATCCATATCATAATCAACTTGGTATTCCACATAAGGTATTGTCACGTCTTTAACCATAAACATGATTCTAAAATCAAGAAATCAAGCATAAAAGTCAAAGAAAGTTGCATATATTGTCAAATTCGGAAGATCATTACATAGACCACAATTTGAAGACAACCATCATCCTATATATCACAAATTTGGAGATATTGCATTTTAGGTCAAACAAATAGAGCTCTTTGAACCAAGAGTGAAGCATGAATTGAGCCCAAAACTTAGTGTTCTAGTTTGTATATTTTCCTAGGTGGTGTTATAAAGATATTATTGAGATTTCATATTTGAACAACTCAAGACAAACAACATATTTAAATATAATAATTTCATGTCCAAAATCAATAGAAGGTTCCTCCCTAATCCATACGAGATCTTATCCCTAAGTCATTAATTGGGAGGTCAACATAATCATCTTTTCAACCTTTTGGGTTATAGTAACATGAAACACATCCATCATATATAGAGTATGATCTCTATATCCAAACAGGGTGATCACTGGAGTCAAATGAATATCAATGTCAATAATCACGTGTCACAATTTCGTAAATCAATACCAAGAGTCAAAATTTAGACATCAAGGTCATAAGTCCAAACATTTTGAAGCTGGGGCATAAGAATCCCCCTTAGACCATACGAAACATCATTCATTTATATAAAACAATTGAGAAACATTCAAGATGTCAAGATCAATTTCATTATCATCGTATTTGAGGTTAATGAGTGATCTAGACTTAGGTCTCTCTAGGAAATTAACCATAAGCTATATTCAACATCATCATATTACAAGATCATCACCAAACCAATATTAAATATCGAGTGTTAATATCATCATAGATCTAACATGTTATAGACTTAAATAAAGAAATCAAAATCACATGGAAGGGGTTATCTTTCCAAAACTGTAAATAATCAACAAGGTGAAAATTTAGAGGCAGTCATAATGGGTATTTGATCTAGGTTAGGGGGAGTCATGAATTAAACAACCACCCTAATCTAGCACATTGGTCCTCATAGGTCACGAGATGTCATGCATATCAAAATAGGGAGAACATCAGTTATCAATTTGTATGAGTTCAAAGATCAATATCACCATAAGACAACAATGATTCATGATTTTGCATATTCAAGATCATAATTTCATACCCTTGATTTTGTTATTAAGATAAGAGAATATTTGGAAATTGAGAAGTCAAATTGGGCAATCCCAAGTTTTAGCATAAAATTGAGATCCATGTCCACCATTTTAGTCAAAATCAAGATTGCAAAGAAGTATATTAATCAATGGAGACGCCCCTCTGTATCAAAGTTTTTTTGTCATGACTATCAGAGTTCAAAAGCATAGTCATTTTCAAGCATGAGCATTATACATATCATATAGGGGAAAGTTAGCTTAATTATCTTTGACGTTTGATCAACAATAGGGCATCATACACAAAATCAAATAGGTACCTCATCAACCATGAGACATAAGGTATGAATTCTAATTATTCTACTATATTTAGATTATTATGATTTTACCTCTAACATAGAATTCTAGATTTGTAAAGTGGATTTTTTATGATCTAATGGATTGCAGATGTGTAACTAACTCCAATAGCACTTCCATTAACCATAATTAAGTTTCAATTCAGATTCATCATGGGCTCGTTATCATCTTAGTCAAACACTGCCTATTTTTTCCCTTAGGATGAGTAAATCAAGTATTTTATAAGATGTTTAATGAATTTTTTGGAAAAGGTGTCCATGAATTACCATTTTTATTTACCCCATATATAGACTACCTAAAATTGTGACCTCATGTGATCAATTTGGTCAGTTGAATAAGCTCATATTTGGAAGCTAACTATCCATAACTTAATTAGGTTGTTTGGGTAGTCCTAAAAGAAGAGATGAAATGCTAAAAGACTCTCTAAACCTTTCTAGGGAAGAATCCTTAATCCAGTCTTGGATTTACTTTGGTTAGTTAGCTATACAAAGGAGACCTTAGTCATTGCATAGGAGGTATATCTACCCCTTCACATTGACTAGTCTAGACACCTCATCTTTACCATTATGGACTTAGGTTTTCCCTAGGTTCATATGCGTAATTGGGTTATTAAATACACGTAGAGAATATGTGATTAGCTTTGATTCCATTTGTTATAGATCTATTTGTTACTTGAATCTGAACTATAAATGACTAGTAGATCATTGTCAAAAAGAACCGAGCACCCATCTCTAGAATGGAACACATCACATAACATATGCATGAATACAATCACAACAAAAAACATAGAAGAACCAAGGTATGGAACAACATGCCATATTGAAAGAAGCTAAACTAGTACCTGACATTTGGATCTTAGTCTCATCTACCAAACCTTATGAATTTCATTTGTATGTCACTAGATTCCAATAGAATAAGAGCAACATATTATTATAACAAAGTGCAAGCGATGAGCACTATCATGTTCATTGTGTACATGTTATCTAAAATCATAAAATGGATATACATCATCACAACAATGCTGAGTATGCTATAAAATACATAAAATTATATTTTTAAGAAAGCATATATATCTAGGTGAACACTTAATATAGTAACCAGAAATAAATCAACAATATTAAAGAATTTATTACTAACATTTAAGTGTGTTTAAATTTCATTTTCACTATACTAACGATATATTGGGCATTGAAAAAATTCCCAAAGGAAGGAATCCTTGAGGTTTATTAAAGATAATGTTGATAATATTACATGTTTCTACACGAGAGACTACATGACCCAAAGTCAAGAGTTAACCCCTTTTATCAACATGGCCTTTCCTTCTTTGAAACTCAAGTAGGACACCCATCATTGTGTACTTATCCTGATGATATAGGAAATTTTGTACAAGGTTTGTATTATGGACATCTATGATTATGTTTTTTAAGTTTGTTTAGCGTATAACAAGAAAAATGTAAGTACTAGCAATGTGGAAGAGGTATCTCAAACATGTATCTAAACCAAATATTATAAGAACGCATACATAAAAAAACTTCAATACGACTAGTCTGGCCTATAGAGGATAAATACTACCTTGATTAGAGCACAAGATTAACCATTTGATTTAGAAAACCATATGTAGAATGCTTGACTAGATATTGTTAATTAAGTCATCATAGTGAGAATTAGATTACAAGTAAGTGTAATTGCATTAACATTAGCAAGATTAGGTCTCATCAAACATCGTGGTTGTTGGATGTGTCACCTACATCTAGGTATCAAATCTTTCAACATTGGTTTCAATGTCTCAGACTAGGTCATGTAAGTTCATTATCACATTACATAATACATCATAGATTCATTTAGGTACATGGGTTACACATCACAACTAATTAGGGATCTAACATTAGGGTTTCAAGATGTTAAGTAGAGAAATCATGAGTTTCAATCAAGATAAGCAACCTAGGCATCAACATTGTCGATATTAATTCATTTTTAGTCATTTCCATACAAGGTAGCAATAGTTAGTCTATAAATGAGAAAAAGTTTGATTTAGTGTCATAAAGAATAAAAGCAACTGATTTGAAAGTATTACATAACATGGATGATCATTAGGAGGATATTTTCATAAGAATAAAGTTCCAAATATCAATATGTAACATGGATAATATTTCATAACAAGAATAGTTCAATTAGTCATTTATGGAAGAAGAATGATCCACTAGGCATTTAGGGGTATAAGGTGTGTAGGATTACTGAATTCAAGGTTAGATATTCTTTTGGACATAAAGGATTAACATTTGAGAAAGGTTTGAGATTAGACATAAAAATATCATATTAAGCATGATTTAAGGTTCAATGAGCATCATCAAGTCAAAATAAGGTACCATTATGAGCAAGTTTAAATTGAGGTACCTCATACATAATAAAGCTACTACTCTAGATCAAGCATAAGGATTTGGGGCATATTCAAAAAATATTAGGCATTCAAGAAGTGATTTATTTTACATAAAAGTCCATAAAAGGTCATTTAAGTAACCTTAGATCATTTGAGGATGTAATGATTAACAAATTTTGAATCTTGATGCATTGAGTTATTCAAGTTATTGATCTTAGGCTATCATCAAGTTTTAGGGCATAAAAATTTAAGCATGTACATTATGTAGAATAGTTCATTTTAAAAAGACTTAAAAAACATGCATTTTGGGATGTTAGTGGAAGTGCAATTAGATACAAGTTTTACAATAATTTGTAAATGGTAGATACCATCGATCTGATAAAAATAGTATATTAGAAGTCTATTTTTGGAGAATCAACCTATCTATTATACTATTTTCAAGATAAAACCATTTTCTTAATACTTCCTGAGAGAGAGAGAGAGAGATCAAAATATACTCTTTTAAAAAAGCATTGGCTGCTAGATGAGCGACCAACATGGTCCACTGATGCACTGAATATTGTCGATAACACAAGCTATTTATTATGGATTTTTGTGCACTTATTGTTAATTTTTATATATTTTATACATTATTTATCATCATTAGCCTGTACTGCTTAATTGCATCAAATAGGTATATTTTAAATATTCCTGATAAATTCAGTATTACTTGGGAGCTTATGTTCATTTTTGTGGAATTTTAGGTGAATATACAAGAAACTACATAGCTTGGTACTATCGATCTGCCTATTGATGGTACCGAACTTGATCATAAGGAACATGTGAACTTGAGAAAACTCAGTAGTACCAATGAAGGAAGTCAGTAATATCAACAACCTTATAGGCATGACTTCCAAATTATCGGGAAATCTCAATACTACTAACATCAAGTCGGTAGTATCGACAACTACACAGGGAGCCACAACTTATCGAGGGTGTCCATACTACTGACACCCAGTTCATAGTACCGAGCTCAACGGGAACATGCCAGATTTGAAATCATCGTTAAATTGAATGTTAAGACTTAATGATGACCTAAGTCATGCCTATGACTTTGGGGGAGTTCACCCATACCTAAAAATCACACCACATTCAGTTTTACCATGGAGGAGAGTGGAGAAGAGAGAAAGGAGAGGAGAAAGCAACGTTATGGGTGGTTCATGCACTTCTGATGGCCCAGTTTGCAATCAGAAGACGGAAAATCACCGCGCCCATTGGGAGGATCCTTCCATAACATATTTCTTCAGGGGTTTTTCCCTATTCTTAATGTTTTCTTCCTTCTCTTCTTCCTTTTCTATGTGTAGAGCAACTGAATCATGCGGGGTTAATCCCCTTGTTCTTTAGGATTTGGGAGTAGTCCGGTTTTGCATTGTAATTCACAATTATGATTTAATATATCTATTTCTCTTTTATTCTGGACATACTTCTATGTTAGCATCATGAATTATCTGTGTTTGATCACCATGGGTAGTTGTTTAGACCTTAGTTTCTTTGAGAGAGGAATTAAGTGTTGGAAGACTCATAGATTTATGTATTTTATATCACACCTCGAGAGAAGTCTTATGAATATCAAGAGAATAACCCAAAGATTTTGGTAAAAACACCTAACTAATAGCACAATTTCTATGAGAGTGAGATTTGTATTTGGTTAGGTAGTGAATTACGAGAGTGGGTAATTCTTGCTACAAGTCTCTTTTTCTAGGGTTAGGAGAAATTAATATTAATGAAATGATGTTAATTGCACTGTGAACTGTGGTGAAACCACAATCCCAAAGAATTCATTCCACTTGTGATCACAACCAATAATCTTAAATTTCATTCTTGCAAATTAGTTATTAATTCAACCAAATCACATTTTTTCTCAGGCCTAGCTGATTAGGTCATTATTAGAGTAGTTTCTGAGTACATGTTTTCCTTGTGTTTGATATCCCGATCTCTTTAGGCCTATATTATATTAATAAGTGTACTTGTGTTTTTGACGTGTAGTTTATGAGTCTGAGAACTCGTTACACTAAATGAGATTACTCAAAGCATAAAACACAATCAATCACTAATTAATCACATACCCAAAAATAAGGGTAAAATAAAACCGATTTCAACGTCAACACCCGCTCAGAAACATATGCATAAGAGCCCAACATCTTTCTTATATCCATACTATGCCAAGAATTTGATACAAATTGTTCTATCATCTTAGCCACCACATATATACACAGGAGAACAATATTCGTATATGCCACACAAACAAGAATTAATATACTAACAAAAGCCCGATTTGTTTGAAACACCATATACAAGCTTTTTCTTGCCCGGACCTGAGAGTACAAGGACAACTCTAGGACACACTAGACATCTAATCAATCAAAGATTCATTACTATATCTCCTCTTTTCTGCCACATGTTTGTTTTCATCACTTCCGATTACCTAAAAAAAAGTGGCGAACCACAAGAGTGAGACCCATGTCCCAGCAAGAGATATAACCTCCAACAACGTTTATTGATTACAACATTTTTAAGTAATTAAAAGGTTTAAGAAGTTTAATCATATATAACAAATAATCTCAGCAACGGTGATGATTAACAAAATACATAAATTAGCATATAATAACTATCAACATTAGCCAGACTATCATCCTGTATCTTGTTGACAATATAAGCAATTCAGTAGCATATGCATATCTAGCATCATGAGCAAGTCTAGTAACATAGAATCTCTATAATTATGAATAAGTCTATCCACATAAGCATAGATAACAACATTAGCATGTCTAATAGGTTGAACATATCAACATCATAAGAAGAGCTAACAACATAAGCACAACTATCTGGATAAGCATGATTAGCAGTATATGCATCTCTAGTTACAAAGGCATAGCTAGCATGCTAAACATAACTAACAACATGAGATAGCTAGCATCATGATATCAATAGTAGCAGTATAGTTATCAACATAAGCATAGCTACTGTATGCACGCATCTACAATATTAAGAATATCCACAACCTAAGTGTATCTACTATCTCTTAATTGCACTAAGCATCATCTTTGTGTGTTGATTGGGAGCATTGCAAGATGAATTATGTTGAGGAGCATGAGAACTGGAGAGTGATTGCAGATGGGATGCCTTGGAAGATCAACCACAATCAACCTCAAGTTCCTTGGTACCAGATGCTATGGGGGAGTTTCCACTACCCCAAATGGAGTTTCTGTGCATATAGGGTGATCTTGGGGAGACTTCCCACCAGCGACAGAACCAGCAGGTGGTTCAATGGCAGTGTGAATGCCTGCCCATTGTGCCACCAGGTCGACGAAATGTAGCAACACCTCTTCTTTGAGTGCGACTTCACCAAGTATCTTTGGACCCGGTCTTCTCTCAAACTCATGTGGGGTGGGAACCCCCCCCACCCCATGGGCATCACTAATAGTATGACCTAGATGCTTAGTAGGTCCATAGGGGACAGACATCATAGGAGGTTTTCCGGCCTAGTGTGGACCAGCCTCATGTTCCATATATGGCATGAGAGGAATAGTAGAACCCATGGGAAGAGGGGGAGGGATAAGTACCAAGTTTTTGATGCTTTTGTAAATAGGCTAGCTTGGCATTGTAAAGCAAATCCGGGTTTCCTATTAAAGGTTAATCCTGAGGTCATTTTGAGGTGGGTCTTAAGTGACCGTGTATAGTATATGGGGTGGTTGACCCCTATATGCTTTTTTTGATGATCTAGTAATATTTTACCTTATCTACAAAAAAAACAAACAAGGTTTATCATCCAATGTGAAATGTTGCGTATAACCCTAAACAAATATGCTACACAGCTGTATTACATCTTTTATTACACCCTGGAAATTTTGAATCGTACCAATAAAAGTCCATCCAACCCCTGTGAATGGCTATTCGGTTCTGTACAAGATCTAGGAGTGTCAGTATCCTAAGATCTCTTCCCCTCGGTCAGTATGAGTAAAAAGGCAGTGACATATCAGTCAAAGCTACCACCACAACGACATATAGTCAAGATGCTAACCACTAGTCTGCCCTTGGTATAGGTCATGGAACTAGAAACTAGGGTATACAAATCCAATCACTGATGTATAACCGTAGTTGTCCTCTGATCACATAATGTTATAATCACAGAGACACGATCGCATACATTCTCAATCACATCAGATGTATGAGGCATGCCCATAGCCAACCTCTACAATCTGCATTGTGGATGACAAGGATATATCCTCAACCTGCCGCCCCCACATACTCAATAGTATGTGCTCTGAGTTTCCCTTGGGAATACTCATTTCACCATTCAGCAAGTTCTGACACTGAAGATATATGGTTCTATGACACAGGGCACTACATGATTAGTGTTGCACTTGATTAGTTATGCCAAATTGGTGAATTAAGGCTGCATCAAACAAGTGGACATACAAACCCTAATTCACTTCTAGAAAGCATATAAATATCACAACTTTAAAAAGATATAAAACGTGTGAAACAATATTTCTCATCTCATTATCACATGGTACTATTCATTTGCCATTCATGAGACCACACTAGTCACCATACTATTACAAGATATAAATCCTTTTCACAATATCATAGTGTATCAACCCTTATCAACATAAGAGGATTATACCTCATTCATGGCTCAACCATGCCCAAATGTCATTAAGACCATCATACTATTCCCTGCAAGATCATCATTATCTTTGCATGCCTTATAACAAGGCTCAACAACATCACTTACATATAATACACCAGATTAGCACAATATTGTATTAATGAGCTAGGAGATATTCATAAACAATCATAGCAGAGTTATATTAACATTAAGAACACTCCTTTATTACATCAACATGCAAGGAATCTAGATATGATTAACCCTCATCATATTCATAATGCACATGTTTTGCATAAGCAAGTATCAACCATGTGTCAATGAAAACCACCAATTAACACATTAAGGTTATGATCATGTTAAGGAGGTTATTTCACCATCATGCCATCATATAAGAATGTTAAACATGAATACTCATCTTTATCTATTTGCATTAGAATTAGGTTCAACAAGATAAATTATATTAATGTTACTAATCAACCCTTATACCCAAACCCTAACTTAGAACATCCCCATTGGATCATGGATGCATAAGGTGAAGCATCACTGTAACATCCCTGACCTGGGTTATGAGTCAACCCTAGGTGTTTTGCCTAAATATGTAATTAAATCCTTGTGATTAACTCTGAGCATGTAATTAAGTTTCTCAGAAACGCATATTTCAGTATTTGCTCCTTTTTATTTAAAGTTGTAGCATTGTTTTGATATACAGGGACCTATGTGCAATTTACCCAGTTAAAAGGGTTAGCTTGCAATTTGCACATGATGAGATGTTCCTCTGATGTTGAGACATCATGAGAATGTCTTTGGCAAAGTTTGAGGGATTTCCCAAGCTAGAGCACCAAGGTGCAGCTGTGGAAGCAATCCCAGGGCTTGAAACCCTAATTTGGGGTAAAATGCAATTTACCCAAATGATGGGATGCAATTTGTAAAGAATGTCATCTAAAGTATCTTTTTAGACTTTTTCCATCATTTATAGAAGAAATGATGAGGAATTCACCTCAATTGAGTTATCAAGTTAAGAAATAGGCTTTGTGATTGAATAATCAGGGTATATGTGCAATATCCCTTTAAGTATGAACTTTATTATTAGATTGTTCTTCCTTGCCTTCTTTTCTATAACATTAAGATAAGGTTTGTCCTTAGAATAAAGAGGAAGGGACGAGCAAGTAATAAAGGAAGGACTTAGTTGGAATTAAGGGAAACTTATGAACTAATGTTGAAAATCCTACCCCATGTATATAAGCCCTCCTTCCCTTAGTTGCAAGGGAACTTAACCTTCGTTCCCTTACTGTTTCATTTCACCAAAGACGACCAAGGACTGCCTTGGAGCTAAGGAGGACGAACAAGGGGTGCAAGGTAGGTTTAAACCCCTCTTCTTGCCTAATTCCATGGTTAGAATTCGAATTCAAGGTCATCTTCATGGCTAATTCTCGAAACCCTATCTTTCTAGCCGTCTCTTTTCATCCTTCCCTGGAGTTTTCACCTTGGCCAACCTGTGGGAACTCAAGGACACCATTAGAGCTTGGAGCTTGAAAGCTTGGAGCTCAAGAAGCAAGCTTTAGGCGGGTTTTATAAATCTAAACCTATGCTTTACTATGTGCATCTTTATATGCGATTTGATGATACCTCTTAGTATTTCCCTACTTTTCCCTGCTATTTTGCAAGCAAACCCGTGGGATATCTGTACTGTTCTTGAGCTAGAAGATGAAGGCGTGATTTCCAAGAAAAACCCACCGCTTTTCTTTTCCTTAAACGGTCCTAACAGTTTGCTCTCTCGGACTCAAGACCGCGAGGTGAGCAAACGGTCTCGAGACCGTGAGAGGGCTCGCGGTCTCAAGACCCTTTGGCCCCGTTGACCGAGCGTGGACCGTATAAGAAATCTGTTCCTAATTATATAGGCTAATTACCCTCAAAATTTGAGAGACTAACTCCAAAGGAATCGGGAGATATGACCTTTTTAAGTCACAACTTTAAATGAATTAATTGCTGATTCTCAAACGGTCTGAAATTGCCTTTTTGGGCAAACGGTCTCAAGACCGTGTAAGGTCGTTGACTAAGCGTTGACCGTATGAGATTACTGTTCAAAATTATGTTAATTAACAACTCACCAAGTTTGATGGTCTAATTCCAAACGGGCTAAGAGTTGAAGGGTGAATACTAGGGCTAACCCTAGATAAAATCAGTACTGAAATTATGGTGACCTAATTAGGGTTTTTAGGGTTGATTGACCTAAACGGTCTTAAGACCGTTTGGGGGTCACCAAACGGTCTCAAGACCGTGAGGGCAATCAACCAAGACCGTTTGAAGGTCTAGGGTTGAGTAATTTGACCAATTGAACACCCAATTGCAAATAAGTTAGTAATTTAATCAAAAAAATTCTGTTTGTGGTTCAATCATGGTTCAACCCCTATCAAATCACCTTAGACTTTGATAAAATCTTGGGCAAACGGTCTCAAGACCATGTGGGGTCCACCCACATGATCTCAAGACCGTTTGGGCCAAGTTTGGGCCCAATTGGAGCTCAATTGAAGGGTTCAACTTTGTGTTGATGCACACTGTTGAGTGTTGATGGGTGAACATTGATAGACCCTAATTGAATCGATTTCAACTATAATTGGTTAACCATTATGGGTCAATTGAATGACCAAGTGATCAAGCATTATCTTAATTGACTAAATCCATCAATGGTCAACATAGATTTGACCATTTGAGGGCTTCAACATGGGTTGACATTATCAGTTGCATCTTTGAGCCCTGTTGAAGGACCAAGCGGCTGAGACCATGAGGGGGCTCACGGTCTCAAGACCATGAGGGGGCTCACGGTCTCAAGACCATGAGGGGGCTCACGGTCTCAAGACCATGAGGGGGCTCACGGTCTCAAGACCATGAGGGGGCTCACGGTCTCAAGACCATGAGGGGGCTCACGGTCTCAAGACCATGAGGGGGCTCACGGTCTCAAGACCATGAAGAGGCTCACGGTCTTGAAGCCTAAGGGGCTCACGGACTTGGAGGGTCAAAGTGGGCAAACGGTCAACACTTTCAACCAATCTCAACCCAATTGATGATTAATGATTGAAATCAATCAATGTGATTCAAGGTTGACCTCATTCAATCATTTGATGATGTAAATGGTTCAATGTTGCCCAAATCAAACCCTAATGATAATATAGGATAGTAAGGGTTTATTTGACTAAGGTTTTTGACCATGATGATGATCATTGGGATGAATTACCAAAATACCCCTAAAGGGTCAATTGAGTTATACCTTGCTCAAATTCAGACCCTAATTACATGAGAATAAAGTTTTTAGTCATAATGACTCTATCCAACTTGATCTAGTGTAATGTTACCATCAACCATTAGTATGATGAAAGAGAGAGTACTCTAGAGAGAGAAAGTAACCTAGAGAGAGAAAGTAACCTAGAGAGAGAAAGTAGCTCTAATCACATAATGATGATGTTTTTGGCTATGTTAGCCTATGATGCCTCAATCCAACCTGTTTTAGAGTGATGTTGACATCACCTAACATTATGATGAGAGAGAAAGTACTTCTAGAGAGAGAAAGTACTTCTAGAAAGAGAAAGTACCCTTTTTAAGTGGAAACTCGAGTAAAGTATCTCCAATGCACATGAGTGAGTATAATTAGGGTATGATCCACCTGTGTGAGGTCATAGAAACCCTAATTATGATAAATGATGAACCTTTAACCAATCTAAGAGCATCAATGAAGATGTTACTCATACATGATGATGTTATGAGTTTAGTTCACCTTGATGTGAATAGTAAACCCTAATTCAAGGGTGATGACATGTAATGTGAATAGTAAACCCTAATTCAAGGGTAATGGCATGCTTTTGAGTATTAAACCCTATTTGATTTGAATTAGAGATTTAACTCTTATGACAAGAGTAGGAAGTACATTCCTTATTATTATATTACCTTTATCAGATGTATTAACCATGCAGGTTCCGATATGAAGGTAATCATATCAAGGTATGGATGTTGATGTTATATTCATCAAAGGCATGTTGTTAGCCTTATGAATAAGTAAAGTAATCTGATGCCTTGCCAGTGGCATCCTATGCTGATACTGAGCTATGAGAGCCATAAATACCATCAAGGTCATGCCTTAGAGATGACTTGTGATGAGGATAATGAGAAATGATGATTGATATGAGTTAGGCCTGTTACATTTAGTATTCTTCTTTTATAGCTGTTATGCTACTGTTATTGTTTGAAGAACAATGTATGCTGTTAAAGAATACTGAATGTACCTAACTAATCAAGTATAATGTAGAGCCCTGATCATAGATCCATCATTGTCAGAAATTAAGTGATGGAGAAACAGGTTTTCCTTAGGGAACTCCTGGAGCACATACTTTTGAGTATGTGGGGTACATGGATGTGTAGAACCTTACATCCTAGTGTAGGAAAGTGATGTAGATGTGGAATCCATCCATCCTTCACTATAGTTCCATACCGTATCAGTGGTAGGTAAACATGAAACCTCCTGATGACGAAGAAAGCACAGATATCCGTATCAGTGGTAGGTAAATATGAAACCTCCTGATGACGAAGAGAGTACAGAACGCCACTGTGACTCTAGAATAGCGAAGGACCAGTTTACCCTGGTAATCTATAGTAGTAGAGACACGAGATGTCCTACAAGTGATCCTCTTACTGACTGAGGAAGGTGAAGGTCATGAGAATCCGGCTCTCTTAATGACCTATGTATGATACTGATGCGGCTTCTCCGCGATCAGTTGGAGTTTGAGTGGTAAGCCTCATCTCCACAGGGCATAATGTTGTTTGTAAAACATAATCAACCATGTAGTATAACTTGTTAGAGATGACTCCAAGTTAGTTGATTGATGTTACATTGCAATAATGTTGATATTCTCCATATCTCCTAATTTTTAGAGATCTTGTTATATCTGCAACTGTTATAGAATGCTTTGAAGGCTTTACTGTTTAAAATAATCTTTGATGTTATAATAAAGCTTCTGGCGAAGAGTTATAACTCTCGCTGGGACAATTATGTATAATTGTCTCACCCCGTAGACTTCAACTTTTTAGGTGGACGTCGGAGACGAAGAAACCAGCCTACAGGTGATCAGTCTCAGCAACAGCAGCACCAGGGGCAGCAGTAATCTCAGGTGGAGATTTGTCCTGCCATGTGGTGTAGTTAGAGTCAGTCCTATGTGTCCTCTGTACTCTCAGGTCTTGGAGTCTTGTGTTATGTGATCTTGAGATTTTGTATCTTGATGTATATAATTACTCAAGAAGTAATTATCCTGAGATGTAAACAGTTACCTCTCTTTATGAAAGGAGTTTTTATGGATACAAGTTCTTATCTTGAAAAGTTTTAATTTCCCGTGATTTTTGTCTTCCGCTGATTACCGATTCGCTTCCGCTAAGTTTTAATCGTGTTTATGTCATGGTTTGGAGATCAGAGCCCACAATTAGTGGTATTAGAGCTCCAGGTTCAGTTGAGTCTATAGAGGCATAGGACTTAGGATGTCGAGTCTACCTTTAGTACTCCTTCCTTATCTAATAGAATCTTCTGCTCCTCAGGAGAAGAAGATACATAAGAATGTCAGAACATCGTGATGAGCACGTGGCAGAGAGTAGTGCTAGTGCACCTCGAGGCGGTGCAAGAGTTCCGAGAATAGAACAACCTGCACCTGAGTCGCCAAGAGAGCCACCCCAGTTCGACCCAGCTGACATGAGTGATCCAGCTGTACAAACAATGTTTGGGCAGTTTATGACTGCCATGACACATATAACCGATAGGATGCCCATTCCTGCACCTAGGGCACCTGTCCAGCCTGAAGTACAAGGTATTGGTAAGACATTCGAACGACTTCGTCGTGTCGGAGCTACCGAGTACTTCGGAACTGCCGACCCTGCAGATGCTGACTTATGGTTGACAGAGTTGGAGAAGGCTTTCAGGATTCTTATGATTCCGGAAGCTGAGAAGGTTAGACATGCTGTTTATCTTCTCAAAGGCAGTGCTGGTCACTGGTGGAACATGGAAGAGCAGAAGAGACCTGGAGTAGAGTTCTCATGGGAAGAGTTTCGTCGAGAATTCATCAATAGATATTTTCCAAAGACCTTCCTAGATGAGAAGATCTCTCAGTTTGAGAAACTAAGGCAGGGTATGATGAACATTAGTGAGTATGAAGCTAAGTTTATGGAGTTGTTGCGGTTCTGTCCGCACATGGCTGCTACGGATGAGGAAAGAATCAGAAGATTCGAGAAGGGTTTGAATTCTGATATGTCAACCCCTGTGTCTGCCTTAGAAAACAGAGAGAGATTCTCTACCTTCGTTGAGTCAGTCTGAAGGATAGAGAGATCTGTGGTTGAGAAAAGACAAACCCATAAAAGATATCCACAGTTCCAGGGTTCTTCATCTAGGGATTCCAAGAAACCTAGATTCTCTGCACCTAACCCTCCACCACCCAGATCAAGTTTTCAAACTCAATGGACACCAAGCAGAGGTAGAGGGCGGAGTCAACCGCTTCAAGGGACACACAGTTCTGCATCAGTGTCAGTTACTGGACCACCCAGACCACAGCAACAGGAGAAGAGTTGCTACAACTGTGGTAAGGTGGGACACTTGATGAAGGATTGCCGTTCTAGGCCTATCGGTGTGACACAACAACCTCCGAGACAGAATCAACAGGGATCTCAGAATAGACAACATCAAGGAGCAGCTCGAGGACGTGGACAAGCGTCTCAAGCTGGATCATCAGCACCACCTCAACACCAGGCGACTGCGAGGTTCTATGCTATGAACCCACCTGAGGCAGTGGTCAATCCACGGGTAGTGGCAGGTCAGATGAAACTTTTATATTCTGATATGTCTATATCCTGTGATGTATCTGTTCTGATTGATCCGGGTGCTACACACTCTTTCATCACTCGTGAAGTGATTCGTAACTGTAATGTGACTGTTAGTCATAGAGCAGATAGTTTGTTGTTGGAGACTCCATTGAGTGGGTCTGCCATTTTGCAGGAGGTGTGTTCTCCCTACATCCTTTTCTTTTCTGACCATTGCATTCAAGTGGATCTTATACCACTTGATATGCAGGGATTTGATATAATCCTTGGGATGGATACCTTAGAAAGGTATAGAGTTGTCTTGGATTGTGAGTCCAAGTTAGCTGTGTTTGCTGATGAAAGCAACACATGGATCTTTCAAGGTGAAAGAAAGATTCTGCCCACCTGTCTTGTATCAGCTATGGTTGCTGATAAGCTGTTGAGGCAAGGATGTTATGCATTCTTAGCCCATGTGGTAGATGTTACCAAGGAAAGTTCCAATCCTGCCGAAGTTCCCATAGTCAGGGAATTCGAAGATGTGTTTCCTGAAGAACTTCCTGGTATACCACCACCTCGGGAGATTGACTTTGAAATCAATCTGTTTCCAGATACGAAACCCATAGCCCAAACTCCGTATAGGATGGCGCCTGCCGAGATGGCAGAACTCAAGAAACAGCTTCAAGAGTTACTTGAGAAAGGTTTTATCCGACCGAGTACTTCACCTTGGGGTGCTCCGGTCTTGTTTGTTAAAAAGAAAGATGGGTCAATGCGGTTATGCATCGACTACAGACAACTCAATAAAGTGACAATAAAGAATAAGTATCCTCTGCCGAGGATTGATGATCTCTTTGACCAGTTGCGTGGTGCAACAGTCTTTTCAAAGATAGACTTGAGGTCTGGATATCACCAACTCCGCATTAAGGATAGTGACATATCCAAGTCTGCCTTTAGGACAAGATATGGTCACTATGAGTTCACGGTGATGTCATTTGGACTAACTAATGCACCAGCTGCATTTATGGAACTCATGAATAGAGTTTTTCGACCTTTCCTTGATCAGTGTGTTGTCGTCTTCATAGATGACATTCTGATCTATAGTAAGGATGCTCAGCAGCATGAGCAGCATCTTCGCCAAGCTTTGACCTTGCTAAGAGAACATAAGCTGTACGCTAAGTTTAGCAAGTGTGAGTTCTGGCTGCCGGAGGTATCTTTTCTTGGACATGTAATATCCGCCTCGGGAATTCGTGTTGACCCTACAAAGGTAGAATCTATTCTACAATGGGAACAACCGAAAACACCGACGGAGATTCGAAGTTTCTTGGGGTTAGCTGGCTATTATCGAAGGTTCATAAAGAACTTTAGTTCCATAGCTTTACCCTTGACCAAGTTAACCCGGAAAGATGTTCCTTTTTCTTGGAGTGATAAGTGTCAACAATCTTTCCAGTTGCTGAAGGAGAGGTTGACAAGTGCACCTGTATTAGTGCTACCTGAACAAGGAAAAGGATATGTAGTTTTCTGTGATGCTTCCAAAAATGGACTAGGATGTGTGTTGATGCAGGATAAACAAGTGATTTCTTTTGCTTCCCGACAGCTTAAGAAACACGAGGAGAATTATCCGACACACGATCTAGAGTTAGCTGCTGTGGTTCATGCCTTGAAGATCTGGAGGCATTACCTCTACGGAGAAACATTCCAGATTTTCACAGACCACAAAAACCTTAAATATATCTTCTCTCAGCATGAGCTCAACATGAGGCAACGTCGCTGGATGGAGTTAATCAAGGACTACGACTGTACAATTGATTACCATCCAGGTAAGGCCAATGTTGTTGCAGATGCCTTGAGTAGGAAATCAGCAACATCAACCATGAATAGAGCACAACTAAACTCTTTAGTATGCTCTAGAAGAGATATGCTTATCTCTTTAAGGCAAGACAATGTACAGTTGAAGGTGTCATTGCTAGCCGGTTTGTTAGCTGAGATGCATATTAAACCTACCCTAAGAGAGCAGATTAAAGAAGCACAGCTAGATGATGCTGCAGTTCAACATATAAGATCTGAGTATGGAAATGAGAAGCAAGATGGGTTTCATGACTCAAAAGATCAAGTAGCTTGTTATAATGGAAGAATGATAGTGCCGGATGTGGACAACTTAAGGAAGTTAGTCCTGGAAGAAGCCCATTCTTCCATGTATGCTATGCATCCAGGGAGCACCAAGATGTATCGGAATTTGAAGGATCTGTATTGGTGGCCTGGGATGAAGAAGGACGTTGCAGAGTTTGTTCTGAGGTGTCCTATGTGTCAGCAAGTTAAAGCTGAACACCAGAAGCCTGCAGGGACAATGCAACCTTTACCCATATCACAGTGGAAGTGGGACCATGTGACCATGGACTTTGTTGTTGGCCTACCCAGGACAAGCAAAGGACATGATTCCATTTGGGTAATTGTTGATAGGTTGACTAAGACAGCACATTTCTTACCTGTCAAAACAACCTATTCTGCTGAAAGGTTATCAGAGTTGTATGTTCAAGAAATAGTGCGTTTGCACGGAGTTCCTGTCACAATAGTTTCGGACAGAGGTCCTCAGTTTACAAGTCGTTTTTGGGAACAGTTGCACAGTGCCTTAGGCACTAAGCTGAGGTTTAGTACGGCCTTTCATCCACAGACTGATGGACAGTCGGAAAGGACCATACAAACCTTAGAAGACCTGTTGCGAGCATGTGTTCTCCAGTTCACCAGAAGTTGGGATCTACACCTAAGCTTAATAGAGTTTGCCTATAACAATAGCTATCAGCATAGTATTGATATGGCACCTTATGAAGCCTTATATGGTAGACGTTGTAGATCACCCTTGTGTTGGTTTGAGACTGGTGAGCACCAGTTGTTAGGTCCTGACCTGGTGCAGCAAACCACGGAAATGATTAAAGTTATACAACATAAGATTAAGACTGCTCAGGATAGGCAAAAATCTTATGCTGACAAACGTCGTACACCCTTAGAGTTCCAGGTTGGAGACAGAGTGTATCTCAAGATCTCACCTTGGAAAGGGGTCCTTCGTTTTGGAAGGAAGGGGAAGTTAGCTCCTAGATATATGGGGCCTTATCCAATCATTGAACGGATTGGAAAGGTAGCATATAAACTAGAGCTTCCCCCAGAATTACAGAGGTTACATCCTGTGTTTCACCTTTCTATGTTGAAGAAATGTCACCCAGACACCGAGTCAGTTCTACAACCTATGGAAGTAGAATTGAATGATGACATATCCTATGAAGAGGGACCAGTGTCAATCCTTGATAAATGAATTAAAAAGTTAAAGAAGAAAGATATAAGTCTTGTGAAAGCCCTCTGGAATCATCGTGGTATTGAAGAAGCCACTTGGGAGTTAGAGGATGAGATGAGAAGGAAGTATCCTGCCCTTTTCTCGTAATATGTTTTATCGATTTCGGGGACGAAATCCTTGTAAGGGGTGGATAATTTGTAACATCCCTGACCTGGGTTATGAGTCAACCCTAGGTGTTTTGCCTAAATATGTAATTAAATCCTTGTGATTAACTCTGAGCATGTAATTAAGTTTCTCAGAAATGCATATTTCAGTATTTGCTCCTTTTTATTTAAAGTTGTAGCATTGTTTTGATATACAGGGACCTATGTGCAATTTACCCAGTTAAAAGGGTTAGCTTGCAATTTGCACATGATGAGATGTTCCTATGATGTTGAGACATCATGAGAATCTCTTTGGCAAAGTTTGAGGGATTTCCCAAGCTAGAGCACCAAGGTGCAGCTGTGGAAGCAATCCCAGGGCTTGAAACCCTAATTTGGGGTAAAATGCAATTTACCCAAATGATGGGATGCAATTTGTAAAGAATGTCATCTAAAGTATCTTTTTAGACTTTTGACATCATTTATAGAAGAAATGATGAGGAATTCACCTCAATTGAGTTATCAAGTTAAGAAATAGGCTTTGTGATTGAATAATCAGGGTATATGTGCAATATCCCTTTAAGTATGAACTTTATTATTAGATTGTTCTTCCTTGCCTTCTTTTCTATAACATTAAGATAAGGTTTGTCCTTAGAATAAAGAGGAAGGGACGAGCAAGTAATAAAGGAAGGACTTAGTTGGAATTAAGGGAAACTTATGAACTAATGTTGAAAATCCTACCCCATGTATATAAGCCCTCCTTCCCTTAGTTGCAAGGGAACTTAACCTTCGTTCCCTTACTGTTTCATTTCACCAAAGACGACCAAGGACTGCCTTGGAGCTAAGGAGGACGAACAAGGGGTGCAAGGTAGGTTTAAACCCCTCTTCTTGCCTAATTCCATGGTTAGAATTCGAATTCAAGGTCATCTTCATGGCTAATTCTCGAAACCCTATCTTTCTAGCCGTCTCTTTTCATCCTTCCCTGGAGTTTTCACCTTGGCCAACCTGTGGGAACTCAAGGACGCCATTAGAGCTTGGAGCTTGAAAGCTTGGAGCTCAAGAAGCAAGCTTTAGGCGGGTTTTATAAATCTAAACCTATGCTTTACTATGTGCATCTTTATATGCGATTTGATGATACCTCTTAGTATTTCCCTACTTTTCCCTGCTATTTTGCAAGCAAACCCGTGGGATATCTGTACTGTTCTTGAGCTAGAAGATGAAGGCGTGATTTCCAAGAAAAACCCACCGCTTTTCTTTTCCTTAAACGGTCCTAACAGTTTGCTCTCTCGGACTCAAGACCGCGAGGTGAGCAAACGGTCTCGAGACCGTGAGAGGGCTCGCGGTCTCAAGACCCTTTGGCCCCGTTGACCGAGCGTGGACCGTATAAGAAATCTGTTCCTAATTATATAGGCTAATTACCCTCAAAATTTGAGAGACTAACTCCAAAGGAATCGGGAGATATGACCTTTTTAAGTCACAACTTTAAATGAATTAATTGCTGATTCTCAAACGGTCTGAAATTGCCATTTTGGGCAAACGGTCTCAAGACCGTGTAAGGTCGTTGACTAAGCGTTGACCGTATGAGATTACTGTTCAAAATTATGTTAATTAACAACTCACCAAGTTTGATGGTCTAATTCCAAACGGGCTAAGAGTTGAAGGGTGAATACTAGGGCTAACCCTAGATAAAATCAGTACTGAAATTATGGTGACCTAATTAGGGTTTTTAGGGTTGATTGACCTAAACGGTCTTAAGACCGTTTGGGGGTCACCAAACGGTCTCAAGACCGTGAGGGCAATCAACCAAGACCGTTTGAAGGTCTAGGGTTGAGTAATTTGACCAATTGAACACCCAATTGCAAATAAGTTAGTAATTTAATCAAAAAAATTCTGTTTGTGGTTCAATCATGGTTCAACCCCTATCAAATCACCTTAGACTTTGATAAAATCTTGGGCAAACGGTCTCAAGACCATGTGGGGTCCACCCACATGATCTCAAGACCGTTTGGGCCAAGTTTGGGCCCAATTGGAGCTCAATTGAAGGGTTCAACTTTGTGTTGATGCACACTGTTGAGTGTTGATGGGTGAACATTGATAGACCCTAATTGAATCGATTTCAACTATAATTGGTTAACCATTATGGGTCAATTGAATGACCAAGTGATCAAGCATTATCTTAATTGACTAAATCCATCAATGGTCAACATAGATTTGACCATTTGAGGGCTTCAACATGGGTTGACATTATCGGTTGCATCTTTGAGCCCTGTTGAAGGACCAAGCGGCTGAGACCATGAGGGGGCTCACGGTCTCAAGACCATGAGGGGGCTCACGGTCTCAAGACCATGAGGGGGCTCACGGTCTCAAGACCATGAGGGGGCTCACGGTCTCAAGACCATGAGGGGGCTCACGGTCTCAAGACCATGAGGGGGCTCACGGTCTCAAGACCATGAAGGGCTCACGGTCTTGAAGCCTAAGGGGCTCACGGACTTGGAGGGTCAAAGTGGGCAAACGGTCAACACTTTCAACCAATCTCAACCCAATTGATGATTAATGATTGAAATCAATCAATGTGATTCAAGGTTGACCTCATTCAATCATTTGATGATGTAAATGGTTCAATGTTGCCCAAATCAAACCCTAATGATAATCTAGGATAGTAAGGGTTTATTTGACTAAGGTTTTTGACCATGATGATGATCATTGGGATGAATTACCAAAATACCCCTAAAGGGTCAATTGAGTTATACCTTGCTCAAATTCAGACCCTAATTACATGAGAATAAAGTTTTTAGTCATAATGACTCTATCCAACTTGATATAGTGTAATGTTACCATCAACCATTAGTATGATGAAAGAGAGAGTACTCTAGAGAGAGAAAGTAACCTAGAGAGAGAAAGTAACCTAGAGAGAGAAAGTAGCTCTAATCACATAATGATGATGTTTTTGGCTATGTTAGCCTATGATGCCTCAATCCAACCTGTTTTAGAGTGATGTTGACATCACCTAACATTATGATGAGAGAGAAAGTACTTCTAGAGAGAGAAAGTACTTCTAGAAAGAGAAAGTACCCTTTTTAAGTGGAAACTCGAGTAAAGTATCTCCAATGCACATGAGTGAGTATAATTAGGGTATGATCCACCTGTGTGAGGTCATAGAAACCCTAATTATGATAAATGATGAACCTTTAACCAATCTAAGAGCATCAATGAAGATGTTACTCATACATGATGATGTTATGAGTTTAGTTCACCTTGATGTGAATAGTAAACCCTAATTCAAGGGTGATGACATGTAATGTGAATAGTAAACCCTAATTCAAGGGTAATGGCATGCTTTTGAGTATTAAACCCTATTTGATTTGAATTAGAGATTTAACTCTTATGACAAGAGTAGGAAGTACATTCCTTATTATTGTATTACCTTTATCAGATGTATTAACCATGCAGGTTCCGATATGAAGGTAATCATATCAAGGTATGGATGTTGATGTTATATTCATCAAAGGCATGTTGTTAGCCTTATGAATAAGTAAAGTAATCTGATGCCTTGCCAGTGGCATCCTATGCTGATACTGAGCTATGAGAGCCATAAATACCATCAAGGTCATGCCTTAGAGATGACTTGTGATGAGGATAATGAGAAATGATGATTGATATGAGTTAGGCCTGTTACATTTAGTATTCTTCTTTTATAGCTGTTATGCTACTGTTATTGTTTGAAGAACAATGTATGCTGTTAAAGAATACTGAATGTACCTAACTAATCAAGTATAATGTAGAGCCCTGATCATAGATCCATCATTGTCAGAAATTAAGTGATGGAGAAACAGGTTTTCCTTAGGGAACTCCTGGAGCACATACTTTTGAGTATGTGGGGTACATGGATGTGTAGAACCTTACATCCTAGTGTAGGAAAGTGATGTAGATGTGGAATCCATCCATCCTTCACTATAGTTCCATACCGTATCAGTGGTAGGTAAACATGAAACCTCCTGATGACGAAGAAAGCACAAATATCCGTATCAGTGGTAGGTAAATATGAAACCTCCTGATGACGAAGAGAGTACAGAACGCCACTGTGACTCTAGAATAGCGAAGGACCAGTTTACCCTGGTAAGCTATAGTAGTAGAGACACGAGATGTCCTACAAGTGATCCTCTTACTGACTGAGGAAGGTGAAGGTCATGAGAATCCGGCTCTCTTAATGACCTATGTATGATACTGATGCGGCTTCTCAGCGATCAGTTGGAGTTTGAGTGGTAAGCCTCATCTCCACAGGGCATAATGTTGTTTGTAAAACATAATCAACCATGTAGTATAACTTGTTAGAGATGACTCCAAGTTAGTTGATTGATGTTACATTGCAATAATGTTGATATTCTCCATATCTCCTAATTTGTAGAGATCTTGTTATATCTGCAACTGTTATAGAATGCTTTGAAGGCTTTACTGTTTAAAATAATCTTTGATGTTATAATAAAGCTTCTGGCGAAGAGTTATAACTCTCGCTGGGACAATTATGTATAATTGTCTCACCCCGTAGACTTCAACTTTTTAGGTGGACGTCGGAGACGAAGAAACCAGCCTACAGGTGATCAGTCTCAGCAGCAGCAGCACCAGGGGCAGCAGTAATCTCAGGTGGAGATTTGTCCTGCCATGTGGTGTAGTTAGAGTCAGTCCTATGTGTCCTCTGTACTCTCAGGTCTTGGAGTCTTGTGTTATGTGATCTTGAGATTTTGTATCTTGATGTATATAATTACTCAAGAAGTAATTATCCTGAGATGTAAATAGTTACCTCTCTTTATGAAAGGAGTTTTTATGGATACAAGTTCTTATCTCGAAAAGTTTTAATTTCCCGTGATTTTTGTCTTCCGCTGATTACCGATTCGCTTCCGCTAAGTTTTAATCGTGTTTATGTCATGGTTTCGAGATCAGAGCCCACAATCACCATCACATTCTAGTTATTCTCAAGTATGAACCCACACATAATTCAAGATGTAACCATTGGTTTATAACATACTAGGGTTTCAACAACATTAACATAGTACTTCATGATTGTATTAGTCATTCAAGGACTATTGATACCCAATTACCCTCATTTAGCTATATTAAAGCTAGGTATAACAAGCTAAACCTCATTATGGTTACATGCTAACAAAATATGGTTGTCATCCCTTATTTTCATATGAGTGAATAGGTAATACTACCTTATTAAGGGTAACCCCCCATTTGTTCCATCATCATTCAACCCATATCACTATACCACAATGTCACCCAGAACCATTGGATGTTTAAAAGGTAAGACCATTAGTTGTTTACATAAGTAAACACCTTGGATAAACCACCTATGAAGTCCTTGATTTTTTCTCTAGAAAGAGTCACCATCTAACCCTAGAAATCCCTTGATTAACAACACAAAAAGTTCCATTGAGAGTAGGGTAAAACCCAAAATTGACTGTTCTTTTAAAACAAGCCATCCATTGTCAACAAGTAAGCTCCTTAAGTTGATCATAAAAAGGAAACCATCTAAATAACATTATTAGGACCAAAATATTACATTAGCCATCATTCCACTTTATTGGAGGAATAAACATTAGATCTTGACCGTTGGGTCAAGTTCATACGTTAAAACCATTAATTACAGTATAGGTCCAACCATTGCATCAAGTGACCCAAGAAACCATTGGTCTAAGGCTTAATTGATGCTACAACTACAATGCTTAACTCACCATAGGTTGTAGATACCTGATTCACCATCATTAGTTACCATTAAGTCACCATAGGTTGTTAGATCAACACTATATTCATTAATTAGCATCAAATATTAAGTGAATGTCATCATTGATTGATAACATCAGTAGGGTACTTAATGGTTGATCATTAAACTTGTAATTGATCCAAAACCTGACATAAGGGGGTAACCATATGTTGTCACCATCATCTGACACCTTTGATCTCGACCATCAAGTCTCATGAAGACAACACCATAGGGTTGTTGTAATGGTACCACCATCGGGTCATGGGTTTATAAAAGAAATCAGCTTAAAACCCTAAAATTGACCTTTGGTTGATAGGTGCTTAGCACCATAGGTTGTCGAACCAAATTGATCCAAGTCATATTATACCTTAGGAATAATGTACACATAATCACAGGTTCATCTATAACTGAAATCAGAATAGGGAACATTATAAAAATCGAAATCCAAGTCAAGCATAGCTTTTTAGTGCATTGATCATCATTTTCAAGCAAGAACATGATCTACAAAGCTTATGGTAAGAAATAAACGTGGAACAAATTATAAAACTTGCATCTATTGATAATATGAAACCCAACACATACGAATTCTCAAGAAGGTAGGGTAGAAAATCCTTGCATAAGCTATGAACTCGTCCATCTAGCACCTTTCTTCATCAAATGAACAAACTCTAAGCTTAAGGAGCAAGAAAGTTAGGGTTTTAGAGCTTTAGAGAAATTTCTACCATGGAACAGAAATGTTATGACCTGGAGGAAGATATAAGGAAGGATAAGAGTAAGAGAAACGGAGAATAAAGGAATAAAAAAACTTGCCTTGGTCGAAATCCCTAGAAGATGACCTTGGAAATCCTCGGTAGGGCTAGATGGAGCTCTAGGAGACCTTCTTCTCCAAAAAGAGGTTGTCTTCTACCTTAGAGCACTTGGTTCCACCGAACAACAGAGTGGAGTCGTTTCTTAAAGTTATAGAAAATATAAAGTAAGCATAGATTCGTACTTGGGCAAGGAAGAGGTAAATATAGCCCATGGATAAGGATGGAAGCAAGCATGAGGTGTAAAAGTAGCTTCCCCATGTGTCTATGGACTTAAACTATTAAGAATATACAAGAACACACACAAGAAGATCCCCCAACGTACTTATAGACCTGATTAGATTTAATTTGTCTAATTTCTCAGCCAATCACATAATTTATTAGTTGATAGCTACTAAAGGTAGCTCATCTGTGAAGGGGTAAACCCTAAAATACCTTTAGAGAAAACACCTTCAAACCAAAGATTAAATAGGGGCCTCATGGATAAAAAATATCAATAATGATGAGATAATATCCAAGGAACATAATGTAAGTGATAAATGGAAAATTAAACCTCTCAATTGGGTAAATTGTAGAAAAGTCCAAAATAAGCATAAAATTACATAACTTGTTCAAACAGTGTCCAAATTGGACCAAATTTGAAACGTAAGCTTGTCTTATGATTTCAAAGAATATAAAAAGGTTATATTAGGGTTATAAGCATTTAATTATTATAATTAAGCTTATTAAACTCATTAAGCAAGTTCAGGGGCCTTACAACTATAAACCCCTAACTGGGATTTCGCCCCCAAAATCTAAGGTAAACAAAGATGGATACTTCCTTTGCATCTCATCGTATTACCTTCACATGGTTACTTGCATATCATGGTGATGTCACATCATTCATACATATATCGTCTTGGGTCAGCACAAAACCCCAACCTAAGAAGACATTCTCAATATGGAATATAGATGTGATTAACCCTCATCATATTCATAATGCACATGTTTCACATAAGCAAGTATCAACCATGTGGCTATGACAACCACCAATTAACACATTAAGGTTATGCTCATATTAAGGAGGTTATTTCACCATCATGCCATCATATAAGAATTTTAAACATGAATACTCAACTTTATCTATTTGCATTAGAGTTAGGTTCAAAAAGATAAATTATATTAATGTTACCAATCAACCCTTATACCCAAATCCTAACTCACAACATCCCCATTGGATCATGGATGCATAAGGTGAAGCATCACCATCACATTCCATGTTATTCTCAAGTATGAGCCCACACATAAATCAAGGTGTAACCATTGGGTTATAGCATACTAGGGTTTCAACAACATTAATATAGTACTTTATGATTGTATTAGTCAGTCAAGGACTATTCATACCCAATTACCCTCATTTAGTTATATTAAAACTAGGTATAACACGCTATACCTCATTTGGGTTACATATCAATACAATATGGTTTCCTTCCCTTCTATTCATATGAGTGAATAGGTAAGACTACCTTATTAAGGGTATCCCCCCATTTGTTCCATCATCATTCAACCCATATCACTATACCACAATGTCACCCAGAATCATTGGATGTTTAAAAGGTAAGACCATTAGTTGTTTACATAAGTAAACACCTTGGATAAACCACCAATGAAGTACTTGATTTTTTCTCTAGAAAGAGTCACCCTCTAACCCTAGACATCCCTTGATTAACAACACAAAAATTTCCATTGAGAGTAGGGTAAAACCCAAAATTGACAGTTCATTTAAAACAAGCCATCCATTGTCAACAAGTAAGCTCCTTAAGTTGATCAGATAAAGGAAACCATCTAAATCACATTATTAGGACTAAAATATTACATTAGCCATTATTCCACATTATTGGAGAAATAATCATTAGATCTTGACAATTGGGTCAAGTTCATATGTTAAAACCATCAATTACAGTATAGGTCCGACCATTGCATCAAGTGACCCAAGAAACCATTGGTCTAAGGCTTAATTGATGCTACAACTACAATGATTAACTCACCATAGGTTTTAGAGACCTGATACACCATCATTAGTGACCATTAAGTCACCATAGAATGTTAGATCAATACTATATTCATTAATTAGCATCAAATATTAAGCGAATGTCATCATTGACTTATAACATCAGTAGGGTACTTAATGGTTGATCATTAAACTTGTAATTGATCCAAAACCTGACCTAAGGGGGTCCCCATAGGTTGTCACCATAATTCAACACCTTTGATCATAACCATCAGTTGTCATGAAGACAACACCATAGGGTTGTTGCAATGATACCATCATCGGGTTATGGGTTTATAGAAGAAATCAACTTAAAACCCTAGAATTGACCATTGGTTGATAGGTGCTTAGCACCATAGGTTGTCAAACCAACCTGATCCAAGTCATATTATACCTTAGGAATAACATACACATGATAAAAGGTTCATATATAACTGAAATCAGAATAGGGAACATTATAAAAATCGAAATCCAAGTCAAGCATAGCTTTTTAGTGCATGGATCATCATTTTCAAGTAAGAACATGATCTAGAAAGCTTATGGTAAGAAATAAATGTGGAGCAAATTATAAAACTTGCCTCTATTGAGAATATGAAACCCCACACAGAAGAAATCTCAATAATTTAGGGTAGAAAATCCAAGCATAAGCTATGAACTCGTCCATCTAGCACCTTTCTTCATCAAATGAGCAAACCTTAAGCATAAGGAGCAAGAAAGGTTGGGTTTTAGAGATTTAGAGCAATTTCTACCATGGAAAAGCAAGGTCAAGACCTGGAGGAAGGTATAAGGAAGGAGAATAGCAAGATAAATGGAGAATAAAGGAAGAAAACAACTTGCGTTGGCCAAAATCCCTAGAAGATGACCTTGGAAACCCTAGGTAGGGCTAGATGGAGCTCTAGGAGACCTTCATCTCCAAAAAGAGGTAGTCTTCTATATTAGAGCACTTGGTTCCATAAAAAAATAGAGTGGAGTCATTTCTCTAGGTTAGAGGAAAGATAAAGTAAGCATAGATTCGTACTTGGGCAAGGAAGAGGTAAATATAGCCCATGGATAAGGATGGAAGCAAGCATGAGGTGTAAACGTAGCTTCCTCATGTGTCTTTGGCCTTAAACTATTAAGAATATAAAATCACACACAAAAGAATCTTCCCCACCGTCCTTATAGACCTTCTTAGCTTTCCTTTGTCGAATTTCCCAGCCAATCACATAATTCATTAGTTGATAGCTACTAAAGGTAGCTCATCCGTGAAGGGGTAAACCCTAAAATACCTTTAGAGAAAACACCTTCAAACCAAGGATTAAATAGGTGCCCCATTGATAAAAAAGCTCAAGAATGATTAGATAATGTCCAAGGAACATAATGCAAGTGATACATTGCAAATAAAACCTCTCAATTGGGTAAATTGTAGAAAAGTCCTAAATGTGCATAAAATTACATAACTTGCTCAAACAATGTCCATATTGGACCAAATTTGAAACGTAAGCTTGTCTTTTGATTTCAAAGAATATCACAAGGTTAGATTAGGGTTATAAGAATTAAATTATGGTAATTAATCTTATTCAACTCATTAATTAAGTTCAGGGGCCTTACAACTATAAACCCCTAATAGGGATTTCACCCCCGAAATCCAAGGTAAACAAAGATGGGTACTTCCTTTGCACCTCATCCTAATAAATTCACATGGTTACTTGCATATCATGGTTATGTCACATGATTCATACATATATCCTCTTGGGCTAGCACACAAACCCCCACCTAAGAAGACATTCTCAATATGGAATGTAGAAACTTGTTGTGTCATCTGTACAACTCTAGTAGTAATGTTCAACTTTAAATTCTAGATATCATCCTAAAATCATATCTATTGTATCAAAAAATTACTCAAATGTCATACTTTCTAGCGTTTTACTAATCATGGCATGTGTCCCATACCATTCCTTGAAGCATATACAAAAAGGCGATGTATCCATCTTTTTTTTTCTTCTAAAAATACTAATACTCGTACACTTGTCAGTTCTTTTTTAGCATCAAAAGAAATGTTGATGTTGGCACCTGTCATTCTATACAAGGAAACATAATTCCTAGTGAACCTTGTTTTGGGTGAAACAACAACACTATCTTCACCTTACTAGGATTTACACAACCTACTTAGAAGACATATCATGATCCCATAAAGAAATTTAATCAACCCCATCTCACTCTTGTTCAACTTATCTCATAGCTATTTCTGCTTCGACAACCCTAAGGTTTTTGAAGGAATATTAATCATATTTTTGGCCATATTTGAAATACTTTGACATTTCATCCTTCAAAGCTTGATATAATTTGTATGACATGACTAAAACACTCTATTCCTCCTTTTCATAAATTCTATTTGTACATTGGTTAGTCTAAAGGACATAACTCTAAAATCATCATGGTCATGTGAATTATGTCACCCAATCTAACTCTTATGCATTTATATTTGATCATAGGTTTATCTTAAAGGAACATGATATCACATATCTATTAACCAACAAAGCATCTATCCTTGATAGTGGTCTTTCCCAGTTATCACTGAAACACACATAACATTATAGAAACACTTTTGTTTTTCCTTCCAAACAACATTTAGAGGGTCATCATCAACTCTCTCTCCCTCTCTCTCTACGGAAGAGGGATACTTGGAATGTTCATTTAATAAACATCTCCAACCTTCACATATTTCTCATATTATTAATACATCTTGGATACTTGGATTCATTACCTTGGTATACACCTCATGTGCTATAAGTAACTCACATCCTTATATCATCTACTTTTACCAACATAAAAAATATCAAGACATATAAGAGGAGACTTCCTAAATATTGGAAGGCTCAAAAGAAAAATCATCACAAACTTTATGAACTTGGAACCATAGTCCAAACAACCTTATGCTATAATAAGCTATCCACCCTCATGTTTACAATGAATCCACATATAAGTGGCAATGATCCACTTGAAAGTTGTGCCCTAGAAAGAAAAGATACAAAGGGAAACACACTTCCCACATCATAGCAACATTGTTCTTGGTCACTAGAAAAAAGGTAACCAATTCTATTTTCATTATGTGAGTTACATCTTCTTATGTATCATTTTACCTTTTCATGTCAGGTCCCTTGCCATTAGCATAGTAATCATCATGATTAACATATCTCATTACTCCTTCCTTAATGACTATTTTCTTTTTGAGTCTTAGGGAGATCTTGCTCCCCCTCCTCCTCAAACAGGTGCCAGAGCCCGGATGACCCAAGGAGTTGGTAATTACAGTGCACTTAGGGGGATTCGAACCCGGGTCCCCCAGGGAGGACAAGCCGGACTGAACCACCTGAGCCACCTTAACGACTATTTATCACACTTGGTATGTTATCTTATTTTATTATGTTTTTCAACCACTTATCGACATGCAAATCATCATATTCCACATTTTCTTCATTAAATCGGGATCATCTCCCTTAATTTCTTTCACATGCCATGCTAACTTTTCATTAACACTTTCTTACACACATAGGTTGGTCTAAGATTAACTTAGGTTCCACCTTATTTCTTTGTCATTGTTCCCATTCGTCTTCTCATTTTGTACTTGTTATAGGAGTTCTCTCTATCTTATGTGGATTTCATACCTTGATTCACTTTATAAGAATAGACTTGTTTGTATTTTAATTTATCTTCTTATATCACATCTTCAAGAACTCCTCTTTTACTTATTTGTATTTAGATTTAGATTTCATGGTGTTGTATCTTACTCTTATATTTACCAAACACTCAAGTTTTGATAGATAATGATGCAATTATCATATTCTTTAAGTTAGGATTGAGATATTCACACCATGATTTCTTATTCGTTATTCTCTTTAGATTGTCTAAAAATGACTACTTGATCAGAGTAATCAGAAAGATAACAATCTAAGAGCTCCATACTTACCTTTTCTTCAATAATTGAATACCTGGACAGGGCACCCAACTACTGAAATTAGGCAGTGTGCACCATATTTTTATGTCATATTCCTAACTTAGACATCATCCTAGTCCTAAGTCCTAGTGTCCCTATAGACTCAGTGAACCTAAAGCTATGATACCAACTTGTGAGAACCCATTAAACTAAACAATATTACTCAAAGCATAAAACACAATCAATCACTAATTAATCACATACCCAAAAATATGGGTAAAATAAAACTGATTTCAATGTCAGTACCCGTTCAGAAACATTTGCATAAGAGCCCAACATCTTTCTTATATCCACACTATGCCGAGAATTTGATACAAAATTTTCTATCATCTTAGTGACCAGATATATACACAGGAGAACGATATTTGTATACGCCACACAAACAAGCATTAATATGCTAACAAAAGTCCGATTTGTTTGAAACACCATATACAAAATTTTTCTCGCCCAAACCTGAGATTACGTGGATGACTCTAGGACAAACTGGACATCTAATCAACTTTCTCAAAGATTCATTACTATAGCTCCTCTTTGCTGCCATAGGTTTGTTTTCGTCACTTCCGATTACCTAAAAAATGTGGCGAATCACAAGAGTGAGACCCATGTCCCAGTAAGAGATATAACCTCCAACAATATTTATTGATTATAACATTTTTAAGTAATTAAAATGTTTTAGCAGTTTAATCAGATATAAAAAATAATCTCAGCATCACTGATGATTAACAAAATACATAAATTAGCAGATAATAACTATCAACATTAGCCAGACTATCATCCTTTATCTTGTTGACAATATAAGCAATTAAGTAGCATATGCATATCTAGCATCATGAGCAAGTCTAGTAACATAGAATCTCTATCATTATGAATAAGTCTAGCCACATAAGCATATCTAACAACATTAGCATGTCTAATAGGTTGAACATACCAACTTCATAAGAAGAGCTAATAACATAAGCACAACTATCTGGATAAGCATGATTAGAAATATATGCATCTCTAGTTACAAAGGCATGGCTAGCATGCTAAACATAAATAACAACATGAGATAGCTAGCATCATGATTATAATCAACATTAGCAGTATAGTTATCAACACAAGCATAGCTATTATATGTACTCATCTACAATCTTAACAATATCCATAACATAAGTGTATCTACTATCTTTTAATTGCACTAAGCATCATCGTTATGTAAAGATAACAAACAAGGGTTATCATCCAATGTGAAATGTTATGTATAACCCTAAAAAAATATGCCACACAACTATATGTCATCTTTTATTATGCCCTGGGGAATTTGAATCGTACCATTCAAAGTCCAACCGACCCCTGAGAAGGGCTATTTGGTTCCATACAAGATCTAGGAGTGACAGTATCCTAAGATCTCTTCCCCTCAGTTAGTACGAGTAAAAAGGCAGTGACATATCAGTCAAAGCTGCCACCACAATGTCATATAGTCAAGATGCTAACCACTAGTCCACCCTTGGTATAGGTCATGACACTAGAAACCAGGGTATACAAACCCAATCACTGAGGTACAACCATAGTTCTCCTCTAATCACATCATGTTATAATCACCGAGACATGACCGCAGCCATTATCAATCACATTAGATGTATGAGGCTTGACCATAGCCAACCTCTATAATATGCATTGTGGATGACAAGGATATATCCTCAATCTGCCACCCCAACATACTCAATAGTATTCGCTCTGAGTTTCCCTTAGGAATATTTGTTTCACCATCTAGCAAGTTCTAACACTGAAGATGGTTCTACGACACAGGGCACTACATGATTAGTGTTGCACTTGATTAGTTATGCCAATTGGGTAAATTAAGGCTGCATCAAACAAGTGGACATACAAAACCTAATTCACTTCTAGCAAGCATATAAATATCACAACTTTGAAATGATATAAAACATGTGAAACATAATTTCTCATCTCATTATCACATGGTACTATTCACTTGCCATTCATGAGACCACACTAGTCATAATACTATCACAAGATATAAATCCTTTTCACAATATCACTGGGTATCAACCCTTATTAACATAAGAGGATTACACCTCATTCAGGGCTCAACCATGCCCAAAGGTCATTAAGACCATCATACTATTTCCTACAAGATCATCATTTTCTTTGCATGCCTTATAACAAGGCTCAACAACATCACTTACATATAATACACCAAATGAGCACAATATTGCATTAATGAGCTAGGAGATATTCATAAACAATCATAGCATGGTTATATTATCATTAAGAACATTCCTTTATTACATCAACATGCAAGGAATATAGATATGATTAACCCCCATCATATTCATAATGCACATGTTTTCCATAAGCAAGTATCCACCATGTGGCTATGACAACCACCAATTAACACATTAAGGTTATCATCATATTAAGGAGGTTATTTCACCATCATGCCATCATATAAGAATGCTAAACATGAATACTCATCTTTATATATTTGCATTTGAGTTAGGTTCAAAAAGATAAATTATATTAATGTTACTAATAAGCCCTTATATCCAAACCCTAACTCACGACATCCCCATTGGATCATGGATGCATAAGGTGAAGCATCACCATCACATTCCATGTTATTCTCAAGTATGAACCCACACATAAATCACTGTGTAACCATTGGGTTATAGTATACTAGGGTTTCAACAACATTAACATAGTACTTCATGATTGTATTAGTCATTCAAGGACTATTCATACACAATTACCCTCATTTAGTTATATTAAAGCTAGGTATAACAAGCTATACCTCATTAGGGTTACACATCAACACAATATGGTTGTCATCCCTTCTATTCATATGAGTGAATAGGTAAGACTACCCTGTTAAGGATAACCCTACATTTGTTCCATAATCATTCAACCCATATCACTATACCACAATGTCACCCAGAACCATTGGATGTTTAAAAGGTAAGACCATTGGTTGTTTACATAAGTAAACACCTTGGATAAACCACCTATGAAGTCCTTGATTTTTCTCTAGAAAGAGTCACTATATAACCCATACATCACTTGATTAAAACACAAAAAGTTCCATTGTGAGTAGGCTAAAACCCAAAATTGACTGTTCATTTAAAACAAGCCATCCATTATCAACAAGTAAGCTCCTTAAGTTGATCATATAAAGGAAACCATCTAAATTAAATTATTAAGACCAACATATTACATTAGACATCATTCCACTTTATTGGTGGAATAAACATTAGATCTTGACCATTGGGTCAAGTTCATATGTTAAAACCATCAATTACAATATAGGTCCGACCATTGCATCAAGTGACCCAAGAAACCATTGGTCTAAGGCTTAATTATGCTACCACTAGAATTCTTAACTCACCATAGGTTGTAGAGACCTGATCCACCATCATTAGTGACCATTAAGTCACCATAGGTTGTTAGATCAACACTATATTTATTTATTATCATCAAATATTAAGTGAATGTCATCATTGATTGATAACATCAATAGGGTACTTAATGGTTGATCATTAAACTTGTAATTGATCCAAAACCTGACCTAAGGGGGTGAACATAGGTTTTCACCATCATATGACACATTTGATCTTGACCATCAGTTGTCATGAAGACAACACCATAGGGTTGTTGCAATGGTACCATCATCGGGTCATGGGTCTATAGAAGAAATCAACTTAAAACCCTAAAATTGACCATTGGTTGATAGGTTCTTGGCACTGTAGGTTGTCAAACCAACCTGATCCAAGTCATATTATACCTTAGGAATAATGTACACATGATCACATGTTCATCTATATCTGAAATCAGAATAGGGAACATTATAAAAATCGAAATCCAAGTCAAGCATATCTTTTTAGTGCACGAATCATCATTTTCAAGCAAGAACATGATCTAGAAAGCTTTTGGTAAAAAATAAACGTGGAGAAAGTTATAAAACTTGCCTCTATTGAGAAGATGAAACCCCACACCGAAGAAATCTCAAGCAGGTTGGGCAGACAATCCAAGCATAAGCTATGAACTCATCCATCTAGCACCTTTTCTTCATCAAATGAGAAAACCCTAAGCATAAGGAGCAAGAAAGGTAGGGTTTTAGAGCGTTAGAGCAATTTCTACCATGGAACAACAAGGTTAAGACCTGGAGGAAGGTATAAGGATGGATAAGAGCAAGAGAAACGGAGAATAAAGGAAGAAAACAACTTTCCTTAGTCGAAATCTCTAGAAGATGACCTTAGAAACGCTAGGTAGGGCTAGATGGAGCTCTAGGAGACCTTCTTCTTCATAAAGAGGTTGTCTTCTACCTTAGAGAACTTGGTTCTGCAGAAAAACAGAGTGGAGTCGGTGCTCCAGGTTAGAGAAAAGATAAAGCAAGCATAGATTCGTACTTGGGCAAGGAAGATGTAAATATAGCCCATGGATAAGAACGGAAGCAAGCATGAGGTGTAAAAGTAGCTTCCCCATGTGTCTATGGCCTTAAACTATTAAGAATATACAAGCACACACACAAGCATCTCCCCCAACGTCTTTATAGACCTACTTATATTTCCTTTGTCCAATTTCCCAGCCAATGTCATAATTCATTAGTTGATAGCTACTAAAGGTAGCTCATCCGTGAAGAGGTAAACCCTAAAATACCTTTAGAGAAAACACCTTCAATACAAGGATTAAATAGGTGCACCATGGATCAAAAAGATCAAGAATGATGAGATAATATCCAAGGAACATAATGCAAGTGATAGATTGCAAATAAAACCTCTCAATTGGGTAAATTGTAGAAAAGGCCAAAATGTGCATAAAATTATATACTTTGCACAAATACCAAATTTGAAACTTAAGATTGTCTTATGATTTCAAAGCACATCACAAGGTTATATTAGGGTTATAATCATTCAGTTATGGTAATTAAGATTGTTCAACTCGTTAAGAAAGTTTAGGGGCCTTACAAAGCGCATCAAGTTTTTGGCTCCGTTGCCGGGGAAAACGGTGTCTCTGACACTATGAGTGTTGTGACTGGCCACTCTAGGCCACATTTTTTTTCTTTTAATATTCCTAAAAATGAATTCTTAATATTTATTCAATCATTGCTACTATGTTCTCACATAAATTTTGCATTTTTAAGGTACTACTGTATAGTGTAGATGAGAAGCATTGATTACAGAGAGTCAACTCCGGGGAGCTCCAGCTTTAGCGTAGAAGATCTTTAGTGCAAAGCATGAGAGTACAGTGACGCTTTGGGATGACTCATTCAAACGTCACTGCCTAAAACTCCAAAAACACCAATAGATCAACCAGAACAACTAGAGATGGCAGACACAGAGGCAGAAGAGAAGACTATCTGGGAAAAGGTCAAGACATCATCTGCAGCATTGTAGCTGGGCTTAATTAAAAGGTACGCTATAAATATGGGAAGCTACAAGATAGACCCTAGCTTGGTGGCACTGGTAAAGTCACAAGCGATCCATGTCCACAATATGGAGGATCCAATGACACATATCAACAATTTTGTTGAGAGTTGTGACGTGGTGCAGATCGACAGAGTGCCAACGACAGTCATATACTTGAAATTATTCCAATATTCACTATCAGAAAATGTAAAGTCCCGGTTCCTTAACCTACCACCTGAGTCAATAGAAACATGTAGGGGATGATTGATGTTTTCTTTAAGTGTTATTTCCCACCTCAGAACACAAATGAGTTGGTCAGGAAGATCTATAATTTCAAGAAGCAGGCAGAAGAATCCTATTCTGAAGCATGGGAGAGGTTCCAAAACATGCTAAGGAAGGTCCCTCATCATAGGATTGATCTTTATGGCCAGGCAAAATTCTTTGACAGGACCACACTCGATAGTATAGGAACATGATTTTTCCTCAACAACAAGCCATCTAGGTGTCACTAGATTCTAAAGAATATGTCTTAGAATTAGTCATGGGGAGAAGAAAGAGAATGTCCAACAACCATTAAAAGCGTTGGAGAGTCCAAAGTCATCATGACATTGAATAAGAAGTTTGACCTCATAGCTAAGAAACTATATCAGAAGGATGGAAATTCCTCTGGAGGAGAGGAAGAAGAATGCATGTTTTCCCAACAGTAGAACTACAGGGGCAATGATTATTCTTGGAGTAAGGATCCCAAGTTTTCTTAGAAATAACCCAATAATTTTCAGTAGGACCCATCCCAAGCACAACAAGCCAAACCACAGTAGGTTGGTGCACAACAACAATACCAATAGAATAGGGCCCCCAGTGAAATGGACCGCATTGAATACATGCTAGGCATGTTGGTTAGTCAGAATGAGGTGATCATAGGCCAGATCCAGAGGGAATAGTAGAACCGAGGAGCATAAATCCACAACACTGAGACTCAGATATCTCAGATAGAAGTAGAAGTGGCTTCCTTAAAGAAACTTGATCAACAAGGATTTCAAGGAAATACTGATATACCATCTGGAAACTAACAAGTGAAGGCAGTGTTGCTTTGTAGTGGGAAGAAAATGTTGAAAGAATAATCTAGAGGCAAAGGACAATGCTGATGACATATGACCAATAGTGACTTCTGATACAATTGAGATAGACACTACAACACGAGACAAGAAAACTGATGAAGAAACTCATGAACCATAGGAGACAAGGAAGGAGGCATATGCCCCACATCACAGAAGGAAATTGGTGATGCTAGTGACCTTTTCAAACAACTTGAAAACAAAGAAAGTTGACCGACAATTTCTCCTTCAACATTTCACTCATTGATGCAATTGAATAGATTCCTTCCTATGACAAATTTCTAAAGGACATAGTCAATAAGAAGTGAAGGATATCCGATTCAGATGTAGTGGTGTTGAAGGAGTATATTAGTTCTTTCATTTTTGGAAAATTGCCACCAAAAAAGTAAGATTCAAGTTGCTTCAACATATCATGATTCATCAGGAAGACCAAGTTTAGGGAATGTTTATGTGATTTAGGAGCAAGTAACAATCTCATTCCCTTGACTACCTTCAAGAAGCTGGGTCTTAAGGAATATAGAAGGAGCACTATGACCATACAACTAGCGAACAACTCAGTGGTTAGGCCATAAGATATATGTGAATATGTTCTTGTCAAAGTGGATAGATTTGTGTTTCTAGTAGACTTTGAGGTTATGGAAATGTAGGATGATCACAAAAATGAACTACTACTACTAGGGAGGCCATTTCAAGCCACAATAGATATGATTTTAGAGATGGGCAGTGGAAGATTGACATTGGGTATCAAAGAAGATTGTTTTAAAATCAAGATGCCTGATTCTACACAGATGACTGAGGAGAAGGCAAAGTGTCACATGCTGATGCAGGTCCAAGGGAAGGTGTCTTTATTTCTAGGGAAGTGATTCCTAGACATGGCTCATGTGATGACATAGGTTCACAAAGGCACATTGGTAGTGGACATCTTGGAGAACATAAAGGAATTTTCATTGACTAAGGCAGTCCAATATCATGATGATGAAGAGGAGGAATATTGTCCAATAACAATTGATGAGGAAACTTTCCCACACTTGTTCAAGCATACCCAAATTTACCTTTAGAGGCATTCCTTAGGAATTTAGTGGATGACTACACTCAATGTCGCTCCTTGGAGGAGTGTGTCTTGTTTCTCAAGGCTTTATCGTGTTACTACAGTAGACATTATGAGGAGTTAGGACCACCTCCACCACCATTGATTCCATCTCTACTAAGTCCTCCAAATCTTGAATTGAAGTTGTTTCTACCAAATTTGAAGTATACCTTTTTGGCGGAAAATGAGAATCTTCTAGTCATTATCTCAACATCTTTGAGCATCGTAAAGGAAGAATAATTGATTGTGGTGCTAAACAACCATTGGGCAATGTTTGGGTGGTCAGTTGCAGATATCAAAGGGATCTCCCCCAGCTTTTTCCAGCATAAGATTCGTATAGAAGATGGAGCCAAGCCCATAGTGCAACCCCAGTTGTGTCTCAATCCTATCATGACTGAGGTGGTGAAGAAAGAGGTAGTCAAACTTCTATCGGTAGGTATAATTTATGCTATATTTGACTCTAATTAGGTAAGTCCTATGCAAGTGATTCCAAAGAAAGGGGAGATAACTGTCACCACAAATTTGTCTAGTGAACTTATTTCTACTAGGTTGGTGATCGAGTGGGGAGTCTTTATTGACTATTGTTGTTTAAATGCCACTACGCTTAAGGAGCATTTCCCACTTCCTTCCATTGATCAAAATCTTGAGAGGCTCACCGTCCTCTCTCCATTTTGTTTTTAGGACGCGTATTCCAAGTACAATTAGATTTCCATCAAGCCACATTATCAAGATAATCTACTTTCACTTGTCCATATGGCACATTTGCTTACCACGGGATGCTATTTGGTTTGTGTAATGCACTGACGAATTTCCAGAGATGTATGCTGACCATTTTTTCTAGTATGGTAGAGCATTGTCGTGAGGTTTTCATGAATGGTTTTTCAGTGTATGGAGAGTCATTTGAGGCCTGCCTTGGCAGTTTTGACAAATACTTGCAAAGATGTGAGGACATTCACTTGGTTTTGAATTGGGAGAAGTGTCACATGATGGTGAGTGAGGGAATAATCCTGGGACACAAAGTGTCAGGTAGAGGTATGAAGGTCGATCTGGTTAAAATCGAGGGTATTTCTAAGCTACCTCCACCTTCCACGGTGAAGGGAGTTAGGAGTTCTTAGGGCATTCTGGTAATTTTCAATGATTCATAAAAGATTTTTCAAAAATTGCAAAACCAATTTCTGAATTGATGGAAAAAAATGTTGAATTAAAATTTGATGAACGATGTTTGAAAGCGTTTGAGGTGTTGAAAGAGAAACTGGTCTCCACACATGTTGTTCAGGCTCCAGATTGGAGCCAGCCATTTGAGTTGATGTGTGACACATCAGATTATGTAATTGGGGATGTTTTAGGCCAACCCTGAGAAAAGAACCCCACCGTCATTTATTATGTGTCTAAGACCCTAAATGATGCTCAGTTGAATTACACAACCACTGGAAAATAATTGTTGGCTGTAGTTTTTGCTTTTGAAAAATTTCTCCAGTATTTGATAGGGGCTAGGGTCATTGTGTGGACTGATCACATATCAATTGAATATTTACTGCAGAAGAAGGATGCCAAACCTAGACTGATTAGGTGGATTTTTCTACTCCAGGAGTTGACATTGAAATAAAGGATAAAGTAGACATGGAGAATGTATTGGAAGATCATTTGTCTAGGCTTGAAAGAGTGGGTGAAAAGGATATATACATACTAATAGTGGAGGAATTTCTGGATGAGTAGCTCTTTTCCATGAAAAGCAAAGATCTGTGGTTTGCAAACATTGTGAACTACTTGGTGTGTGGTGAGATATTAGAAGACTAGGGATATCAAGAGAAAAAGAAGTTCTTCCATTATTTGAGGTTATATGTTTGGGATGATCCCATCTTGCTCAAGTAGTGTAGTGACAATATTCTAATGATGTGTGTGCCTGATTATGGGTTTGAGAGTATTTTAGAACACTGTAACTCCTTACCTATTGGGAGTCACCATGTTAGTTCTGGGAGAGTTGCCAAAGTATTAGAATGTGGATTTTATTGGCCTACGCTCTTTAAGGATGGATACAATTTTATGCTTCATTACGATGCATGTTAGTGTTGTAGCAAATATATCCAAGAGACATGAAATGCCCTTAAATATTTTTTAGGAAATTGAAGTTTTTGATTTATGCATAATATATTTCATGGGCCCTTTCATGTAATCTAATTCTAATTTATAAATATTTCTTTCCATTGAATAAGTGATTGAAAGCAATTCCAACCCGCACCAATGATGCTTAGGTTGTATGCCAGTTTGTAAAAGATCACATATTTTATAGGTTTGGAGTCTCAAGGGTGATAATTAGTGATGGTGGATCTCACTTCAACAACAAGAAGTTTGGTGTACTTTTAAGCAAAATTGGAGTGAGACATAGTGTAGGTAAATCATATCACCCACAAACCCAAGGTCAGGTTGAGGTGTCTAATAGAGAGATTAAGAAGATCTTAGAGAAGACTATCTCAACCAACATGACAAATTGGAGCATGTAGCTTAGTGATGCTCTTTGGACATATAGGAAAACCTATAGGAACCACTCCTTTTATGTTGATCTATGGGAGAGCTTGTCACTTACCCATAGAGTTAGAACATAAAGCCTAATAGGCCCTAAGGAAATTGAATTACAATTTGGATGATGTAGGGTAAAAGAGAGTGTTAGAATTGAATGAATTGGATGAGCTTAGGATGGATGCCTATGAAAGCTCTAGGATCTATGAAGAGAGAACAAAGAAGATCTTTGATTACCACATCTTGCATAGAGTCTTTACTCCAGGATAGAAGGTGCTTAGGTTCAATTCTAGGTTGAAATTACACTCTAGAAAATTGAGGTCTATACGTAGTGGTCCTTTTGTAGTAGTTAAGGCTTTACCCCATGAGGTAGTAGAGATGAGCAATGGGGATGATCCATTCCTTGTGAATGGCCAATGGCTTAAGAATTAATTTGGGGGAGATGTGCTCTGAGAAGAAGAAGAGTTGAATCTCATTGAGCTTTACTGATTGTTTGATTTGATCGTCGAGCCTATGACGTAAAAAAAGGGTGCTTGTTGGGAGGCAACCCAACCATCTATTATTGTTTTATGATTTTTTTCTTTACATTCATGTTCTTTACACTCTAATTGCATTGTATTATTTTTATTGTAGAAAAGGTACCTTGATCATTTATGTTTGGTGAGCAGGCTAAGAAAAAGTTGGTAGTACAGACATCCATGTCGATAGTACCGACAAAATCACAGGGAAGAGTGGGTAGATTTTCATGAAATTGTGATAGTGTTGACCACAAAGTCGGTAGTACCGACAAAATCATAGGGATAGTCTAGTCAAGTTTCAAAAACTTGATACCACCAACAATATACTGGTAGTACTGACAATTCAACAGGAGGCCCAAAAAGTTTCTCGATGGTACCGACACCAATGTTTGTAGTGCCTAATTTTTTCTGAGAGGGGCCGAGTTACTGAACATGAATCGGTACTATCGAAGGATATCTTGGTAGTACTGGCACCAAGAGATGATCCATGTTTGTGATATTGAGATAATTCTCAGAAGTTTCGAGAAATATTAAAGATTCGATACTAACAACACCTAAGTCGGTGGTACCAACATCAAAAGATACTAGATCCGTGGGAGCACCATCAACGATCATGATTTTACACACCTGATAGTCGACAATACCAATCCTTCATGAACCTTTTGAAATTAGTACTACCGACTTCCATCAATGGTAGGCGATCCATGACTACCGACATCAGCTAATGAGGATCGTCGATATCAACAACTGGTACTGATTTACATGGATCATGGAGAAGAAGTCAGTGCTACCAATGACATGGTCGGTACTACTGACGCAACGACATCAGGATGGATGGAGGCTATAGAAGGAGTGGTGTGAGTATTTCATTCACACCTCAACCATACCCCTCTCAAGAAAGATTGAGTAAATACTTCTAGGCAAGTAGAGTCTTCACTGATCTCTTTTCTTTTCCATCCCCTTCTTAAACCGGTCGATGGAGTCCAGGTGAGCAACTTCCTCAATGAAAGAGAATGTCACGATGGTACCCAAACCAAAGCACACCACTTATGTCAATGCTAATGTGAAGAAGATATACGATGAGCTGATGAAAAGATAGATCACCTTGACACGGTATGGATATCGTGCATTCCTTGAACCCGTGGGCTTCACCGACAATCTCCGCCGAGCCTGCAAAGATCAAGGATTGGTGGGTGATCACCCTTTCTTCAGTGATTGGCTCACCTTCCCAGAGATCATCTGTGAGTTCTTGGCCACGCTACAGATTCGCTATATTCCCGAGCATGGGGTTGGATGAAGGGAAGGGTGCATCAAATTCTGTCTCTTCAACAACACCTATCAAATGACACTGAGGCAATTCAATGCCATCTACAAGTGGCTGATGGGTGAACTATGCTTCTCCACCAACAACTTTTACTACAAGGATGCATGTCAAATTTTGACAGAGGTTCCAGAGGGCTACCACATCAACTGGCATGTAAACTCTATCACTAATATTGAGCACCCATTTTCTCATATCTTGCACCATTTCCTCACCAACACCATATTTGCCAACTCTAGTCAAGGATAGGAGAAGGTTAAATAGGTGGATCTCTTCTTCCTCCAGAATTTACTGAAGTTAGGAAGGGAGTCAATCAACTTTGGTTCCTTCTTCCTCCAACACATGATGACGGTGAAGTGATAAGAGCAAAATAAGCCCTTATAAATTTTAGAGGGCTTATCACTCCAATCGCTATGAATCTCAATCTTGATCTCTCCACCTCCAAATCTCTGAAGGCTTCTTCCATGTTGGATCTGAAACATTTGTAGAGATCGAACCTCATCAACCTACGTCAGGGGAAGGTGTATGCGTGTTGTAAAGTTGACGACTAGTACCAGGAGAGGGAGCGCCTTGATCCTATCTTCAACTTTCAAGGAGTATATCACATGAGGTGGTCTATAGAGGACGACATGGAGGGATATGAAGCATAAGAAAATGCCAAGCAAGAGAAATAATAGGAGCAAGATGAAGACAAAGAGGAGGAGGAGGCCACCATCCCAATCACGAGGAGGCAGGTCCCCCCACAAGCGCGCTAGAGTACATGGAGCCTCTAGTTCTTCTACTCCACCACCTTCCCAGAAGGGTGATCCATACTCGATGGCAAGCATGTATGGAATGCTACAAGAGATTCAATAGAGGCAAAAACATTAGACGACTACACTAGAGGGCATCTAGGATGTCTAATGATGGCTTTACCAGAATCAACAAGCCATCTTTGAGAATGAGAGACTTTTCCTGGCCAACGAGGAGAAGATGCATACTCATTTGCAGATGATGGAAAACTACCAATATCCGTTCTTTATCAACTATTGGAGTCAAGGTTACTTTGGTGGATATCCACAGACTCCACAAATTCCACATCATACGTTGACATTTCACGGGACTTTCTATCCCCATGACCCGACCATGTCACACCCACCACCACCACCATATTGACTGGTACCACTATTACACCTCTATGATTGGATTCTGACTATGACGACATAGTCCCAAGATTAGGGGGTGTTGGAACAACTATATCCTTTATTTAGTTATTTTATTTTTGGTTTTTATTATTCTAAGTTGTAGGATCCACAATCTATCTAGTGTAACTATGGAGCAGTAGAAGCATGATTTCTAGTTTTGTCATCATAGAGACTGTTTTCCATGTCTATGCAATGAAAAAAATAAAATTCAAAAAATGGCTTAGTTGCAATTTCTTGAGTTACACCACCTAGAGGAAGTGCATGGGTTAGTCATCTTTTGGACATTTGATATGAATGAAAATCTTAATTATTCAAGTAATGTGGATGAAGATGTGGTTTGAGCCGGAGTTGATCAAACAATTAACAGACCTTACATTGAAATTTTAGAAAGAAATCTTAAGGTTGCCCTGTACACAAGTCAGTAGTAGAGGGACATATCATAGTTTAAGAAAGACATTGTCTCTTAATTATGTGATTCCATCCATTTTCCATCCATTTTGATCCACCACTTTAAGATGATCAAGTAAGATGAATCATTTCCACTTGTTTAGTTAGTTTCACTTTTGATGCATTAGTTACAAAATGAAAAAATGTACATCTAACAACCTTTATTCATTTCATCTAGTTGCATAACAATTACATGTAGATAGCATATATTTTTCATCATTCATTTTACATCATGTGGTTATATTGTTTTCTTCTGAAATAAGAGTTCAGGGATACACATCCATATCCTCAGAAAAAATTATGAAATGAATGAGATATGTTAGTGAAGCCCAAGCATAACTTTATACAATCCTAAAATAGTGGACCAATGAAAAAAAGACAAAAAAAATAGATGTTACTAAATAAAGAGGGAGAAAGGATGCCCTAAACTCGGGTTGGAATTTTACTTCACAAAGAAATGGAAACATTCACATGATACATTCTTTACTTTACTTCACTCTCACACATTTGATGAGATCTTCAATACATGCATAATTCCACCCAATAATATTAGGCATTATGATTCATGCATTTCCCATCATCTTCATTCAATTAGGTTCATCATGCTTTATTTTTTCATAAATGAATATATGTTACTTGTGATTCTCAATAAGCCACCTACTTCACTCCATCCATTGCTCTTATTGGTAGGCTACATATATGATTGATCTCCTCATTCATTCTTATAAGGAAAATGCCTCTAAATAGTTGGTAGTTAGAAAAGAGCAATGTAGAGAGGGAATCACATGATGCACCAAGCGAATGTCTGATTGACTATGATATTAACTGCTCTATTGATAATGTTTCACTATTCTAAGGGTAGGCATCTTTTATGGATATTTTTGGTCACTTGAGAGTAGTTGATTGTTCAATGATAAAAAAAGGTCAGTTTGACTGTCAGGTGGGGGTAGTTGAGAATGGAAATTTATATCCTATGTCCTTTTGCTGACTTGTCTCAAATAGATTTGAGGGTGTGTTGCTCAAGGATGAGAAATATTTAAGCTTAGGGGAGTTTGATGCACAAAATTATTATCATTATCACAAGATATTTGTTATGGATTTTTGTTCACTTATTGTCCATTTTGATATCTTTTGTGCATTTTTCATCAACATTATCCTTTGATGCTTAATTGCATCAAACATGTATATTTTTAATGTTCCTAATAGATTCATTATTGTTTGGGAACTTAAGTTCATTTTTGTGGAATTTCATGTGAATGTACAAGAAACTACACAACTTGATACTACTGACCTGTCTGTTGGTGGTACCGACTCATGATCAGTAGGAACATGCGAACTTGAGAAAAATCATTAGTACAGACAGAGGAAGTCGATACTATCGACAACCTTACAGAGAGGACTTAGAAATTCTCAGGAAATCTCAATATTACCGACATCAAATCGGTAGTACCGACAACCACACAGGGAGCCGCAACTTATCAAGGGCATCAATACTACTAATACCCTATCGGCTATACTAACTCAATAGGATAAGGCCAGATCTATAATCATTGTTAATCTAATGGTTGAAACTTAATGACCCCCAAAGTCATGTCTATGACTTAGGGGGAGTTTGGCCATACCTAAAGATCATGCCACATTTAGTTATACAACAAAGGAGAATGGAGAAGAGAGAAAGGAGAGGAGAAAGCAATGTTCTGGGTGGTTTGTACACTTCCAGTGGCCCAATTTGCAGTCAGAAGATGGAAAATCACCATGTTCGTCAGGAGGAACCATCCGTACCGTCTTTCTCTAGGAACTTTTCCTTGATCTTGATTTTTTCTTCCTTCTATTATTCCTTTTCTATGTGTAGAGTGACTGAAATCATACAGGGCTGATCCCCTTATTCCTAAGGATATGGGAGTAGCTTGGGTTTGCATTGTAATTGACAGTTATAATTTAATATATTTGTTTCTCTTAATTACTGGACATAATTCTATGAGAACATCATGAATTTTCTATGCTTGATCACCATGGGTAATTTTTTAGACCATTAATTACTTTGAGATAGGGAATAAGGGTTGGAAAACTCATACTTATACATATTTTATATCTCACCTCAAGAGAGGGCTTACGAATGTGAAGAGAATAACCTAAATATTTCAATAAAACACCTGATTAATAATACAATTGCTATGAGATTGGGATTGATATTAGGTTGGGTAGTGAATTATGCTATGAGAGTGGGTAATTCTTGCTATAGGTCTCTTTGTCCAGGGTTAGGAGAAATTAGTATGAATGAAATGATGTTCATTGCAATGTGAACCGTGGTGAAACCACAATCCTAAGGAATTTATTCCACTTGTGATCATAACCAATAATCCAGTTTTAATTCTTGCAAATTAGTTATTAATTCAACCAAGTCATGTTTTTTTCCAGGCCTAGCTGATTAGTAAATTGTTAGTTGTAGTTTCTGGATACACATTTTCTCCGTGTTTGATATTCGGTCCTCTTTAGACCTTTATTATATTGATATGTGCACTTGCATATTTGACTTGTAGTTTACATGCATCATCCACCTATGATCAAAAGTCCCTTAATGCACACTCCTCTAAAGGGGGTGACTCGACCTAGCCATGGCCATGTGCTAGCTAAGTTTTTTTAGCTTGGTCTCCCAAACTATCGTTCCAAGAGCTCATGTCCTTGCAATGTTGTCATGTGTGACATGCCGACTTTGTGGAAAATCACAGTTGATGAGAACAATAATCCGAAAGGGTATAAATGGCCAGGAAAGTGGTCAGGGGCATCTATCTTGAATCGACAAACCTCACTGGAGGGTCAGTTGATGAAAAGGGTGACCAAGGCTTGAAAACCCAATAAGGGGGGCAACATTGTTGTCATGAATAGGGAGAATGGGGAGAAGGAAAATGGAGGGTATTTGGTGTGAGAAAGTGAAGAAAAATACATGGGAAATGATAGGGTAGAAGAAACATAGCTAAAGAGGGCGTTAATTTGTCCCAAAGGTGTGTAGAATAGCCAAATTGACTAGAGCAAAGGCTTTTGTACCTTGCCTAACGAAAGGTAGAAGACACACCCTTCAGTGTTGGGTTAGCGACCCGTGGCCCCAAATTCCTATCCTCTAATTATCCGAAGGGGAGAGGAGATATCCCCGACTTGGATAAGTAATGTTTTAAATGTGGTACTTTGTAAATTGTGCAAAAGACATAATGTTTTAATTGTAACTGATTTGTACAAAATTTTTACGTTATGTCATAAATTTCTTCTACTTATTGCACAAACTGGTTGGATCTAAGATGATAATATTGAAGGCACTCAATATTCTAAATTTATGTATATAAGTCTAATTATACACTCAATTTTAGATAAATGATCATAATGTGGTATTTATTCAAATCCAAATTATTCGTTGAGGATAATATGACTCAAAGTCATCCAACTAAAGGTAGGTGAGGTTATTGTATAGAATAGAGTGTTTTATAAGTCTAGACATGCATTATTGGAAGAGTGAGAAAAATTGATGTCGTTTTAGTTGGTGTCTATTGATGCATGTGTTTTTAGTTGTTATTTCAGGCACATTTTTCCTTGATTTCATGTGCAAATTAGTAATTTATTTGATTTATTATGCATGAAATGACATAGACAACCTATTTCTATTTAATGCATCAAATTATATGATTTTTACTATCTTATGTAATATTTTACGCATCCCAAGTGCTTATGATGTTTTTCTGCATTTTTAGGTACAAGGAAGAGCTACAGACTCGGTGCCATCGACCTGAAAATAGTCGGTGGTATCGACTTGATGACAGTGATGGACCCAAAAGCTCACCCAAAGTTGGTTCTACCGACTACTAAAGTCGGTGGTACCAAATTATCATTAGTACGCCCCGACATGGATCAAGAAAACTCAGTGCTACCGAGTTAACGTTGGAGAGGCATCTCAAAAACCACATAACTCGGTGCTATCAAGTCTGTCAATAGTACCAACAGGATCAGGATCGTGTGATCTAACCTAAGTGACTCAGTACCACCGACTCACCTAGTCGGTACTACCAAGTCTGCCTGATCAGGCCATCTGCAGATTTCACTCTAATTCAACGGTGGACATTATTTCGTACCCTAAGTGCCTTTTATGACTTAGGGGGATAACGACCAGAGAGAGGGAAGGCATCCGTTTTCATTTCATGATGACTAGAGAGAGTAAAAAGAAGAAATGAGGACTGGAAGCTTTGACCGAGAAGATCCGAGCACCTCCGGAGGACGACTCTACAGCTGAAAGACAACATAACGCTCGTACGATAGAGGGGATCTTCTAGATGGGAGGAGATTCATGTGTTACCTTAGTTTCTTCATGTTTCTCATATTTTTCTTATTTCCTCCCATGTATTCGTCGATAAAAACCATGCAAGGCTAAAAACCTTTATTCCTTAGAATATGAGAGTAGCCCTGCTATACATTGTGATTGATTTCCATGCATTAATATCAGTTTTATCTCTTTCTACTAGATATAAATCTATGAAAACTTTATGTTCTACTTGTGATTGATCACCATGAGTGGATTAATTGATGCCTAGTCATCTCAGGAGAGAGGTTGAGGGTCAGAGAGCATAGATTTACCTATCTACTGTAGACTATGGGAAAAGTGGAGTGTGAATGGGAGGAGAAACCCAGAGAATAATTGTAAAGCATCTAACTAATCAACCAATAACTGCGAAAGTGGGATTGGCATTAGATTAGGTAGTGATTTATACTGTGAGAGTAGGTAATTTTAGCTACAAGACCCTTATCTATGGATTGAGGAATAGATATTAGTGTGTGTGAAGTCAGTTATTAGTGTTGTCTGTGGTGAAACCACCGTCCTAAGGAATTAACCTCATCTCTGATTAATTCAACCTTTAATTCACTTTATTTCTATCTTTGTTCTTTCACTCAACCGTTTACAACTGACTTAGCTGATTTGACTACAATTAGTAGTAGTCTACTGGAGAAATGCTTCCCCATGTTTGACTCGGGCCTCACAAGGCCTTATTACTTCAATACGTTCACTTGTGTACTACGCATGGTAAACGCATGTCAAGTTTTTGGCGTCGTTGCTGGGGCAGCGGAAACATCCAACACTATGAGTGTTGTGGTCAACCACTCTAGGCCAAATGTTTCTTTTTATTTTCTTTTATTTTATCATTTTTAAATTTCCTTGAGCTGAACCATAAGATCTTTTTGATACATCATAAATTTCTTGTGCTAATACCTACTTTCAACTATTTTAGGGAAACTAGTGCATGGTGTGTACCAGGGCCATAGAATATGGAGAATCGTCCTCAATAGGCTTTGGACAAGTAGAGCTCTTACATGGAGAAGGGAGTCCGATAGATTTGTGGACATGTTTAACCGAACACCTCCACCGACACCTCCACCTGAGAGACCTGTGACACAAGAAGAACCAAGGATAATAGAAATGGAGGGAGAAGAAGAAATACCAATATAGGAAAGGATAAAGGCTTAGTCAACTACAGACCAGAAAGGGCCCTTGAAAAGATAAGCCAACAATGTGGGCAACTACAAAATAGATCCTGGACTTGTTGCCTTAGTCAAATCTCAAGCGTTTCATGGCCATCCGTATGAAGATCCAATGACACATATTAGTAATTTCATGGAGAACTATGAAATGGACAAGATAGATTGGATCCTAGTGACTACAATATATCTTAAGTTGTTCTCATCTTCATTGGCAGATAGTGAAAAATCGTGGTTCAACAATCTTGATGATGAGATCATTGAGACATGGGACCATATGATAGATGCATTCTTCAAGCACTATTTCCCTCCACAAAAGATGAATGATCTAGTGAAGAAGATTCACAACTAAAAATAGAAAGAAGATGAGTCATATTCAGAGGCATGGGAAAGGTTTCAATATATGCTGAGAAAAGTGCCTCATCATGGCATTGATCTACTGGTGCAGGGCAAGATTTTCTATTATGGCCTACACAAGGGGGAGAGAACAACTCTTGATAGTGTAGGAGGAGGCTTCTTCCTCAACAACAAGCCCGCTTGCTGCCATGAAATCCTCAAGAACCTGTCTAAAAATCAATCATTGGGAGAAGAAAGAGAGCCAGCGACAACCATCAAGAGTGTCGGAGAATCCAAGGTGATATCTACTTTAAACAAGAAGTTAGACCTCATTGCTAAGAAGCTATGTGCTACAGATAGAGCTCCTACTGAGGAAGAAAAAGAAGAGTGTAAGTATGTGCATCAGGGGAAATACAGGAGCAATGATTATTCTTAGAGGAAAGACCCCAAATTTTCTTGGAAGGATCCTAACAACTTCCAATAGGATCCATCACAGGTGCAACAGTAGCATTCTAAGCCACAAAAGTATGGTGGCCAAGCACAATATCAACCAGAGCAGTAGAAAATTGACAAGATTGAAGAAATGTTGGGTAAGTTGTTGAGTCAGAATGAGATGCAGATTGCACAAACTCAAAGGGATCTTCAAAATAAAGGGGCACATATTCGCAACATAGAGAAACAGATATCTCAGATAGCGACAGATATGAGTGCATTAAAGTAACCAACTCAACAAGGATTTCCGGCGAACACCAATGTACCTTTTGAGAATCAACATGTAAAGGTTATTCTGCTACGTAGTGGCAAGAAACTAATGAATGATGCATCACACTTAGGAGTTACTGAAAGAGCTACAAATCAAACTATACTAGTGGATGCTGAAAAACCAGACATGGAAACACAGGAGAAGACAGTAGCGGAGCAAGTTGATGATGTTGGGGGTAATAAAACTTAAGCTTATATCCCACCTCACTAGAGGGAACCTGTAGTTCCTGTTCCCTTTCCAAATAGTTTGAAAGCGATTAAGATGGACCGACAGTTCAAGAAATTTCTAGACAATTTTCGAAAGTTATCTGTGAACATTCCCTTGATATACGCTATTGAGTAGATACCATGCTATGGGAAGTCTTTGAAGGATATAATTACAAAGAAGAGAAAGATATCAGAGTCTGATGTCATGGTTCTGAAAGAATAGGCTAGTGCCTTCATCTTGGGGACACCACCCCCTAAAAGACAGGACCCATGGTGCTTTAATATCACTTGCTTCATAGGCAAGACAAAATTTAGAGAGGCTCTATGTGATTCAGGGGTAAGTATAAATCTGATGACTCTATCTACCTTCAAGAAGCTCAGACTTAAGGAATTCGAGAAGTGCAACATGAAAATCTAGTTGGCGGACAACTCAGTGGTTAAGCCATATGGTATATGCGAGGATGTCCTGGTGAAAGTGGATAGGTTTGTCTTTCCTACATATTTTGTTGTGATGAAAATATAGGACGACCATGGCAATGAGCTTCTACTTGGAAGACCATTTCAAGTCAATGCAGACATGATACCTGAGATGGGAAGAGGACATCTGACTATGGGAATCCAAGATGACAAGTTCGAGATCAAGATTCCAGAGCACTCTCAAGCCATGGGAGATAAGGTGCAACCCAACATGTTTTAGCACATGGATAGAAAGTTTTCTCTATTTCTAGGGAAGTCGTTCCTATATAAGCCCCATGTTATGACTAAAGTAGAAAAAGGAACTCTAGCAGTGGACATCCTGGAAAATACAAAGGTGATGTCGCTGACTCAAGCAATGTGCTACCCGAATGATGAGGGAGATGACTATGACCCTGCTTCCGAAGAAGAAGCCATAGTTGATTCTGTGAAACAGTCATCACCCAAGCTACCCATAGAAGCGTGCTTAACAAATAGAATAGAGGACAACATTTGTAGTAACCATACAGAGGAGTGCATTTTAATGTTGGAGGCAGTTCCTTGCTATTATGCAAGGCCTTTGAAAACCTTGGACCACCGCCCCCACTATTAGTCCTGCCTCTATTGAGACCGCATGACTCATTACCACTGCACCTGAAGTACATCTTCTTAGCTACATAGGAAAATCTCCCAGTGATTATATCATCTTCATTGAGTGGTGAAGAGGAAGGAAAGCTACTCACCGTGCTGAAAAACCACCGAGCTATATTCAGGCAGTCCATAGTTGACATTAAAGGGATATCTTCAACCTTGTACCAACACAAGATCTAGCTCGAAGAAGGATATAAGGCAATTGTCCAACCTTAGAGGCATCTCAATCCAATTATGACTGAGATGGTGAAGAAGGAATTCGTCAAGCTGCTATCAGTAGGTATAATCTACGCAATCTCTGATTCAATGTGGGTTATCCCTACCCAGGTAGTTCCTAAGAAAGTGAGGATCACAATCACTACAAATGTGGTTAATGAATTGATTTCCACTAGGCTAGTGATGGGATGGCAAGTGTGCATAGATTATAGCCATTTAAATGCAGCCACTCGTGAAGATCATTTCCCTTTACCCTTTATTGATCAGATCTTGGAATGATTAGCTGGTCGTTCACACTTTTGATTTCATGATTGGTATTCTAGGCATAATCAAATTAACATAGAGCCTAAGGATCATGCGAAAATCACTTTCACCTGCCCTTATGGCACGTTCACATACTAACGGATGCCTTTTGGTCTTTGTAACACCCCTGCTACATTTCAACACTATATGCTCACCATTTTTTCTAAATTGGTAGAGTTGTTCTTAGAGGTTTTTATGGATGATTTTTCTATGTATGGGGAATCTTTCAATGATTGTCTATATAACCTTGATAGGGTGCTATAGAGATGTGAGGACACTCACCTAGTTCTAAACTGGGAGAAGTGTCACATGATGGTAAGTGAAGGGATCATTCTTGGACACAAGGTTTCCGACAAGGGCATGGAAGTGGATCCAATAAAGATTGAAGTCATCTCCACACTACCTCCACCGACATCAGTGAAAGGAGTGAGGAGCTTTTCAGGACACGTTGGATTCTACCGCCATTTTATTAAGGATTTCTCAAAAATTTCCAAACCATTGTCTGAACTTTTAGAGAAAGATGTCAAGTTTTCCTTTGATGAGCTCTATTTAAAAGCTTTTGAAATTCTTAAAAGAAAAACTGATCTCCAAACCTATTGTGCATGCTCCTGACTAGAGCCTTCCCTTTGAGCTGATGCATGACGCATCAGATTATGCAGTAGGAGCTATGTTGGGTCAACGCAGAGACAAGACTCCAACTGTCATATATCATGCATCGAAGACTTTAAATGATGCATAGTTGAATTATACCATTACTGAAAAAGAATTGTTGGTGGTAGTGTTTGCTTTTGAAATTTTTTTTCCAATAACCAGTTGGGGCTAAAGTGATAGTTTGGACTGACCATGCTGCCATCAAATACTTGTTACAAAAGAAAGACTCCAAACCCAAATTGATTAGGTGGATCCTTTTTCTTTAGGAATTTGACATTGAGATTAGAGACAAGGCAAGGGTTGAGAATGTTGTATCTGATAATTTGTCTAGATTGGAAAGGGTGGACAAAAAAGATATAGCCATCCCCATTATTGACGAATTCCGGGATGATAAATTTTTTGCAATTAAAAATGATGATCCTTGGTTTTAGATATTGTTAATTACCTAGCTTGTTAGGAATTGCTTGCAGATTGGGGGTACCAAGAGAAAATATGAGTTTTCCACTCATTATAGTTTTATATTTGGGATTACCCAATTCTTCTTAAGAAATTTAGGGATGGACTATTAAGAAGATGTGTACCCAAATGTATGGTAGAGAGTATCTTGTCACATTATCATTCTTTACCCATAGGTGGACACCATGCCATCTCTAGGACTGCGGCTAAAGTCTTAGAGAGTGGGTTTTATTATCCTACCTTATTTAAGGATGCTTACAACTTTGTTCGTCATTGTGAGGCATGTCAATGTGCAGGTAATATCTCTAAGAGACATAAGATGCCCTTGAATGTGTTTTAGGAAGTTGAAGTTTTTGATCTTTGGGGTATAGATTTCATGGGCCCATTTGTGTCCTCTAATTCCAATCTTTATACATTACTTGCAGTTGATTATGTGTCTAAGTGGGTGGAAGCAATTCCAACCCACACCAATGATGCACAGGTAGTGTGCAAGTTTGTGAAGGAATACATTTTATGCAGGTTTGATGTCCCCGATATGTGTCGCTTAACACACCAATCACAAATATTGTTAATCCTAGAGTTTAAACCTTTTAACTTTTCGATTAAGGCTAGTATGGAAAGGGTCGAATCCCAAAGGACAACTTTTTAAGATTGTTTCTTCTTAAGACAATTGTTTGAAAAACCAATTTATTTGTTTTTGATATTTTCAGATTTAGAATAAGAATGTAAAAGTCGGTTTGGCTGATGATTGATTACACTCAGAAAGAAAATTATAGAAACTAAAGAAGCACTAAACAAGAATTTTATTTGCCATACAAAAAAGGTAAACAAAGTTTATTATTAGCACGAGAAACTGTTGTGAATTGAAAAGACTAAAAACGAAGACAAATGAGACAGTCAATGATTGAAATCAAAGTAAAAGAATTGAGACTTTAGGGGTTTTCATCACCTTAGCCATGGAAAGAAAATGAATTAATAATTAATCGACAAATAGGCAACGACACGTGAATCACAAAAACCCACAAAAGATGAACTCCACATGAGCCCATTGGTCTTGGAGCTCATGTTTCCTACTTTGTCATCCAAAAAGAGATAAATACGCATTCATATCAGAATCTCTATGTGAATTGGTTTAATTGTTCTAAACCCAGATTACCATGGTCATTTCCATCCGAGTTAACATATACATCTAAGCGAGTAATTACTGCACTAGATCATCGATTAAATAAACCAATCACCATCTAAAGAATTTGATTAAATCCGATTCGATCAAACCATGTCTAAGGGGCTATTTCCCTTGCCTCGATAAGGAACTAGTACTCATGATTGAGGAGAAGGGGGAGATGGAGGAAGAAAGTACCTTGGCCATAGTCTAGCCTAAAATAGGAAATTAATCCTTATGCTAGAGACAATGAAATGGCCAGGTTCTTAATTCTTGCTCCAGAACTAAAGAAAGGGGGAAAGGAGATCTAGATCTAAAAAAAGGGAATAAAAAGAGCTGAGAAACAATCTAAGAGTAAACAATGCTTCAATAAATAAATTACTTTATTGCAGAACTAGAAGAATACAAGATTGAGTTGCTCTGAGAATTCTAGTACAAAAGTAAAAATCTAAGATGCCCCAAGGAGGAGGAAGTGCCCCTCCTTTTATAGGAGAAGGAGGGGAGGAAGCCCTAAGAGAATACAAAGAGTTTGAGGCTATTGGAAAGACCAAAGTTAAAGAACAATGATTGTCAATCCTTGATTGCTCACTCTAGTATGTTTTGTAGATTTTCATAATTTAGACTTTAAAATGTATTTATCCTTTGTAAAACGCTCATAAGAGGCCTAAAAATATATATTTCCTGTATAACTTGGAATTATCTTTCAAAAACATATTTATATTCCAAATTTAGAATTTATATGTGGAAGTTATGACTGTTTTGGTGAGAGGTATATCAGACTCTATAGGGAAACGTGAGGCTACGTTTACTGGTTAATTGAGTTGTCAATTAAATGCCAAAATCACTGCAAAATATTCCTTTTCTATAGCCAATAAAAACCACTTTTCAGTCCATGCTTGATCTTGAAATTCCGCCTTTAGACGCAAAAGATATGCCTATTTTGGTGACGGGTATCTCAGGCACTGTGGGAACATTTGAAAAGCATCATATCTTCATCTTTTATTATCTCGATTTAAATACTTAGATAATTCTTGAAAATTAAGAGAAATCTCATAAGAATTCTAGAAGAGAATATCGAGAAGATGAAAGTGCTATTTATTTTTGAATTAAGCTAAAATTAACAAAAAAGTCCTAATTATTATTCTAAATGAAGCAAAGATAAGAGATGAATATGCATTCATCAAAATACCCCAAACATAAAATTTGCTTGTCCCGAGCAACATTAAAATCAAGAAATACTTCCAAGACATACTCTCAACCTATCATCCTCACTCTCCTAACAACCACTTGATTCCTTCCACCAAAATATGGCAAGCGACCCTGACTTCCTGAATTCATGAAAAGTGACTTTTAATATTTCCTACTTCACACACTTGCATTTATTCAAGACCTGTAATAAAATAGATTTTCATTTCACCTTTGCATTTGGTACTCCATTTTTTTTAAATTTACACAAGAACATTGCTGATTTTGGATGGTTGGGGTTTTTGTAGTTTTCCCCTGGGTAGAAAATTGGAGTGAAGGAGGTATGGAAGAAGAATGGTCTCTCCTCTATTCGACTCGAGACCTTTTAATTTAGTGGACATGCAATTACATTGACCTCATTTTTTCTTTGATTTTTGGTGATACACCCAATTGCATGGGTATGGAAGAAGCAGAAGAGGGGAAGGGGTGCCACCCCAAACTTAGCGTTTTAGGCACTATTGGCTTTTTATTTTCTTTTTGATGAATGGAAAGATTTATAAGTGGTGGAAGAAGAGTATAAGAGGTTGTTCTTGTGCAACTATTTTTTATTTTCATCTTTTTTTAGAGTACCATGCATTGGTTCAACTATTACCGAATCATGCAAAAAATCAAGAAAATTTATACAAGTTGTACATCATAAGAAAGCATCACTCTTGAATCCGATCAATCCTCTATGGCTTGCCATCTTTTTCAAGGAGTGATTATTATTTGAGGTCCTAAGTGACAGGAGGATTTCTAGTCATGAAAGTTTCAAAATATTTGTTGCAAGGCAGTCACATCATTAAGGGGAGTATTTTGACAAATGGTTATATCAAGGCTGACTAGATATGGGCCAATTATACTATGAAATAATAAAAAAAACTAACTACATGAAACATGTAAAACAAAGAAAAGATACTAAAAGGGAAAGAAAAGGGGTGGAAACGTACCACCCATCCCCACCCTAAACTTAAAACTTTGCTCGTCCCGAGCAAAATCAAAATCCAAGACGGGGGAAAAGAATCACTGTGGTGGACGATGAGGGATGATGGAAGCAACTCCCCAAAAGAGAAGAACAACTAAAAAATAACAAGGGTGATGATGTTAGAAAAAAAACATAAATATGCAAAAATTATTTGGGTTGCCTCCCAATAAGTGCCTAGTTTTATGTTGTGGCCCGACAAGAGATGGATCAGTCTATTGGCATTCTGAGGAAGTTGTGGGGTCGGATAGGTTTAGATCTTTCAAAGATGAATAGTTGTTTGAATCTGAAGCGACAAGGTCTTCAGTGGTGATGCATCTTTTAAGTCGATGCCCATTAACCTTAAATTCACCCAAAACTTTATACGAAAGAAGAAAGGCGCCATGTAGATAGGCATACTTGACAATGTAGGGGCCATACCATCGTGACTTGAGTTTTCCAGGGAAAAGTCGTAATCTTGAATTAAAAACTAAAACTCGATCCCCTTCTCTAATGTCTTTATGCTTAATGTGACCATCATGCCACATTTTGGTTCGGTCTTTGTAGATTCTAGCATTTTCGTAGGCACTCATTCTAAGTTCATCAAACTCATTCATTTGTATAAGACATTTATCTCCAGCCATAGAAAGGCCAAAATTTGAACTTTTGATGGCCCAGCTGGCCTTGTGCTCTAATTATATTGGTAAGTGACATGACTTTCTGTAGATCAGTCTGAAGGGGGTGGTACTAATGGGTGTTTTGTAAGTAGTACGATATGCCCATAGAGCATCATTGATTTTTAACACCCAATCTTTCCTAGTGCGTCCAAAATTTTTTCTCTAAAATAGATTTGATTTGTCTGTTGGGTACTTCCACTTGCCCACTGGTCTGAGGATGGTAAGGAGTGGCGACTTTGTGGTAAATCCCATATCTTTTCAAAAAGCCTCAAAACATTTCTCCAAAAAATGGGATCCCCCATCGGAAATGACGGTGTGAGGGACTCCAAATCTAGGAAAATGATGCCTTTAAAGAGTTTCTTAACAGGTTTAGAGTCACAAGTTTTAGTGGGTATGGCTTCAACCCACTTTGACACATAATCGACTGCGACTAAAATGTAAGAAAACCCATAAGAAGAAGGAAATGGGCCCATATAGTCAATCCCCCAAATGTCAAAAATCTCTAATTCCTGCCAAGAGGTGAGAGGCATTTGGTCACACTTGGAAATGTTACCCATCCTTTGACATTGGTCACATGAGATCACATAATCATATGAGTCTTTGAAGATGGTGGGCCAAAAGAATCCGCATTGCAGGACCTTTCTAGCTATTTTTGGGAACTCATATGACCACCATAGGGGCCAGAGTGACATTGTTCCAGAATGACAATGCTTTCTTCATGGGATACACAACGATGATATAAACCATCGCCACAAAGTCTAAAAACATAAGGTTCATCCCAATAATAATTTTTGACGTCATGTAAAAATTTATCTTTAGAGTGTCCCGTATACTCCGGGTGCAATACACTTGCAGCTAAATAGTTCACAAAATTGGAAAACCTAGGGAATTGGGAATCTACCTTGAGTAGTTGGTCATCGGGGAAAGATTCATTTATGGGGTTTTCATCAATGGGGCTATAGCTTAGTCTACTTAGGTGGTCAGCCACGACATTTTCAGACCCCTTTTTGTCTAGAATTTCTAGATCAAACTCCTACAATAACAAAATCCATCTTATGAGTCTAGGCTTGGCATGCTTCTTGGTCATAAGATAGCGAATGGCTGCATGATCAATGTAAACAATAACTTTTGAACCAACAAGGTATGATCAAATTTATCGAATGCATAGACAATGGCTAACATTTCTTTTTCAGTGACAGTGTAATTTCGTTGAGCCTCATCTAAGGTCTTGGATGCATAATAAATGACATGGTGTTTCTTGTCAATTCGCTGTCCTAAAATGGCACCTACAACATGATCACTAGCATCACAAATGATTTCAAAGGGAAGGGCCCAGTCTAGTGCACGAATGATTAGAGTGGTTGTGAGGACATTTTTCAAACATAGAAAGCTCTACATGCATGCCTTAACAAAATGGAAAGGAATCTCCTTTTGAAGAAGATTGGTGAGAGGTTTTGTGATTTTGGAAAAGTCACGGATGAATCGTCGATAGAAGCTGGCATGTCCTAAGAAGGCTCAGATATCTTTTACTGAGGTTGGTGGAGGAAGCTTGGTGATGACCTCATCTCATCTTTGTCCACTTCAATGCCTTGGTTGCTCACCTTATGGCCTAGAACAATACCCTCCTTAACCATGAAGTGACACTTCTCCCAATTAAGGACTAAGTGTGACTCAATACATCTATCAAGGATAAGGGAGAGATTTTGAAGGAAAGAATCAAAACTATCTCCATAGATAGAGAAATGATCCATGAACACTTCCATGACTGTTTTGGTTAATCCTAAACAAATGGCAGACATACATTTTTGAAAAGTGGCTGGTGCATTGCACAAGACAAAGGGCATTCATCTAAAAGTGTATGTACCAAAGGGACATATGAAGGTGGTTTTGTCTTGATCTTCAGGATGGATACGAATATGATAAAATCCTGAGTAGCCATCTAGATAACAAAAGTATTGTTGATGGGCTAAGCGTTCAAGAACTTGATCTAGGAAGGGAAGAGGGAAGTGGTCTTTCCTAGTTGCGTTGTTGAGCTTCCTGTAGTCAATGCATATTCTCCACCCTGTGATTGTGCGAGTGGGAATGAGCTCATTCTTCTCATTATGAATGATAGCAGTCCCTCCCTTTTTAGGAACAACTTGAACTGGGCTGACCCATAGGGAGTCAGAGATGGGATAGACGATTCCTGTTGTCAAAAGATTAATCACCTCTAGACGAACTACTTCCTTCATGTTGGGGTTGAGTTTTCATTGTGGATCTCGAGATAGTTTGTGCTCTTCTATCATTGGGATTTTGTGGATGCAGATGGATTGATCTATTCCAACTAGATCTTCCATTTTGTACCCCAAGGAAGCTCCTTTTTTTCTAAGTTCACCCATAAGTTTGGTTTCTTGTTTGAGAGGAAGGGCATAATTTATTATGACAAGGTACAATTCTAGCTCATCAAGAAAGACATATTTCAGGCCTATGGGGAGAGTCTTCATTTCTGGGGCCTTTGGTGGTTCAGGCTTTTCTTCTGTGGTGGAGATCATCTTATGGTCTTCAATTTTAGCATTGGGGATCTCCTCAAAGTTATCTAAATGAATCTTGAATTGATTTAATGGTTCATTGTCAAAATCACATTTGGTGGGGATAGTGAGAGCGATGTGAAGGGGGTCATCAACTAACTCCCATTCCTGCCTTAATTGGGATAATTTATCAATGCAATCAAGGAGGTAGACCTTTTCCTTAAGACTAGGTCCCCTCATGGTTTCAAACACACTAAACTCTAGGGTTTGCTTCCCTAATCTTAAGAAAATGGTACCAGCCTCAACATTAATCAAGGCACATGTAGTGGCTAAGAAGGGACATCCAAAAATGAGAGGGTAGAATAAGTCTTCCTTGATGTCCATGATCACAAAATCACAGGGGACATATGCCTCTTTTCCAACTTTAAATGGAATGTCTTCTATGATTCCCATGGGTTTGGTCGTGGATGAGTCCACCAGTTGGATAGTCATGGCTGTTGGTAACATGTCATTGAATCCTAGTCTTTTGCAAAGGCTATAGGGCATGATGGATATACTGGCTCCTAAATGTGCTAGGCCCTTTCTACAAGCATTGTCACCTAAGTAGCATCCTATTCCAAAAGAACCTGGATCCTTCTGTTATTTAGGCATCTTACTTAGGATTATGTCTGAAGTGGTCCTAGCAAGTTTAACAATATTGTATTCTTTAGTAACATACTTCCTAGTCAAGAGAGATTTCATGTACTTGGACTAGGCGGGCATGTTTTCCAAAGCATCAAGGAAAGGAATGTCTACATGTATTTTTTTTCATAGCATCCCTAAATTTCATGAAGCGGGCATCAAGTCTTGTTTGTTTGAGGTGGGCTTGGTAGGGAGGTCGGGGTTTGTAGATTGGTTCTTCGTCTTCTGCCTGAGGGGTTTCAGGTATGGATGGTTTGGGTGTAGCTTCAGGTTCAACAACTACCATGTCCTCATCCTCAAATTCTAGAGGTGGGTCTGAAGAATTTTATGGAGGGGGGAGAGGAGTGTACCTTTCTTAAATGAGTGGAGACAACCTTGAGTTGTTCGGGATGTTTGGGGTTATTTTCAGGTTGCCCTGTAAAAGTTCCGCCAAGGGGTTTCTGTTGGGAAAACAACCGAGCTAGCTGGGCGTCAGTCGCCTTTTGATGAGCTTGTTGGGCAATTATGATTTGCTCCAAGGAAGCTATTCTTTCATCAGCTGAGGGGGTGGAGGTAGGAACATTTGGTTGAGGGGGTGGTTGATTGAGCTTTTGAGGGGGAAGGTTTAAGTTTTGAAATTGTTGTCCTTGATATGGTGGTCAGGTTGGAGAATTTCCTCGGTAATTTCCTTGGGTTCCAAAGCTCCTTTGGTTGTTGTACGGGAATCCAGGTGGTGGTCGATTGTTGCCTTGAGGGTAGGGAGGCCTTTGTTGGGATTGGAGTTGGCTAGAGTTCTGGGCACCTCAGGGGTTTCCATATTGGAAACCAGGGTGGTTTCTAGTCTGGTTGGGGTTGTAGTAACCTGGCCTATTATGGTATGGATTGAATTGAGATCTTCTAGCTGTTGTCCCATTTTGGGTTGCATGGGAATGTTGTAGAGGTATTGACAGTGAAGGGTGGTGTGATCATATCCTTCGAAAATGCCACAGAGTCCACATATTTTATTTGTTGGGTGACTCCCTAAGAGTGCCTAGGGATGACTCTAACCAATCTTGTTTTAAGGCAATTAATTTGAGGCTTTCTGATATGCTTTGGATATCATGATTAACTTCTTCCTTGGCTACCTTAAGGATTCCACCAATTCCCCTTCTATCCCTTGTTTCAGAAGCTCGTTTGACTACTTCCCATGCACTAGTCAAACTTTGATGCATGCAATTTCCTCCAGATGAGGAATCGAGAAAGAATTTGGTATCATCATCAACGCCACGATAGATGATCTCTATGATCTGGGCTTAAGATATATCAGGGTGAGGGCACTTCCGAAGTAAGTCTTTGAACCTTTTCCAGGATTCTCCTAAAGATTCTCCTGGGGATATGTAAAAGTGAGTGATTTGACCCCTGAGTTCATAGGTGAGAGAAGGGGGGTAAAATTTCTCAAGAAACTTGCTTTGTAGAACTTCCCAAGTTGTGACATGTTCTTCACTCTCCATAGTGTTGTACTAGCTACTAGCTTGGCCAGAGAGGGAATACTTGAACAATCTAAGGCGGATGGCATCTTCAGAGATCCCTGGGAGTTTGTTCAGAGAGCAAAGGTCAATGAACCTTTGAAGATGATCTTGGCAACTTTCCCCATTGTTGCCTGAGAAGGGATTGGCTTGAATAATTGCGATCCATTGGGTTCAGATCTCAAATTGGGCGGCAATGATGTCAGGGGGTATGACCGGATGTTGTGCATATGCAATTTTGGGAACAGAAAAGTCCTTTAGTTGTTTTTGCCTTTCGGCTTCCCTCCTATCGGCTTCTATGGTTCCTTGTTTAGCCCTATAGGCTGCTCATAAAGCGGCTTCCCTTTCTACTTGTTCAGATTGGATGAGCTCTCTTTGAGCTGTGAGAGCTTGGTCGATCCTACGGGCAACTTCTTCTTCATTCATTCTTGTTTGATTTTGAAAGTTTAAACGATGAAAAGTCCTTTCTATCTCTGGATCAAACGATTGAAAGTCATCCTTCGGGCGTCACATGCACAAATAAAGCAGTTAATCATGTGTAGAAAAAATGGACTGTCGGAATGGAAACTCGACAGAAGGAGGAGTAGCACTTCCGGAATGTTACTCGAAAGGCATAAAAAAGGGAAAAAAGTTTTTCAAAAAATTTTGGGGTTCGAAAGAAACAATTTCGTTGTCCCCAGAAATGACGCCAAATTGATATGTGTCGCTTAACACACCAATCACTAAGATTGTTAATCCTAGAGTTTAAACCTTTTAACTTTTCGGTTAAGGCTAGTATGGAAAGGGTCAAATCCCAAAGGACAACTTTTTAAGATTGTTTCTTCTTAACCCAATTGTTTGAAAAACAAATTTATTTGTTTTTGGAATTTTCAGATTTAAAATGAGAATGTAAAAGTCAGTTTGGGTGATGATTTATTACACTAAGAAAGAAAATTGGAGAAATCAAAGAAGCACTAAACAAAAATTTTATTTGCCCTACAAAAAAGGTAAACAAAGTTTATTGTTAGCATGAGAAACTGTTGTGAATTGAAAAGTCTAAAAACTAAGACAAACAAGATTGTCGGTGATTGAAATCAAAGGAAGAGAATTGAGTCTTTAGGGGTTTTGACCACCTTAGCCATGGCGAGAAAATGAATTAACAATTAATTGACAAATAGGCGACGACATGTGAATCACAAAAACCCATAAAAGATGAACTCCACATGATCCCATTGGTCCTGGTTCTCATGGTTCCTAGTTCATCATCCGAAAAGAGATAAATCCATGGTCACATTAGAATCTCTATGCGAATTGGTTTAATCATTCTAAACCCAGTTTTCCATAGTCATTTCCATCTGAGTTAACATATACATCTAAGCGAGTAATTACTTCACTAGACCATCGATTCAATAAACCAATTGCCATCTAAAGAAGTAGATTAAAGATGATTCGATCAAACCATGGATAAGGGGCTATTCCCCTTGCCTTGATAAGGAACTACTCACTCATGATTGAGGAGAAGGGGGAGACGGAGGAAGAAAGTACCTTGGCCATAGTCTAGCCTAAAATAGGAAATTAATCCTTATGCTAGAGACAATGAAATGGCCAGGTTCTTAATTCTTTGCTCCAAAACTAAAGATAGGGGGAAAGGAGATCTATATCTAAAAAAAGGGAATAAAAAGAGCTGAGAAACAATCTAAGAGTAAACAATGCTTCAAGAAATAAATTACTTTATTACAGAACTAGAAGAATATAAGATTGAGTTGCTCTAAGAATTCCAATACAAAAGTAAAAATCCAAGATGCCCCAAGGAGGAGGAAGTGCCCCTACTTTTATGAGAGAAGGATGGGAGGAATCCCTAAGAGAATACTAAGAGTCTGAGGCTATTGGAAAGACTAAAGTTAAAGAACAATGATTGTCAATCCTTGATTGCTCTCTCTAGTATGTTCTACAGATTTTCGTAATTTGGACTTTAAAATGTACTTCGCTTTTGTAAAATGCTCATAAGAGACCTAAAATATATTTTTCCTATAGCACTTACAATTATCTTTCCAAAACATATTTATATTCTAAATTTGGAATTTATATGTTGAAGTTATAACTATTTTGGTGAGAGGTATATTAGACTCTACGGGAAAACGTGAGGCTACATTTAGTGGTTAATTGAGCTGTCAATTAAATGCCAAAATCACTGCAAAATATTCCTTTTCTATATCCAATAGAATTCTCTTTTCATTCCATGCTTGATCTTGAAATTCTTCCTTTAGACGCAAAATATATGGCTATTTTGGTGACGGGTATCTCAGGCACTGCGGGAATATTTGAAAATCCTCATATTTTCATCTTTTATTAGCTTGATTTAAATACTTAGATAATTCCTAAAAATTAAGAGAAATCTCATAAGAATTCCAAAAGAGAATATCAAGAAGATGTAAGTGCTATTTATTTTTGAATTAAGCTAAAATTAACAGAAAAATCCTAATGATTATTCTAAATGAAGCAAAAATAAGAGATAAATATGCATTCATCAGTCCCCTGCCTAATTATTAGTGATAATGGTTCCCATTTCACAAATAGAGAGATTTGGAGGTCTACTAAGAAAATACGGGGTGAAGCATCAAGTGGGTACTCCTTATCACCCACAGACTCAAGGATAGGTTGAGGTGTTCAATAGAGAGGTGAAGAAAATCTTGGAAAGGAGGGTCTCAACAAATAGGATGAACTTGAGCTATGTGCTAGGTGATGCTCTTTGGGATTATAGAATAGCCTACAAAACCCCAATAGGAGCAACACCTTTTTGGGTGGTCTATGGTTATGCATGCCTTCTACCTATAGAGCTTGAGCATAAGGCTAAATGGGCCATGAATAAGTTGAATTTCAACACAGATAAAGCAGGTAGAAAGAGGCTTTTAGAGCTTAATGAATTAAATGAGCTTAGGATGGATGCTTATGAAAGCTCTAGGATATATAAGGACAGGACTAAGAAAATTCATGATAGACACATTCTAAATAGGGTGTTTCTCCCAGATCAGAAAGTCCTCCTTTTCAATTCTAGGCTTAGGCTGCATCCGGGCAAGCTAAGGTCTAAGTGGAGTGGAACATTTGTGATTGAAAAAGTCTTTCCTTATGGTATTGTGAACATTGTACATGGGAACATGTCGTTCCTTATAAATGGCCAAATATTAAAGCACTATTTTGGAGGAGAGGTAGAGCCATAGATAGAGGAGGTGTAACTTTGCACCATTCTATAGATTCTTTCTCTATAGACCGTCTAGTCTAGGACGTTAAATAACGACACATGTTGGGAGGCAATCCAATCTTTATTTTCTTTGTTTTATGTTCAATTTCCATTTTTAGTTGTCACTTAAATTCAATTTATCTAAAATTGGTACCTTGACTCGTTTTTGGAGTGTGTAGTTTACAGTCGGTACCACAGAGTTTCACAGTCGGTGGCACTAAAATAAGGTAAGTGTTTTATCTGCACTAGAAGCACATACTCGATACCACCAACTCCATTGGTCAGTGCCACTGAGTCTCTAAATATCTTTCAAGGGCTCACAAATAAGGACTTGGTACTACCGATTTTTTCAGTTCATACTACCAACTTTTGGATGCGCCCATGTTTGGTATACTGAGTCCTCAAATTCAAAAGCATCGAAAAATTTCACAACTCAATACTTCCGACTCAGAAGTCAGTACTATCAACTCTCCACGTCAGCAATCCGGGTGCTCGCGATCCAACGACCATGATGTGTTTCATCGAGTAGTCGGTGGCACCGATCCAGGACACAAGTTGGTACTACCCACGAGTCATCAATACCACTGACTCAGGGCGATCCCCGCCATCTACGTCAGCCAATCCTGAGCCGTCAATGCAACCAACCACAAATTGTACTAGACAACTCGGTACTATCGACTCAAAAAGTTAGTAGTACCCACTGTCACACTCAGCTATATAAGGAGGGGTGGTGTAGCCATTTTCTTCACACCCTCAACATCCACTCCTCCTACATTCCAGAGCAAGGCTGCACCAGGTGCTGACAGTTTTCCCCGAGCTTCCATTCTCTTAATATCCTTCTTGCATCAACAATATGGCTCCTAGGAGAGAAGTTTCTCCCCCACAGGGTGAGTTGGTCCCCCAGCCAACCCGCATTCAACACCCATCCTCAGAGATAAGGAAGCTCTATGAGGAGTTGTCGACAAGACAGTTCATCCTAATGAGATATGGCAATCACACATTGATCGAGAGGGCAGGCTTTACTGACAACATGCACTGGGTATGTCAGAAGCAATTCATGGAGGGAGATAATCCTTTCTTCAGTGACTGGAAGTCCTACCTAGATCTTGTCCTAGAATTCTTGGTGTCACTTGACATTCTCATCTCCCTCGAGTAGAAGATAGGAGGTGAATGGCAGGAAGGCAATGTCAACTTCTACCTATTCAACAACAACTATTCTCTCACACTGAGGTCCTTCAACCATATCTTCAACTGGGCTCATGTCCCAAAATGCTCGGCTCCATCTGACTTTGACTACAACTTTTCCTAGTGGGAGTTGACTGAGGTGTCGATGGGATTCTATATAAACTGGCACATCAGTTTTGTCACTGATATTGAGCATCCTTTTTCTTGTATGCTTCACTATCTCTGCACCAACACTATTTTTGCTCGATCCAGTCAAGCTCAAAGGAATGTGCAAAAGACGGACCTCCACTTTCTCTACAGACTACTGGAGGGGGAGACTATTAATTTTGGAGCTTTCCTTATGCTCCATATGATTTATGTGAGGCGTAATGTGACAAGGAAGGTGCTGATTTTATTTTGGGGTCTCGTCACCCCTATTTCTCTCCATTTATGCCTTGATTTGTCCACCCTCGAGCCATTGGAGTATACAACAAAGCTGGACCTCCTTCACTTCCGCAAGGCGCATATTCTCCAATACCACCACAATGTGCTATATGTGCATAGCACTCGCTGAGGCATATTTTGGGAGAGGAGCCTTCCTGACCCTATCTTCAACCTATGCAGGGTGAATCATCTCAAGTCGCCACTAAACAAGGGAGTAGCAGAAGATATTCCCAGGGAAGCAACTCAGGGCCACGAAGAGGAGCGCATTGATGAAAATGATGATGACATTGAGGATGTGGAGCCCACCATCCCCATAACCAGAAGAGCGGTCCCACGCAAACGAGCCCGCATATACGTTGCCTCGACTTCCTCAGCCCCACCACCTTCCTAGGAGGAGCAAGACCCATACAACATGGCAGGTATGTATACCATGTTGTAGGAGATCCAGATGGGGCAGCAACAACATCAAGCGACACTGGTCGGCGTGCAGGATATTTAAGGAAGGTTGTACCAGAACTAGTAGGCAATTTATGAGAATGAACACCTTCTCTTGGCCAACTAAGAGAATGTTCACATGTGCCTGTAGCGGATGGATCAGTACCACCAACCTTTCTGTGACAACTATTGGAACTGTGGATACTTCAGGGAGTACCCACAACCGTCTCCAATGCCACCTGCAGACCTCTCCTTCTAGGGGATGTTCTCTCCACACGACCCCAACATGCCACCTCCACCATTCTAAGTCCTGGTACACTATTCTACCTATTGGGTGTGATTATTGAGTACATAGTCATATTCAACCTTAGGGGGTGTGGGAACAACATTCTATCTTTATTTTATTTGCTTTTATCTTTTTAGTTGTTTTTTTTTAATTTTTAGTTGTGCAAGTGTAGGATCCACATCTATCTAGTGTAATTGTGGAATAGTGAATGCATGGTTTTGTTTTCAAATGGATTGTACTCTCTATGTTGTTGTATGAAAATGGTCATATCCTTAAAAGCTTAAATTGCAAAATCTTTCTATAACACCACTTGAGGAAGTGTTTGGATTAGTCAACATTAGGACTTAGGTCATACATGAAAGCCTGAATCAACTCAGGAATGTGAATGATGAAGATTTTGAGCATAAACTGACCAAACCATAACGAGATCTTAAATCAAAATAAAAGAAATAAACCTTTAGATCACCCTGAACACAGGTTAATTAAGAGGGACACATCATAATATAATGAAAGGCATTGTCTCTTAGTTGTGTGATTCCATTTTTTTTCCATTCATTTTTGGCTCACCACCTTAAAAATTTATGAGTACTCCAAGCTATTTTCCTTGATTGCATTGCATGGCACGATAGGAACATATTAGTTAGTTTTCTTGCATTTGAAAAAGGAAGAAAAAACATTGCATTTGTATGCATTAACTTTAGTGCATACATCTTAGCTTGCATAACACAGATCATGTAGTTGCATACATTTCAATATCAGATGCATATTTTCCAGAACATGTGGATTTGATTTTGAGTTATGAAGCTAAAAGTGCAGGGATATACCTCCAAGAAAATTAGAAAAGAAAAAAAAGAAAGGAGAAGAATTATGAAGGCAAGAAAAAAACATAGCCTTTTGAAAAAATATTATTGTTTAAAAGAAACAAGGGGAAAGTGTATCTTGCATGTTTGTTTTACTGATGATTTAATCCACATGTGCATTCTCCAGAGTTGTCAAACAAGCTCAACTCATTAATACATGCATCATTTCATAAAAAGAAGAAATTTTTATGCATTAGGATTCATGCATGACATTCTTTTCATCCATCTAGGTTCATTATTCTCTATGCATAAATAGGTTGGATGTACTTATGAATTTTCATTTGCCACCCATCTTGAACCATTAATTGCTCTTATTGGTAGGCCACTTTAATGATTTATCTCCTCATTCATGCTTATTTGGAGATCTGCTTCCAAATAGTTGGTAGTTAGGAAAGAGCAATTTAGTGTAGGCAATCACACAATATATCAAGTGAATGTCAGAGTAATTATGATGTTAACTGCTTTCTTGATAGTGTTATTGACTTAAGGTGGACATCTTTTATGGAAGTTTTTGGTCACTTTAGAGAATTTATCGGTTCAGTGGTCAGTGATGGCCGGTTTAGGGCTTGATAGGTGGATTTGATTAAGAAAGGAATGTATGTATTATGTCCTTATGCTGACTCTTGTCAAATAGATCCAAGAGAGTGTTGCTTGAGGACGAGAAACATTTAAGCTTAGGGGAGTTTGATGCATGTGTTTTTAGTTGTTATTTCAAGCAAATTTTCCCTTGATTTTATGTGTAGATTAGTCATTTATTTGATTTATTATGCATGATATGACATAGACGAACTGTTTCTATTAAATGCATCAAATTATATGATTTTTACTGTGTTATGTAATATTTTATGCATCCCAAGTTCTTATGATATTTTTAAACATTTTTAGGTACAAGGAAGAGCTACAGACTTGGTGCTACTGACCTGACAAAATTCAGTGGTACCAACTTGATGTCAGTGATGGACCCAGAATCTCACCCAGAGTCGCTGCTACTGACCACTAAAGTCGGTGGTACTGAATTAGCATCAGCAAGCCCTGACATGAATAGAGAAAACTTAGTGCTACCGAGTTTCCAACTCAGTGCTACTGAGTTGATGTCAGAGAAGAAACTCGAAAACAACAAAACTCGGTGCTATCGAGTTAAGTCGATAGTACCAATAGGATCGGGATCGCGCGACCAAACCTAAGTGAATCAGTACCACCGATTCACTTAATCGGTCCAACTGAGTTTTCCTGATTAGTCCAACTGCAAATTTCACTCTAATCCAACAGTGGACATTATTTCGTATCCTAAGAGCCTTCTATGACTTAGGGGGATGATGACTAGAGAGACTAAAGACAGACATTTTCATTATACGATGACAAGATAGAGAGAGAAAAGAACCAAGGATTGAAAGCTTCGACTGAGGAGATCTGGGTACCTCTGAAGGATGATTCTAAAATCGAAATTCATCAAAATGCTCATATGACAGAGGGGATCTTCTAGACAAGCAGAGATTTAGGGGTTACCTTAGTTTCTTCACGTTTCCCATGTTTTTCTTCTTTCCTCCCATGCATTCATCGATGAAAGCCATGCAAGGCTTAAAATCTTTATTCTTTAGGATCTAGGAGTAGCGCGGATATACATTGTGATTGATTTCCATGCATTAATATCAGTTTTATCTCTTTCTATTGGATATAAATCTATGAAAACTTTATGTTCTACTTGTACTTGATCACCATGAGTGGATTGATAGATGCTTAGTCATCTCGGGAGAGAGGTTGAGGGTCGAAGAGTATATATTTACATGTATACTATTCCCTTTGGGAAAAGTGGAGTGTGAACGGGAGGAGAAACTCAGAGAATAATCGTAAAGCATCTAACTAATCAACCAATAACTACGGAAGTGGGATTGACATTATATTAGGTAGTAAATTACACTGTGGGAGCAGGTAATTCTAGCTATAGGCTCCTTATCTAGGGATTGAGGTAATAGATATTAGTGTGTGTGGATTCAGTTATTAGTGTTGTTCGTGGTGAAACCACTGTCCTAAGGAATTCACCCCATCTATGATTAATTCAACCTTTAGTTCACTTTATTTTTGTCTTTGTTCTTTCGCTCAACTCAATTTAACCATTTACAACAGGCTTAGCTGATTTGACTACAGTTAGTAGTAGTCTACTAGAGAAACGCTTCCCCGTGTTTTACTTGGGCCTCACAAGGCCTTATTACTTCAATTCGTTCACTTCCGTACTACACATGGTAAACTCATGTCATCTATCTATTGATCATCTTGTTGTCTTTTTGTGGGTACCTTCCAACGTACCTAAGTCATGGAACCAAAAAATAATATGTATGCTACATGTCATCATGCCCATGTGAAACCATGCATGATAGCCTTGTACATATCATGGTACTAGTTGTGGTGGTCTTAGTATGGAAGTATCCATTAATCCCTAAGGCCTGGTACATGAACTCTGTCCATTTAGTCATAACTTAGTGGGTACTAGACAAGTTCATTATGACATTAATAAAGTTTTCAAATGAGTGAAAAATAATTATCACATTTCAAAGGTCCTTCCACGTGTAATGTGTATCACAATTTCTGATGAGTATATTATGTCATTGTTTAATACAATTTTTTTTCCTTACAATAACACATTTTAAAGTAATACACAACTTCTTACTTCTTTTTTATAATACCATCATATTAATTCTTTTATGAAAATTTCATATTACATACTTAAGTTTAATGGTAATATGTTTCTATTGTGTGTATTATATTTCTTAGTTAATTCAGTACAATTTAACATATAAATTAAGAAATGAAAGATAATCATTTTTCTTATAATGAATCAATATTGTGTAAGATCATTTAGTTAATATTGAACATTGTGTAATTTTCTATATAATATCTTTAATTTACTATAAAACATGTAATATATTACTAGATTTAAATTCTATATACTCACTAGGACCCTATGTGTCTCATATAATTTATTCATATATAGTGATATATAAACTCAACCAATGATGACGTTTGAATATATATATATATATATATATATATTTATATATATGTATGCATATATATGATATATATATCATAAAGTAGAAGTAAATTAGTACTCTCACTTTGAGGAGTAGGCTTGGTGTAATTAACATTATTCATATATAGTGATATATAAACTCAACCAATGATGAAGTTTGAATATATATATATATATATATATATATATATATATATATATATATATATTTATATATGTATGTATATATATGATATATATATAATAAAGTAGAAGTAAATTAGTACTCTTACTTTGAGGAGTAGGCTTGGTGTATTTAACATTATTTATATCAATTATCATGTTGTAATAATAATACTGCCTGACATTAGTTGTTCCTTGGTTTTGATTGTGGTTTTCAATTTGATGGGTAAAATCAAATTAACATGTGTCATTATACTTGAAATTTGATTTTTTTTCATGTGATTATTTTTAAGTTAAGGTTTAGCTTAAATATATCCCTAATGGGTGGAAATAGTGTTTGTTGTCTATAAAAATGGTGCTGGGTTGTTTCTCTTGTTTAGTTTTATAATTGCAAGTCTTTACTACCTATTCATTTAGTTCTTTACTTTGTTCTAATGTTTTAGATTCCTTTTTGTGCTTATATTTTAAGGTTTTGTTATACCCTTCTCTCACCAACCTTTGAATAGAGCATTTCCCTTCTTTTTTTCTTGTCTCTCTCTCTTCTTTGTGCTTTCCATATAGATATATTATTCAATGTCTTTAACCAATTGTTCCACATTCTCACACAACCTAGTATCCGAGATATTTATTTTAATTTTTCTATAATTATTTTTATTTTTACTAACTCTGCCTATTTTTTTTTTACATTTTGTGCAAATGTAGCTGGTCCCAAGCCTGGGTAAAGGATGAGGGTTGGTGGTAGGTTGATAGCCAGCCATAAAAACCTTTTCACTCTTTCTATTATATGGATTCTTATAAAATTTTTGTTTGAGCATCCCTGCCTAGACGCGCTGCACCGGCACCCGGGTGCAGTGATAAATATGCAAGGGGTTTTGACACATCGACACCCAGTTATGTTGAAGGACAGACAAGGGTTTCCACATATTGGACGGGTGTGGGTAAAGAAGCTAGTCCTGCTGCATCATCACCCAGATGTTGTGAAAAATGTTCAAGGGTTTTTACATCTTGGATGGGTGTGGGTAAAGACACTAGTCCCTCCGCATCATTGCCCAAATGTAGTGAAAAATGTGCTAGGGCAATATTTTTGACGAAGGTAGATAAAGAAGCAAGTTCAACAAAAAAGGATTAGAGTTGGAACTTGGAATATTTGCTCTTTGACAGGGAAATCTTTGGAGATAGTGGATATCATGATCAGAAGAAAAGTCAACATAGCTTGTTTGCAAGAAACCAAGTGGACAACAAAATGTTGTAGAGAGATTGGAGATACAAGATACAAAAGCTAGTATACATGTATTGATAAACACAGAAATCACGTAGATATTATTGTTGATAAGATGTTGACGGATGATGTTGTCAAGATCACAAGGATGGGTGATAGAATCATACCTATCAAGGTTGTTCTTAGGGGAAATATTTTTAACATTATTAACGCTTATGCCCCCTAAGTTGGCCTTATCAAGGATGCTAAGAAGGATTTTTGGGATAACATGGATGAATTGATGCAAGGAATACCGACAAAGGAGAAGTTTTTTATTGGCATAAGATATGAGAGAGTTCATGGTGGTTTTGGTTATGGCAGTAGAAATGGAGAAGGAGATAGGATATTAGATTTTGCAGTTGCATATGATATGATTTTGGCAAACACCCATTTCAAGAAAAGAGAATCTCATAAGATTACTTTCAAGAGTGGGCACAATTGTAGCCAAATTGATTACCTCCTAACGAGGCGAGTGGATCATAATATATGCAAGGATTGTAAATTGATTTCTGGTGAAGAACTCACAAACCATCATAGGTTGGTGGCTTTGGATATAAACATGAATATCAATAAAGGAAAGCATAACAAAAACCAAGATAGTAAGATCAAATGGTGGAATATTAATGGAGAAAAGAAATTGACTTTTCAAGATAAAGTCTTCAAGGAGGGAACTTGAAACTTGGATTCTGATGTTAATACTATGTGGCATACAATGAGATCCTGCATAATTTTTTTTTCCAAAGAGGGTTTGGGGGAGTCCAAAGGTTGTGGGCCTCCACAAAAAGAGTCTTGGTGGTGGAATGATGAAGTATAGAAGGCTATTAAATTGAAAAGGGAAATCTATAGGAGCTTGCCAAAATCTCGAGATGATGCAATATTCCAAATATACAAGCAAGCAAAGAAAGAAGCTAAAAAGGTGGCTCAGGAGGCAAAGTCTAGATACTTTGATAATATTTATAAGAAGTTGGACACAAGAGAAGGGGAAAAAGATATATATATATATATATATATATATATATATATATATATATATATATATATATATATATATATATATATATATATATATATATATATATATATATATAAACACACACACACACACACACACACATATATATATATAATGGCTCATATAGGAGAAAGAAAAGGGATAGACTTGATTCATGTAAAATGCATCAAGAATGAAGAGGGCAGAGTGTTGCTGAAGGCTGATGATATCAAGAACCAGTGGAGAAACTACTTCCATAAGCATTTCAATGGAGATAGTGCAAATAATGTTAGAGACTCATGTGACATGAATACAAGAGATATCATTTACACACAACTAGTTTCACCTTTTGAGGTCAAGAATGCTTTGAAAAAGATGAAAATGAGAAAGGTATGTAGACCAGATGGCAACCTGATTCGTGTATGGAAGATTATGGGGGATGAAGGGGTTATGTGGTTAACAACGTTCTTCTATAAGATCATGAGGACCAAGAAGATGTCAGTTGAGTGGAGAAAAGATGGATTGAATGATAAAGTTGAATGTTGGAGAAATGCTTTAGAATCAAATGGATTGATGATTAGCAGGAGAAAAACTGAGTATATGCATTGCAATTTCAGCCAATCTCGTATTGTGAATGATGGATCCAAGTTGGATGGAGTAGATATACCAAAATGTGATAAATTCTGTTACTTTGGTTCTATTATTCAAATAGATGGGGATGTTAAAAATGACGTTTGTCACAGGATCACTGCAGGATGGTTGAAATGGAGGAGTGCAACTGAAGTTTTATGTGATAGGAAGATCCCTCTCAGGTTAAAAAGTAAGTTTTATAGAACAACTATACGGCCAACTATGCTCTACATGAGTGAATGTTGGGCGGTGAAGAAACAAGGTCTCAACAAGATGAACATGGATGAAATGCATATGCTGGGATGGATGTGTGGGAAGACAAGAAAAGATCACCTGAGAAATGACTATATCATGAATAAAGTGAGGGTGGTGAGTATTGAGGACAAGTTGCACAAGGACCAACTCAGATGGTACATGTTGGGTTTTAGGGGAGGCAGAGAAGGCAGCAGAAATAAAATTTTTCTCCAAAAACCCGGAACAAGGAAATGCGTCAACGTCTATACAATAGGAAAGGATGGTTTGTGGAATCATACCTTGTCCCGAGGCTTGCTCGGCGACAATACTTCGTGCCTTGCGTGGTCTTCACCTCCAGTCTTGGACAATGTCTGTGCAGCTACTAGTGGCACCGGGACTGACAACTCCTCCTCTCACCGGGACTGTCGGGATTGACAGTTGTCCTCTTGAGCGGAAGAAACCTCCCGCCTCTGAAGTAGTCCACACGGACCACTTGGAACTCCACACTCCTTGTCCCACAAGGAATTGGAATAATTCACACCCTCCTGTTGACGTACTAGTCACCAACACACTCTCCTGCCTCCAGTTGCAACTGCAGTTGTCTTTCCCTTGCTACGCCTCCCTTTGCGGGTAGCACTTGCTCGGGCTCTCTCTCGGTTACCAAAACCAGAGAGAAGGACAACTTTGTAGAGCAACTAGTTGCACTGAGTTGTACTTTGAGAAGCCCCCAATACCCCTATATATAGGAGGGTCATGGGACAGGGTTCTCCATCTCGGGCAATGTGGGACTAAAGGCAGGAGTAGAAGGGTTCGAGATTTTCCACAAAACAACCAACTCGCAACCTGAACCGATCATTTCACAACTGAAACGGTCGGTTGGGGACCTGAACCGGTCGGTTGACACCTCAACCGATCGGTTGGGACCCATGAGCCGGTCGGTTCACTTCTGAACCGGTCGGTTCGTGGTCCTGACTAGTTCTCGATTGACTTTCCAACTTTTGTTTCTAATTGGTATCAAATACCAATCCTTGTTCCAATCAAATTGGGCAAGTGAAATGCAAGGAAAATTCTCACCAATCTTACTTTCCCAACTTGCTCAGTTGCATCAGTTGAATCGATAGTTTCAACACTTGAAGCAATCGGTTCACCCTGATCTTGATCCGATCGGCTCAACACTTGAGCTGACCGATTCACCAAGCTTAGTCAATCGGTTCATCACATGAGCCGATCGGTTGGGAGTGCAGATTGTGCAGAATCAGTTAATTGTGATTTCAATCAATCCGATACTCCAATCAATGTGTCCAACACCTTGAACACTATGACATTGAGCTATCAATTGATTGAGTGTTTAATTGAACTACTAAACTCCTTTAGTAATCAATCTAAACATTGCTTGTGGACAAAACTCCTCTTCTAGGTTAATCCTATGTGTGTGACCCTGTAGGTCCATTTCACGTTGGCAGTGAAAGTCCATAACACTTATGACTTCACAAGCAAAGAGCGGTGCCTAGTCACACATCAGTGCTACCAAAGTGAAAGTAGAAAGTTGGAGAACAACTTTCAATCCTACAATCCGTGAATGGTGTTACAGTGAATGTATAATTCCTTTGTCACTGATATCCCAAATAAACTCGAGGCATGGATCAATCATCCTGTCAACGTTCATTCACTTTCTTGATCTCGGAGTAGATTGAACGAGATATGTATGACATCAATATCACATACTGATTCACACATGCGTGCGCACGCCTATCTCAATCCTACTCATCAAGTGGCCTTGGATATCAAACTCCCTCAGGAGGGACAAATCCCATATCTATCACTCACCCCTCAAAAGCCCCATGTGTCAAAACCACCCAATCATCACCTTTATAACAACCTATGTTTCAGGACTGCGTTTGATGATGTCAAAGTGTACCCAACGACATGTGTTGAGTGTAGTGATTTCAGGTCAAAGAATCACATTCACCACCATCACTGTGAGTACTGACTGTGACTACCATGTCATGGTTCCATGTGTCAAACTCACGGTGGGCTTGTCTGGTACACTTGTTCTCTAACAAGTACCTATGTGTTTGGTTTGATATCTCTATATCATGACTAATGAGATTCTATCATCAACCAACACCACAATCTAGTCTTGTGTGTCATTGTTGTCTATCTACCTTCCACAATGACATCTGACTAGGGACATAATGAGAATGTACAAACTCTTAGCATCCGTATGATCTCATCGTTCAGGTCCTCAACCTGAAGGCATACGTCATTGAGTACTATCATTCTCTAGACATTCAATCTGTTCTACCACTATCTCATATGACTGAACCAGAAAGAATTGGAAGCTTGCCTTTGATGTTTATCAAATCAATCTTAATGTATCCCACCAATCATCCCATGATTGGCTCTCAGGGCATACATACCAATAGACTCCCACTTGAACTGTGAGCCAATCACCCTTGAATCATATTCATAGTGATCTTCAAACATGTCCCACATGTTACTGTGCTCTAGCGCTAACATAGTGAGTAATGACAACACCTTGCCAAAGTCAGTATAAATTGCATGTCTCTCATCTCTTCACAGTATGTCACACGTATGAGATGGAGTTGTCGTAATATGTGATCTAGTATTCCTTTGCTAACCTTTAGCCACATTGCATGATCAAGGATTCCATACTTGTCATCAATGAGTGGAATATAAGTTCATCTCATGAACTTCCAGATCCATATAGTATCCAGTGTTGCTCTCTAACACATAGATTCTCGGAATTTCCTTTTAAATGGTTTCAACAAACTTTCACTTTTATATATCCTATATATATTGTGATTAATTTTCTGTCCTTTTCGGAAGATCGCATCAATGTAACTCTTTACATTGAACTCTTCCTTATCTCCATAGAACTAGTACTTCACAAGTACTTATCAAGTTCTCATGGTATTCCAGTAACTCTTACTGGAAGTAGACAGACATCCACTCGTCATACGAGTTATCAGGATGAGCACATCATATTTCCATGCAAGATAATGGGATGATTACATACATGATAGATCCATATCTATTCGTAGTGTTCCAATTCTTCATAAGAATTGGACACTTGGCCTTGGGATACTGACTCCATGTAACATGGACAAGTTTTCTCCCACTGAATCTATGCATACTGAACCCTTCAGTACAGATTTCCAATGTATGCTTTCTCTCTTTTCAGCTCAAGAGATTTTTCGAGAACTATCTCTATAGATCTCTATTCCTATCACATAGGAATCATCTCTATCTTCCTTAAAGATAATTTCCACTTTTGGATTTCCATTCTAGAACATTTCCATTTCACATCAATATGTGGAATGTGAACACGCTCCCACTAAATCATAGATCCCTTCTTTATCTTTGACATATCAGTCAAACCCTTTGACTATATTATCAAAGTAAAGATCCAATTCTGAGTTTCTTGTACTCAATCAATCACATTGATTAGTCCATTGTAACTTATAGACTTCATTTGCATTAGTGGATTCATAAACCTTATAGGTTGTGTCACATACACATCCTTGTTTTATTCCTCACAGGAATGTCATTTTAGTATCCATATGCCAAATGTCTTAGTCATTAAGTTGCAATCAACAAGCATCATCCTTCTCAAAATGTTATCCATGTGTCCTAACACTTAAGACTCATTTGCACTAATGTATTTCATCCAATGGGTGTTATCATCAGGGTCATACCTTATGGTTCACATGGATGTCATTTAAGATGTAATGGTCATAAACCATAATTCAGAATTCCATTCCTCATATTCATTTAGATAGTTGACTCATCACATGAACAACTTATCACATAGATAATTGAGGTGTATCTGTTAAAGATATAAGAACTCACAACCCTTATGATTCTTAATTTCTTTTATTAGTGAGGGGTATTCTTTTATTAAGAAGAATTAAGTTATTTGATAATCATTCTCAAACTCCTTAGAGTATGATTCCTTCTTGATTTAGACATCACCATGCCTTAATCATGATTTCACTATGATACACTATCATAATCACTCATAAGGATCTCAAACATTTGGTCCAAGTATTTCATTCATTTGATCTCATCAAGAATTAACACTTTACCAAATTTGCACTTCATCTATGATAATCTTGAACACTTCACGATATTCATATTGGTATTTCTCTAAACACCGTTTGAAGTATTAGCATTCGCTCCAATAGGTATGTAAATACATCACATGTATTATACCTAATAGGATAATCATTCTCCCACTACCTTTAGTGAAGATTGATTAATCATGTCCAAGATATTCATGTCTCTTACTGGTTCTCTAAAAAAAGAGTCTAGATTTATCCATCACATGGAAACTAGAAATGAATTTCTCATGATTAATGCTAATTTGATTGTTTGAGTTATATATAACTTTTAGGTATCATCTTATGCATATCAAATACCACAAGATAAACAAGGCATTGCCACAAAGATCACATCTTTATAAATTGAAACTTCTCTTTATTGATTGCCATCATTGGCATACAATATGCAAAAATAAAGTGTTTCTATCTATTGGCAAATATGAAATAGCAGTTCATAACTGTATTACATGCCTTTTAGGCTGAAATAAACTGAAAGATACTCCTATCTATGGAAACAACACTTGATCCAATGATGGGTGCTTCTTTCTTGGTCCTTTCACAAAGGCCATCACTTCTTTGCGGATATTGCATATCATATATGACATATCCATATCTTGGTATCGTATACCTCAGATAAAGAAGAGGTTCATTTCATGATACCTTAGGTGGAGATTTCCATCCCCTCCTTTCATCTTCTTTTGTTCTTCCAGATATAGAGGGCAATTCCCTCATACACCCTTTCCCCATGTGCCTTGAGGATGAAGATGGCTTGGATTGCTGGCTAGCATCAGAACACTTCTTTGCTTTGCCCTTGTCCTTGCCCTTAAGAATTACCTTTTCTTTGATCACATTAAAGATTACGGTTTGTCTTTCTTTGCCTCTACTATCCTTAACATGTCCAACAACTCTTTCAACGCTTGTCAAAGTTGTTCATGTTGTAGCTTATTATGAATTGTATGATTCTCACAACATTTGTAGTATCATACCAATAGCCAACTCTTGGCTCAGAGGGAATCCTTCTTAGTTAGGTTTTCCACATACCCAATCACATTGAGCGTGTGAATACCTTACTGGATCTCCTTCTGTCATGACATACTAGGATAGTGTTTTGGAGACATCATATGTCTCATGTTGTCTCTACAACTCATAGTTCAGAGAATACAACATCAAGCACTCCTCATCAATGTCTTCCTCGGTATGCTTCCATAAGCATACTTTCAGCCATTGATGTGGTGGGATAGAGTTTATCTAGTCTTGGTATAACTAGGACTTAGAACTTTCGCTCTTTGAGAACACTTCTCATCATCCTAACCAGTCGTGGAATTATTCCCATTTAGTTTGTTGGTCTCAAAGACTGATCGCAAATAAAGTGATTTGTTGATTAACCATTTATATTAACAAAAGAAATATATGCAATTTTAGTCCAAAACTCTTTTGATTTGTTTGATTGATTTGAAAAATTGACGATATAATTAGGCCTTTAACTAATTATCGCTCCCACTATTTTACTTCAAATTGATAGCCCTCACCATCAATTTGGAAGATTGCATTGTACAACCTTCTAGTGGGCAAGATCCTGAAATCCTCTAAGTCATGGATCAGCTAGGGCTGTCACCCACAACATAGATCTCTCAGGTAGGAAACTCTTGCCAATTGCATCATATGCAACTCTTGATAAGATGTCATATGCAACTCCTTGCCATGATCATCTCCATGCCTCAAGGTGCTAGATCCTATCTAGGTCACCTTATTAAGTCCGACCCAAAGAAAACATGATGAATATGCACCCTGCTAGGGCAGACCCACACATTCATCCTTCACGCTTCCACGAGATAGACAGTGCACCATGCTAGGGCGTGCCCACACTTGGTCGATCAAGATTTTCACATGTGTCGCTTTTGGAGGGCATCTAAAACTTAATATTTAATGAGGGATTTGGTTTATATATATACATATCCAATCACCACAATACATAGTACGTATCATATACATGCTATATCCCACAAAACCATGCAAAACGATAAAAGCGATGATTATGGCCATCCTAATGTGATTCCTCAAGCCAAGAGGAATCACGGTCATCTAGGTCTACATCACATGCGACCTTTACAAGATGAAATCTGTGCTTTGCCTTCTGAGTAGATCATCTCATCACATGAATGACTTGCTCATTCTGGCCCGGTCATCTGGGTGCCACCAGCCGATCGGTTGGCTCCTCCAACCGATCGGTTCGCTTGGTCATCGTGCATCTCATCATGGCTGCCACCCGCTCGTCTCGCTCCTCGAACCGGTCATCAACCGATCGGTTCACTCCTTGAACTGATCGTCTGGAACGTGAACCGATCGGTTCATGCCTTGAACTGATCGTCTCAGCTGTCATCTTGATGTCCTCTGTTCTTTGACATAATAAGAAATAAAATCTATCCTAATTTTACATTGCTTAAAAGGGAAACCCCGAGTTACATTCGGGTGGAGCAAAGGTAGGAAAAATCTCGAATTATATCGAGTTACATCAGGAATAGGAGAAGGAAGATCAGTGCGCAGACCGAGATGCAAGCAATCACAAACAACCATACACAGATAGGGTTTATTGGCCATAACCATGCTATACATCCACCAAAAAGAATTGTTTAAGGGCGACGCGTATCGAGTGCATTAATAATACATATCATATATGTAATTGGGATTTGTGGATTTAGGATTGGACATGCATAAAGCCAATTTTATTTGCATCGTATGCAATAAATAATGGTGACAAACCAAAATCGATCATATCGATATTCCTAAAATATAGAGTAGTTGATGTGGCTCTGATACCACTGTTGGGTTTTAGGGGAGGCAGAGAAGACAACGGAAACAAAATTTTTCACCCAAAATCCGGAACAAGGAAACGCGTCAACGTCTATACAATAGGAAATGATGGTTTGTGGAATCATACCTTGTCCCGAGGCTTGCTCGACGACAATACCTCGCGCCTTGCGCGGTATTCACCTCCGGTCTTATACGGTGTCTGTACGGGACTGTCGGGGTTGACAGTTGTCCTCCTGAGCGGCAGAAACCTCCCGCCTCTAAAGTAGTCCACACGGACCACCTGGAACTCCACACTCCTTGTCCCACAAGGAATTGGAAGAACTCACACCCTCCTATTGACGTACTAGTCACCAACACACTCTCCTGCCTCCAGTTGCAACTGCAATTGTCTTTCCCTTACTGCGCCTCCCTTTGCGGGTAGCACTTGCTGAAGGCATACGTCATTGAGTACTGTCATTCTCTAGACATTCCATCTGTTCTATCACTATCTCATATGACTGAACCAGAAAGAATTGGAAGCTTGCCTTTGATGTTTATCAAATCAATCTTAATGTATCCCACCAATCATCCCATGATTGGCTCTCAGGACATACATACCAAAATTACACACATGTACAACACAGACCGACTAATGTGCCTATACAAAGCAATGCTATTGAGTCATGAACAACAAATAGAAAAAGAGGAAGGCCTAAATTAACATGGGACGAGCTTATAAAGAGAGATTTTGAATCTCTACATCTCAACCAGAATATGGCCCATGATAGAGCGGAGTGGAAACGAAGGATCCATGTAGCCGACCCCAACATAATTGGGATTGAGGCTTAGATGATGATGATCTTTATTTTTATTCTCTCTTATACTTTAAACGTTAGTCAATAAGTGACTCCATTTTTTCTCACAAATCCCACTATAAGGATACTTTCTCTTTTTGTTGTTGTTGGATTTACTTTAGTTTGCTCTGCTTATTATTTCCCATATCATAATGACATACTAGTGACAAGACAACCAAAGGTTGAGATCTTATATCTATTCAATAGTTTTGCAATCATCAATATATTGTTTAAGTTTTGTATATCAAATGAGATTTTTTTCTACAGTTTGAGGAGTGTGGTATGTTATTTCAACTTCTTGGTTGTTTTTTCTATTGTAATGTTTAATTGTGGTTTTTCTTAGCGTACTCACTTCTTACTATGATTTTGTCCTTATCTCCATTTTACACTTATAGCAAGGCTTTATGAGTAGGAGATTCCTCACCCAATCTGCTTGTAATAGGACTTTTGTTGGGTCAAGTTTTTATGTATCACTTCAACTATTTTCCCTTCACATTCTTAGTCAAAGGTGTTGTTTTATCTCACCTTTTATGTAGTCAAGAATTTGACTTGTTTATTTATTTATTTATTTGTTGTATCTATTTTTTCATATTATTAGGCCCTACCAAACACTAAATCAAAATTCCTCAATTAGCATGTCAAAAGAGTTAATTGATATCTTTTTTTCACATATGTTATCAATTGTGCACTTATGTCTCTAGTTACTTTTGGTTCATTTATATTACTTTCTTGTGGGAACACCAACAAGGCCACTATATTAAATATCTGAATTAGTTTATTGATTGGTATTCTACTATTAAAGTTTAAAGATCAGAAGATAAAATTCTGAAGTGCCTTTCAATACATAACATGGGACAGAATGAAACTATAGACTTACTTGGTACTATTTTGTGTAGTAGCATATTGATAAAGTTCATCATAGAAAACAACGATTGTCTGAATCTTACGGTGTGCATCATTTACAATACTTGCCTAATTGTAGATGGAGTGGAGCTCAAGATATTAATAATAAACCAATAAAACCCACATGTACATATGCACGTAAAATCTCATTTGTGTAATTTTTCTAGACAAATTAAATAGAAAGAAAATTTCAATATGGTGTACATTAAAATGCAAATGGATATATTATGAATTTAATATATAACTTGTGTTTATTACATGTATTTTTATATTATGATGTACAATTTTTAAAACTACTACACATTTTTAGGTGAACTTGTTTTTCTATAATCATGTTATGAAATAAAGATGTCATGAATTCAATGTATATGCCAAAATATAAAAATATGTAAGTCCAAAAATGTAATATGGTATCTAAGAATCCTTTAATTCTTTCTTGATGACATGGAATACAACTTATTCACATTGCATAATCTATATGTCAACATGTGTGTATTGATTGATTTTCTGGTTAAAGAGAACAAAAAAGAGTTTATAAGCATAAGAAAATAAATAATAAATTAGGACATTAACATCTTACAAAGAGACAGAGAGTGAGGAAAATAAATGATATTAATATATATAATTGAATTAAAAATAAAATATAACATTAGTTAGAAGAAAGAATGTAACACGATGGAAACTATTTTTATTGGTTTCTTCTTAGATTTCCCTTAATTTTCATTGCCATTGCTTGAATTTATAGTTCAAATATAGAAAAATGAGAGTGGGAAAATACAAGAAGAGAAAGTTATTCTTCACTTATGCTATCATTTATTATTGACATTTTTTATTTTTTACTGAAAAATAACAAAAATGAACAAGCTAGATAAGACTAGAGAGATAAAGTTGATTTTTTCACTTCTCTCCTCTCATTTTATGGTAATTATTTCATTTTCATTATTGAAAGAAAAAATTATGAAGAGCTCCAAAATACAAAAGAAGAATTACTTATAAATCTCAATTTCTCTTCGAATTTTTATGTGTTTTATTTATTTTTTGTACAAATATAAAAAGGAATTTGAAAATGTTAAAAGATAAAATGTCAATGAACACATGAATGACTTTGAAAGATTAAGAGTGTGGCAAACTCATTCAATTTAGTATGATATGATTGATTGGAAGAGAGAACATGACATTGATGGGGAGAATGAATGAAATTTATTTTGGTTGTTGAAAACATATGAAAAAGGAGTGAAATATCAGAGAGAGTTGAGGCACCACTCTACTTTCTAATTTTGTGTGCGCAATGCTTGGTTTGTTGTTAAAACCTACGAAAAGTAGAGTTTAATGTGAGAAAAACAAGAGTCAATGAGGATATGAATGAATTTGAAATAGTGAGGGAGTGGAATGATTGACAGTAGCTAGGAATATACTTAACTTGCATATAAAAGATAATATTAATGGGTACAAAGAATTTTTTGAAATTTTATTTATTGGTTTCTTCATATCCTCCATTTTTTATATTATTTGATTTATAACAAAAAAAAACTAATAGTGAGTGGGAAAACATAATAAGAGAGAGATATTAATTCCCCACTTGTCTTCCCACTTGCTCTTGACATTATTTGATTTTGTTGTGAAGCATAACAAACAAAGAAGAGTTATAAACCATAAGAAGAGAGAGATGATTCAGTTACTCACTTTCCCCTCTAATTTTTATAGGAACTATTTGAAATTTATTTTTATAAATAGAAAAGTGAAGAGTTTGAAAATGTAAAAAGAGAGATCATTAATGACTCTTCACCTTCTCTCTTATTTATTATGTGCATTTGTTGATTTTTTTTGTTAAAACTACATAAATGAGTCGGAAAAGGTCAGAAGAGAAGGAGTCAATGAGGGCATCAATGACATTGGGAGATTGGAATGGGAAAATAATGAAAGTAAACATGTATATCATTGGTAAGGAGAGAGTAAATATCACTGATAGGCAGAGAATATAACATAAAATATTAAATTGTGAATTATATCAAAGATAATATATTATTCCTTTATGCCTTATAATATTAATGAATTTAAATAAGTGAAGAAATATCATTCCTTATACAGTAAATACGTAGAAACATTTTAAAAAAATGCCTTTATAGAAGTACTTGCAACAAATTGGGCTTCCAACTCTTTCTAGATATAAAGCCATATAGATCTAAAAATAAAATCGTTTGATGTAAATGACAAAAGCACAAGATGTCAAAGAAGAGAGGTTGTGTCACAAAAAGGCACTCCAAAGTTTTTTAATGCAAAAGATAAGAACCTATAGTGATTTTCCATACAAGCTATTGTGTGCTTTTGTACCTTCAGTGCAACAATATCACAAGATGTCTCCCATTCTTTAAAGTTACTTGAAAGAACGCTATTTGGGGAGAGACTCCAGTAAGATCAAAACATATGTGCATACCATATGTACAACTAAATAATAAGAAGACAAAATAATGTTATAAGTGATTATCATTAGGTCATTTGTAAAGGAAGGTCACATGAGCTTCATTTAGGCCTTTAACCCATATAGAGAGACAAGGTCAAAAAATATCATAAATTACATCATGTCAGAACTTCTAGCCAAGTCATGTATGGCAATGCACAACATGATCACCAAAGGTCTAAAGGTTTGTGGTGTTGCAAAGCATGCATCCTTATCACGTGGGTACAAGGGTATCATGAGTTGATATCAAAAGATAGCTCGGAACTCAACAAGTGACATGGACAAACCATAACCATCAATGAGAAAAACAAGTAGAAAGTCTTGTGCATGATTGGGTGTAAGGGAAGCGAGATAGCTAATTATCATTGGGAGATTTCACTTTCAATAAACTATTGGATGATTATTTTGTAGTAAACATATATCAAATAAATTGGCTATTTGTAGTAGTAGAAAGCATAAAAAATAACTTGGACCAGTAACAAGATAAAAAGACATTATACATGCTATTTTATGGCTTCATTTTGTGTCTTATTGCACATAAATCACATCCATTATTGTTAAACTACATGTTATTTTCCCCAATATGTATTTTATCATCACATGCACTTATGGTCATTCTTTGCATATTTTTTCAGGTATTTGGACTATGTTTGGATGGACAAGAGAGAAGGAGGGTGAGCTTAGAGTTCTTCCACCATTGGAGGGGTCCAGAGAAGGTCTGAGTGCTTCCCCAACCTACCCCTAGTGGCCAAGACTCAAGTGAAGAAAAGATATCCATGAAAATACAAAGTTCAAGACAATCAAAAGTTCTGAGGACTACCATGGTGCAAAGGAGCGGTCGTGCTGTTAGAGTTATTTTCATAGTTGAGTCACAAAGATGAAGTAAAGGAAGATCTGAAATACATCTATACAGCCTGACAAAACTATGCCAAGATGGACCCAGAAGGGCCATGCAGTCTACCATGGTCGTGGTGCTGAACCCCAACATGCTTGTGCTACAAGGAATGGTCAGCTACTCCCTCATCGAAATGACTATTTTCCTTAGCATGACATGTGACAATCTACCTACCATAGTCATGCTTCCCATCATGGCCATGCCACCAACACCCCAAAACCCCAAAATCTCCTACCACATTTCCATTCCTCAACATGGCGATTCCACCCCACCACAAACATTCTGTGACACCCCGCCATCACATAGATAGCAAAGTGCCACATGAAAATGTGCGGAAACACCATAATCCATAGGTTACCGAGAACATGGGTTAATTAAAACTGATTGCGCAAAGTATATAAAAGAGAACTATTACATTCATATCCTCATCCTGCAAGAAAACATGTTATACAAATATGCACAAGCATGGATATATGTCTATAGCTTAAAGGAACAAGTTGTCTTGTCATCACCAGAGTTCATCACCTATTTATACATATATTATAAGCCATGTCAGACCAACAGTAGGATATACGAAATTACAACAACTAGTCATCGTAAAACGTCGTCAAAACACCTCCGAGGACCTGAGAGTATAGGGATGACTCTAGGACTCTACTAAAAAACCACCAAAATAGAAGCATGTCCATCTCTTGCCTTCTACTGCTCTTCTTACTGCTCGAGCGCAACCTCTCGACCACCACCACGTCTAGCGCGATCACCTAAAAAGGTTGTAAACTAGCAGGGTGAGACACACAGTCCCAGTGAGAAACATAACTCCCCGCCGAAACTATAAAACTTCACAAGGCTTAAGGCAGATAAAGCAGATAGCTAGTGAAGACATATAATAAGAGCAGCATACTGAGCAAGACTATGATTACCATCAATGTTACCAAGATATTCATGAGGCCTCTATCCCGATTTCCGTTATGGAACATGATTGACAAGATAAGCTTTATGAGAACTTATCACAAGATATCAAGATCGTACTAGTCACTATAAGAGATACTGGATCATCTATATAAGCAAGGCATTAACCAATGTTCTGTGTTTTGCTCTAAGTAGTATATACTATTCAGCTGGATTATGTTTTATTATGCCCTGAGGAAGTGAGTTGTCCCTACTCAAATACAACCTTCAGCTGCGAATCCCAAAACCAGTGCCATACAAGGTCAATGGGAGAGCCGGACTCCATGACCTCACCTCCTCGTAGTCAGTGCACGAAAACCAAAGTAGGACCACAGTCTCATGCTTATATGGCCTCAGCCTCAGGGTCAGCTCTGCAAGCTACCCATATCTCTAGCTCACCTTGACACAGGTGCAAGTATGCTTTTTGAGCCACGGGCCTGATCACTGTGCTCTTGAGCCATGAACACATTCATGCTCTAACTCATTGAGTCATGGGTCTGTTCACCATGCTCTTTACCATACAGAGTCTACAACCATAGTAGTAATCAAATCCTCTTATTTTTGGCTAGGAGAAAACCCCACATATTCAATAATATGCACTCTAGGTAATCCCACAGGATAAACCTGTTTCACCATCACCAAATTCTGACGATGATGGATCTATGGACAAGGCAAACTACATGATATGCCCTACTATAATTAACTAGTATATTTTAAGTGAGTTGTTGAGACAACCAAGTTATACAACATCGAGTTACATTAATATTGTCACTATCATGGGATCTCAATCCCTCCTCACAGATTGCTACTGCCTCTCAAGGCATCAACATTCTGCATCAGCATCCTGGGATAGCAATCCCTTATCTCATCATCAGAGGATAACACCTCAACTAGGCACTCAACCTTTATCAAGTCCTCAAACCTATCTCATCATACTGGTGGTGCATGTTATCTCATCAACAAGGATTATTATCATTTAGTGTTACTCAAAGCACATATACCTCATAGCTCTTACCTAGCTATGAATCCATTTAATATACCTACATGGTTAGTATGCACATCAAGAGAGATAACTGAAAATCACCAGGCATAGCTCTTACAAATTATCATGTCATAAGGATTTGCATACGCACATGTCATGATTATAAATATGTGTGTCATACTGTATCAATTACATCACTACTATCAAATCATGGGCATCCATTTATGCTCCATACCTTGTAAACATGGGCCAATATCTTATCATGTTAAACGACATCATCTTTAGACATCCAACATAGAATAGGTTTGCAACTATCATCCATATATCAAAAGATGCGGTTACATGATAAAGGACTACTACCTAGGGTTTCTAGGTTGGACATAACCCTCACCATAGGTTCTCACTACCCTCACTAGAAGTGTGACGGGTAGTGCAACCTTTACTATAGGTGATATCAGGCAGGGTAACAACCCTTACTACAACTTGTCGGCCAAGGCACTTAGCCTCGCCTATCAGCCAATACAAACTCAAGGTGTATTGGGTAACCAAACTCTGTGGTGTGTCGCACAACCAAGACCAAGAAGTGTATCGTGTAGCTGAGTCCATGGGACATATCATGCAACCAAGGTGACGACATCCCACTGAATCGAGCAAAGCCCTATCGACCCACTATGTTTAGGGTTAGGGTTATGTCAACCAACAACTACCATATCGGCTAAGATCATGGTGCCCAGGCCAACCTTGTATCGCCCACTAAGGTACTCATCATCAAATGACACAAAGGAACCATAAGGAAGTGTATAGCCCAACTAAAACCAACACACCATATCAGTCACCACAAGGTACTCATAAGGGCCACCACTCAACCCATATTGGGCAAGAACCCAACCCAACATGTATCACCCAAGACTCCAAATAGAGATATCAACTAGGCACTCTATCGGCCAAGGGGGGCAACAACTACTAGGTCAAAGGATCATCTAAATCAAGGCATATCGCCCAAGCTCATAATCAAGGTCAAGAGAGCCATATCGGGCACAAAACCAACCAAACACATCATATCGGCCAAGATCAAAACCCTAGACCAAGGGAGGTGTGTCGGGCAGCACTACTACACGGTGTATCATGCAAGGCACCAAGCTCATCCTGACAAGGTCATCATCAACGTCAAGATCACCATCATCAAAACCCTAAAATATAAAGAGGATTGGATCACCTCTCAACAACCAAGAGAGAGGGGTTTTGCACAACCTCCATCACTAATCGGGAAACATGATGGATCATTTCCAAATCAGCCTAAGGCTCAACCAAGGCTCACCTCTCAAATCCATGGTGACAGAAGAGTGTTGCTCAAGCAACTAGAGTATAGACTCACCTCTCAACAACAAAGTGAGAGGGGTGTTGCCTATATCACTAGAGCCGAAATCACTTCTCAAGACCAAAGGAGAGAAAGGGGTATTGCCCAAAAGGGAACCCTAATCTACGAGTTTATCTAACTAGGTCCAAAGGTACACAAGACACAACAACATCATCAACAACATGATCATTATGTCCATAAGACTAAAGGTAAATACTAGAGAAAGAAACATATCTAACAACATGCATGGCCGATCATGATCATATGTGAACATGCAACATAAAAGAAGGTAGTATAGTTAGGGTTAGAAGTTATGTAGCCCGCCTTATGCAAGCTCCAAGCTCATAGAACCAAGAAACACCTTCGGCCACCCCAAGAGGAAGAAGAAGAAGACTCCAAAGAGAAGGATCGACCACCAAGCTTAGCTCCTCGAAGGGTATCGGCCACCAATGTTGCAAAGGAGAGGTGTCATTCACCAAGGAAGAGGGGAAACTAAGGAACTAAAGGGATCCTTAGCAAGAGAAAGGAGATACATATATAGAAGAGGGTGGAGGAGAAAATAAGGCAATGTGTCATCCACCTAGGGACACTTGTCCATGGGCAATGCCACCTACTTATCTCACCTTATACACATGTCCAAGGCAATTTCCACATGCAACCATCATGCAATAAGTGTCCATTAGAGTGGTGACACAAATGAAGCTAAGAGTCAAAGATGGTCCATGGCTGACACACCTCACTCCCTTTCCCAACAAAGCCCCATGGGCTACACAACCATGGCCGACACCAAGCTCTCTTGCCCGATACAGGGTCGAACAAGGCAGAGTAAGGCCCAAACAAGGCAAAACAAAGCCCAAAAAAGCTCAATAAAGCCCAAGGCAACTCAAGCAATGAGCCCAACCCTTCCTCTCAAGTCTAGAGGAAGTAAGGAGAGAGAAAATCATCTCTCAAGGTGACAAACTTGCTCATCAACCCTAAACTTAGGTTATTTGCAAGTAGCACCTCCAACTCTCAACAAAGCTCAAGCAAACTCTAATCACCACTAGAGGTGATTAGCAAGCAACTAAGCACAAGGTTTAGGAAAAGCAAATAGGATAAGCCCAAAATGGAGGTCAGGGTCCTTATAAGCCATAAACCTCTACAAAGGGATTTCTCCCCCGAAATCTAAAGAGAAAAGCGAGGGATACTTCCTCCTTATCTCTTCCTCAGGCTCCTCCATGGCTTCCTCAACACCACAATGATGCCAAAGAACCTTCACAAGAACCATGTCTTTCCTTTTTAACTTCTTTACTCTTCTGTCAAGGATCATCACTGGACCTTCCTTGTAGGTCACATCTTCATTGAGTTCAACCTCCACTGGCTGTATCAATATCCCTGTGTCTAGATGACTTTTCTTTAGCATGCTAACATGGAACACCAGATGTAACATGTGCAACTCTGGCGGTAGCTCTGACTTGTAAGCTACCTTGCCAACACGTGCTATTATCGGGTATGGCCCCATATACCTAGGTGCCACTTTGCCTTTCCAGCCAAACCTTAGCATGCCTTTCTGTGGCGAGACCTTAAGATACACCTTGTCTCCCACCTGGAACTCTAAAGGCCGTCGGTGATTATCTGCGTACGACTTCTGTTTGTCCTATGCTACTTTCAATCGTTGTTGTATCACTCTGATCTTCTCTGTTGTTTGCTGCACTAACTCGGGACCCAAAAGCTAATACTTGCCAGACTCATACCAACATAAGGGAGATCTGGACTTCCTTCCATATAGAGCCTCATAAGGAACCATGTCAATGCTCCGTTGGTAACTATTGTTATAGGCAAGCTCTATCAAACTGAGATGTACATCCCAACTGCCTAAGAACTACAAAACACAAGCTCATAGAAGATCCTCTAAAGTATGAATACTCCTTTTAGACTGCCCATCTGTCTGCGGGTGGAAAGAAGTATTGAACCTCAACTGTGTTCCCAATGCTTTATGCAACTGTTCCCAAAAATGACTCATGAACTGGGGTCATCTATCAGAGACTATCATTGTAGGCACGCCGTGCAAACACACTATCTCATCTACATACACCTGAGCAAGCTTCTCTATTATATATGTCGTCTTTACTGGTATGAAGTGCGCAGACTTAGTCAATCTGTCCACTATCACCCAAATGGAATCATGATTCATAGTTGTCCTTGGCAGACCAACTACGAAATCCATGGTTATATGATCCCATTTCCACTGCGGTATCGACATGGGTTGTAACGTACCTACCAGCTTCTGATGCTCAGCCTTAACTTGCTGGTATACCACACACTAGCCACAAACTCGACTACATCCTTCTTCAAGCCAGGACACCAATATAGATCCTTCAGATTATGATACATCTTGGTGACTCATGGATGCATTGCATACATCGATGTGTGTGCTTCCTCGAGCACTAGCTTTCTCAGATTATCAACATCAGGGACCACCATCCTATCATGATAACAAACTAGCCCATCCTTGGACTCATGGAACCCATCACGCTTCTCCCTACCAAACTCTGATCTAATCAATTGAACTGAAGCATATGTCTGTTGTGCATCCTTGATCTACTGCCTCAATGTAGGATTTACTTGCATTTGTGCCAACAATCCTGCCAACAAGGAAACTTCTAACTGTACATTCATCTGTCGCAAAGAAACAAATAGATCCTGCCTATGGCATACCAAGGTACTCAAATGTTCCTTCTTTGTGGAAAGAGAAGAAGACTTCCTGCTAAGTGCATTAGTTATACGTTCGCCTTACCAAGATGATACTCAATGGTGCAATCATAATCATTGATCAACTCCATCCAACGACGCTTTCGCATGTTCAGCTCACTCTACGAAAAGATGTACTTCAACTTTTTATGATCTCTAAAGATCTGACACACTTCCCCATAAAGATAGTGTCTCCAAATCTTTAACGCATGCACCATCGTTTCCAACTCTAAATCATGTGTCAGGTAATTCTCCTCATGCTTCTTAATCTATCACAAAGAAAAAGAAACCACATGATCCTCCTACATCAGCACACATCCTAGGCCTTTCTTGGAAGCATCGCAAAAAACCACATAGCCTTTCCCAGGCTCTGGAAGCACCAACACCAGAGCACTAGTCAGCTTCTCCTTCAAGCTTTGGAAAGCTTGCTGACAACGATCATTCCAAATAAAAGGTACATCCTTCCTGGTCAACTTTGTTAATGGTAACATGAGCACACTGAAGTTCCTTATAAACCTTTAGTAGTATCCTACTAAATAAGACTGGAGCACCCCAAGGAGATGCGCTTGGTCAGATGAAACCCTTATCCAACAACTCCTGTAACTACTTCTTCAGCTCTGCCATCTTGGCTGGAGCCATCCTGTACGGTGTCTGTGCAACTGGTTGTGTTCTTGGTACCAGATTGATCTCAAAATCAATCTCTCGAGGTGAGAGAACACTGGGAAACTCATTTGGAAACACGTTTGCAAACTCTCGGACAACCGACACCTCCTCAAGGCTAGGACCTTTTGCCTTGGTATCCACAATGTGAGCTAAGAATGCCTTACAACCTTGTCGCAACAACTTCTCTGCCACCATTGCTGACACTAAACATGTCAGGAGAATCTTCCTATCTCCCTGGAAGATCCACTTCTCTCCACCGTCGTCAAACACTTCCTACTTGGAACCACAGTCCATCACAACCTTATATTTTTCTAAGGTATCCATCCCAAGGATCACATCGAATCCATGCATATCAAGTGGTATAAGATCCACTTGTATATTATGTCCTGAAAAATATAAGACACAAGATGGACACTCTTCTCGAAGCATCGAGGAACCATCAAGAGGGGTTTCTAGCAATAGGCTATCCTTCTTACAACTAACAGGTAAAAGACAGTTTTCAAGCATAGTTCGTGCAATAAAAGAGTGTGTAGCACCCGGGTCAACCAGAACAAATATAAAGCAAGAAGAAGACAAATCGAAATGAAATAACTCCATCTGACCTGCCACCACTCGCGGGTTGACTATCTCCTATGGCTGACTCATAACATATAATTGAGTCGTTGCTTTCTGTCCACGTCCTCTGCTTCCTTGAGTAGACGATCCCGCTTGTGACGCTTGACTGCGTCCTCACCCTCTACTACCACTGGGCTATTTTCTGTCTGACCCTTGCTGATTCTGCCTCATTTATTGTGTTACTTCAACATCTTTCCTTGGGCAATTTGACCTCAAATGCCCAGTCTGTCCACAGAGATAGCATGACCTGCCTTCTATCTGCGACCTAGATGGCTCGGTCACTGTTACCGAAGATGTACTATGAGCTTTGGATGGCAAAAACCCATGCCCTCTTCCCTTACTCAGAGACCACTGAGATGGTACACAAGAACTTTGCATCACAGAAGGTGTCGAAAACCTTGGCTTCTTGAAGCCATCAGACCTCTGTCTCTGGAACTGAGAAGGCCTTTTCTTGGTCATGCATTCTCTATTCTCCCTGATAGACCATTCAATCCTACGGACAGACTCCACAAATGTGGAAAATTGCTCCCGATTCTCCAAGGTAGCTGTAGGTGTTGACATCTCGACACTCAAACCTTTCTCAAACTGCCTGATTCTCTCATTATCTATTGCCGCCATGTGAGGGCAAAACCTCAACAGATCCATAAACTTGGCTTCATACTTGGTGATGCTCATTAATCCTTGGCGTAGATGCTCAAACGGGTTGATCTTCTCATCCAGATACATCTTCAGAAAGTATCTGTTGATGAACTCCCATCAGAAAAACTCCCAACAGATCACCTCACACTACTACAAAACTGGTTAAGAGTCAAGGCTGAATCCTTGACCAGTACCCTATTTATCCCAGAGTATTACACTTTGTCGAAGGCCAATCCTAGAGTATTGTTCCTTGACTGGAGGCTTGGGGAGTAAAACAGTTTGTCAAGGCCAATCCTTGAGCAATTATATTTATAGCCCTGAGTTGTTTGCTCACAAAAACTAATATAATAATTATACATTTTCTTATTTCACTTAGAACATAATGCAAAAATACAAAATGCAAAGTTTGTATGTCTATTCACACGAATGGGAAGAGAAACAAGTGGCATGTATATTCACTTGATAATATATTTATAAAAGTTTGTCGTACGTGGTTACAAAGTTGATCGATATTGCAAATGGTTACATTGTTGATCATATCCACGTTTGGTACCATTAAACCAGTCAACTTTTGTTAGCTGGTATGTTTTTACTACAAAAAACAACAAAAAATGTCCTAAAATGCAGCACCACATTCAGCCGGAGAATGCCCTCTATTGTTACTTTCCGTGCTACTACCTATGATATTTTCTCTATTACCACTGCTGCTACCACCAACATGGTTGTTTCTGTTGTCCTATATTACCAAATACAATTAGTTAGTCTTCAAAAGAAACATCAAACAAACATTTCAATGTCAAGAAAGAAAACAACCAAGAATATCACATACAATACTCGAAATATGGACCGCATATTTGGCATGTCAAATACAAATAAAATGGCATCCAGTAAACCTCAAAAATTGATTTATGTACAAATCTTCTTATACAAATAAGTTGATCTCTGAAAAATGACATTTAGATGTGCAAATGTACAATAAATAAACTATATTCAATACTTAAAATATGTGTCTGTCAAAAAAAATAACAGCCACGTCCAACTTCTTCTATTCGAATTGTTCAAAAACTAAATTAGACAAGTGATTATCAATATACTAGCAGCAGCCACGTGAAGTTTGATGGTACTCTAATTGTTTTATCATGACATCGAGCTAAAATGGTGGCATGCACATCATGTATTCCATGTATTGTATTTATAATAGTATAATCAAGTTTTGTTGTAGTTTACAGCAGTAACTATTATATCAAACAACATGTTTGCTTGAGTTACAACTTGTTCATTATGTAATATCACTATAAATTTATATTGTAAAAAGCATACAAAATTTCTATCACGTCTGACATGGATATTCTCACAACTAGAGTAGAAACAAGCCTACAATTCTAGAATTCTAAGAATCAAACTAAGTCGACAAAACCGACAAGTCTAATATGACAAATAGAAATTCCTAAACTAAGTGTCTTCCTCCAGCAAGTCTAAATAAAACAATAGAAAATAATTCAGATTCTCTTATAAACACATAGCACAAGATATGTTATGGAGTTATAAAACGTACAACTATTACGGTACAGAAAAAAATAGATCTTGTAGCTACTCCAAGAAGTAATGCTATCCAACCAAAACTAACTTTGTCATGGGACCCCACATACACCACTATATGTGGCCTATAATTTACACTTCCTTGTCATCCGCATATGTTTGTCATGCATTATTCATTGTAGGAAGAGTGATGAAGAGATGCAAATGTGAAAGTTTTAAGACACCATACTATATGAAATAATAAATACAGTAAAAGAATCTGCAAATGGAATATGATTTTACCATGCAGCTATTACATCTTATCACATATATGTGTATTCCATTTAGATCAAGAGATAATACAAACATATCAAGCTGATTCAGTTAGCTCTTCCCAATTCAAGTTGCTCAACACCAATAAATATATCTACATATCTATACTTCTAGTATTAGAAAAATGAGCTGCATGGATCTATATTACATATTTGATGCAACATGGATCAAATCTACATGTACGAGATCAATTTGAATGAGTCTCCACTGGTGGTAACCATCAAAATAATTACTCATGAAAGCAAAATGCAAAACACGATATGATAAAGACAAAAATTTAGGAGAATTGTGACACATTATTTTTACGTGTTATTAACAAGGACAAATCATATTTGTACGTATCACAAAAATCAAGTTCATTCTTTCACTGGTGACATCAGAGCGTGTTTCATAAAATTGGTAACAAGGATGCCAATTGGGAATCACATGGTCCATATGTGGCTCCATCACTATTTTAACCTGTCCACTCATTGAGGTCATCATATAAGATGTTTCATTGTAAAAATAATAATATTATTGTGATAAAAGACAGCTTCAGTATTGTTTTCTTATAACATACCAGAATAGATGAAGTCATAAGCCATGCACATGAGTATGTGTATCTGTTGCATGGATACATGAATGGAGCACTCTGAGAATTGTTGCCAATCTAGACAAGGACAAAAAAGATAAAATATCAAGGTATGAAAAAATAGACACCAAGATCTATGTTGAAATTGTACAAGCCTCACATACATGTGGAGATGGCGGTGCATGTGATTGCCACATCCCAGGAAATTGAAATCCAGTGGTAGCTTGGGCCTATATTGTAATTAAATGTATTAACTTAAATTATTCAGACCTGAACTAAAAACAAAAGTATCATATAAACTTACATGTACATTAGAAATTGGAGGTTGATGCCATTGATTAGAAGGCCTTCCATTTCCCTAGAAATCCATTCTTTGTTAATTCCAACCATCAAGCTAAAAATATTATTATTTATATATATGAGAGAAGTTGTCAACTCACTTGTAGTAGAGAAAGCAAAGGAGCTAATGTAATCATTAACTTTTGCGACATTTCATTCATCATTTCTCTTGCTTCTTTCCTTGATTCTTGCATCTCACTTTGTACTATCTCAAAAGCTTCCTACAAATTCAACAGATAATAAAGAAGGGGAATCCACATTTGTAATTATAAAATTGTAATTGAATAATGATTTTCACCTTATATTTTTTATTTTCTTCTTGTAAAATAGTATTGGTCACACGTAAAGAGGCAACTCTTATTCTCATCTTGTCATGCCCAATACCAACTAATCGAGTCCGCTTAGTTTTGACAGGCTTGATAACATGGTCAATAGCATCATCCTCCAGACTTTCATTACCATCATTTGATTCCTCATTAGACATTAAGCTTTGTTTGGATTTATAATGATCCACAATTTGTTCCTGCTCACAAAGGATTCAAGATCTCATTGTGTATTGAAATAGATACCTAGTAAGATACACTATTTATTGCATACCACAACATTTAGATCATTAGTGTAAGCAGCTTCCAATAAATTCAGTTTACTTGGAGTATGTCCAAGTTCTATTTCCTACAACCAAATAATAAGTAATTAGCTACTTATAAAATATTTTGATTCATATACAAATACATATACACACATATATACACAATCATATATATAAACAATCATCTTACCAATTCTTGACCCTTCCTTGCAAATGTTTTAGATCCAGTGCAATGATTAATCTTTTTCATTGATCTATTTACTTTGTTTTTCTCAGCAATCTCCTAAGGTATCAAATAGATCATGTCATGTATACACATATTCACAATAGGTTAATAACACAATAAAGTTTGTTGAAGAACCTGAGTTTTTGGATCCTTCCATTTCTCAACCAAGCGCAAAAATTGTTCAGTATCAATACGAGGATCTTTTGAAACCTCTTTCATCATGAAATCCATATCATGTTGATACTTTGACCAATATCTTGACTTCAATTCTGCCCTCCAATCCATAAGACTAGAACTAATGTGTGCCCACACACGGTCCCAAGCTTTAGGACGTCCATTAAAGTCAAAATTAGCCTATTCACTTGTAAAAAATATATATTATATGATTAAAGGTGTGTTCCAAGCATGTATAAAAGGTTAATGTAAGATAAGCATACCTCTATGATAGCCACTGTATCTGTGAATGATGATTGACTCATTTGTAACCAATATTTATCTACATGCCACAAGTTTGCATTACGGGCCAATATTCCACACATCAAGCTCAAATGTTTCCCCTCATCTCCTATTTCAAATCCTCTTTCATCAAATCTCACTTTGTGCTTCTTTCCTGATTTTGGCTTGATCTTTGTTATAGAATTAGGGCCCCTACCCCACTTCTCTGTTGACTCATTTTCATGATCTTCCACTTGTATGTCTTCACATGTAGATGAAGGAGGAAGGGTTGAGTCAACTAATGCAGCCACTTCTTGAGCTTCAAGTCTTTGTGCTAATCTTGATGACTTCCTTGCCATTTGTATTTTCTAGGATGCAAATAATAGAGGATGATGCATTACAAGCATTTTGATGATGTTCATCTTGAATGTCATAAATCATAAATATGATGAACCCTAGATCTCAACTATGGCCCATATTCAATATAAATAAAATAAAAGAGGTGTCTCATATCGTGAAGTGCATATACTTAATAAATGTGTTAATTTGATCAAATAATGTATAAAAAATGAAAAAAATTGTACCAATAGACTTTAATGAAATATCCATGATCGCCATGTTGCTTCTTGTTTGGCATGAGAACATCCTTTTAGAAGAGATATGAAATGTACATGGTAATAAAAAATTATAAAGATATGATCTCGTCAAAAACCATGATATTCATAAGAATAAACTCATTTCACTAATCCACCAGATACAAGCAAACAAAAATCTGGATATTACAGTTGTACAATAAAATATAATCCATAATACAGTAGGTTCTAATAAAAGTATGGGGATTTAAACATGAAACATGAAATATTCTAAATAATGACACTCTAAAATATAACTATGAGAAATCTTCCATTTCTCAATCTACAACAGTGTGCTCCACAAAGAAACCATCCATGTCTGGTCTGCTCCAAGAAATGTCATGATCATCATCAACGCTTGATTCCTCTATCGAAGACTCAACACAAAATTCATCTGTGTTTGACATATATGATAAATCCCTTGGTGGAACCTTCAAAACCATGTGCCAATTGTCGTCAATCGGATCTTGGAGATAAAAGCATCGTTGAGCATGTGATGCAAAAATGAAAGGATCATCCCTATGTGCCATTTCTTAAAAATTCAAAAGAATGAATCCATATTCATCAACTTTATGGCCAGTATAAGTATTCTCATCAAACCAAGTGCACCGAAACAATGGAATCTTTATATCAGGCCCATAGTCGATCTTTATAACCTCCTCTAGCTGGCCATAGTAAGTGACATTCAAGGAAATAGGATTGCGATCCCTGGAGTTGGCATAACTTGAAGTCATTGCTGATAGGCAAACCCCATTATTTTGTGTCTTCCGACACAAATCTAACGATTTAGAATTAAATTTATAACGATGAATAGTGTAACCATCATATGTCTCTACTTCAACAGAAGGACCTTGTGCAATCCATCGAATCTCCTCGATCACAGCTACACCATTGTTACATGCCTGAAAAATCTATTTTAAAGCAATTAATTTCTTGTTTTTGTTTATTAAAAATAACTTCAATGAGCAGAAATACTGTTTGAAATACTTACATGATTCTGAAACCATTTAGGGAATTCACGATGATGCTTCAGTTCAATATTCTGAAGAGACATTCTAGGATGACTCTGTTGTATATTAATAATGTGTTCCCTATAGATTTGAGTCATGTAAGAACAAAATGTAATTATAAAAATAATTGCAATAATATTACCTTCTAAAAGGGTCGATACTCATTGTGTTGAAAAGAACATAATGGTGTGCTTGCTCCAATATTACTCGATCAAGGTGCTTTCTCACCCCAGCTCCCACAGGTGATTCTCCATGATTACGACGACTACAATTCCATCTTATATTTGACCCTTTCAAATATCTTGCACAAAAAGTCAAACACTCTTCAACCCAATATCCCTCGGCTATAGATCCTTCGGGTCGAGCTTTATTGTGAAAATACCTTTTTAAGGTTTTCAAGTATCTTTCAATTGGATACATCCAACAATAGTGGACCGGGCCAACAATTTTGGCCTCAGATACTAAATGGATTGTCAAGTGCACCATTATTGTAAAAAACGAAGGTGGGAAGATCCGCTCCAATTGACAGAGTGTAATAGCAATCTCCTTCTCTATCTTATCAAATTCTTTTAAATCAATCACCTTTGTGCAAATCATATTGTAATAAGTGCATAGTCTAAGTATTGGCCCAAATACATCAGGAGAAGAACACTTCTTAATGCAACGACCATTAATTTCTGCATTAACACATGGTAATTGTGACTTTTCAAAGGCAAGATTTTCCTATCTTGTAGGTTGATACGCTTGGAAATATTTGAGGAGTAACCATCAGGTAGCTTCATTGAACTTAATACAGATAAAAAGATATCTTTCTCCTTTGCGTTCATTGTATAGCAAGATGGTGGCACATAATAGCTTTCGTTGTCATTCTTCACTGGCCATAGTTCATCTCGAATTGCAAATGTTATTAAATCCAGTCGTGCTTGGACATTGTCCTTAGAATTTCCCTCCATGCTTAAGATTGTGCCCAATATATTTTCAGAAACATTTTTCTCTATGTGCATGACGTCTAAATTGTGTCTTAGCAGCAAATGTTTCCAATACGGCAAATTAAAAAAGATACTAATTTTTTTCCAAGGTTTTGGTGGATACATCTTGTCTTCCATTTCAGAGCATCTTCTCTTTCTATCGTGTTGTTTGTGTGCTTCTCTTGATTCCTTGCCAAATGTAACATTTTCAAACCTTGCAAGAAAATCAAATATCTCCTCACCACTGATATATTGAGGAGCTTGCCTATATTCTATTTTTCCATTGAAGTACTTCTTATCTCGTCGATATACATGTCTATCACATAGAAAGCGTCTATGATCTAGATAGAAATCCTTCTTTCCATGTTTAAGCCTATACCATCCAGTATCTGTATGGCAATGAGGACATGCAAACTCTCCTCTAGTACTATGCCCAGAGAGGTTGGCATATGCTGGAAAGTCGTTAATTGTCCACAAAACTGCTGCTCGCATGGTAAAATTGTTCTTTGAGAAAGAATCATAGGTGTTAATTCCAGTTTCCCATAATTTTTACAACTCATCCATCAAAGGTTCTAAGTATATATCTATATCATTGCCATGTTCCTTTGGTCCAGGAATCAATAGAGACATAATGAAATTTAGTTGCTTCATGCAAATCCATGGAGGGAGATTGTATGGTATCAAGATCACAGGCCAAGTACTATGAGAGATGTTATGTATATCAAATGGATTGAATCACTGGCTAGACCTAGTCTTACATTGCGTGGCTCGTGGCCAAATTCAGGGAATTTTTCATCAAGTTCCTTCTAGGCTGCAGAATCTATCGGATGTCGCAACTTCCCATCTTTAACCCTTACTCTATGGTTCCATTGCATCATATCCTTAGAAACATTCATACACATGAAAAGTCGTTGTAACCTTAGAATGATTGGGAAATGGAAGAATGTCTTAAAAGGGATTTTTGACTATTTTTTCCTAGCTTCTGTTTCCTTCTTCCATCGAGAAGACCCACAACGAGCACATGCATCTAGTGCCGCTCTTTCTTTGTAATATATCATACAATCATTTGGACAAGCATCAATGTTATCATAGTCAATACCTAGATCTCTATTAAACTTTTTTGCTTCATAGAAGCTTTCTGGAAATGTCTCTGCACCATCTAGAAATCCCTCTTTAGATAGTTTTAGTTGTGATGTGAAGGACTTATTGGTACAGTGGTTTTCAACCTTGATATTCAACATTTCCAATAGGTAAGACAATTTAGAGTGATTCTTGCAACCATTATAAGGAGGTTCTTTATCTTTTTCCAAGAGCTTATAAAACTTTTTTGGGTCTAAATTAGCTGGCTCCTCTTCCGTCTCACCTTGGGCACAATTTTTAGAATCATGAACACCAAATACATCATGAAGCAACCCATGAATGTCATCATCTTCGATGTTATCACCTATTTCATCTGATGGACCAAGTACTTTTCGTCTACGTCCAGGAATTTCACCATGGTCAATCCAAATAAAATAATTAGGTAAGAAACCTTTAATCATGATATGCTCAAACACATCTTCCTTTGACTTTAAAAATCGATTACAACAAGCTTTGCATGGGCATAACAATTGGCCATCTCTTAAAGTCTTATGGTGTGAAAGAGCAAATTTTATGAATGTAGAGACACCTTGTCGAAATTCTTTACTAAGGAAATGTTTGTCATTGTACATCCAACTCCTATCCTCTAAGTAATCCATTTACAAAAAAGTATTCATATTTGAAATCATTACAAATTTGGTACACAAAATATTTTTAGCACATTCATTAAAACAAGGTAAGTCAACTATATGGCAATTTTAGGGTCTAAGGGATCTGACATCATAGAAATCAACTCTTAAATATGAGTACTCTTCCTCCAGCCCATTAGAAATTCTAATTGTAGCTAAGGAGCATCTTCTGATTACTTCCTCCTTCATTGGCATTCTTGATTTTTGCAAACCCCACTCATATATCTCCTTCCACAAGCAACTCTACATCATCTCATCTCATTCTACAACTTTCCTACACTCCTAAGTTTCAAGCATTCCCTCTCCTATTTTGTATTGTGCTTTTTGCAATAAGAAGGTAGTTGGAGTCTTTGTGTTGTATTGCATGGAGTTTAAAATATGTGGTTTGAGTTTGTTGAGTGTGTCTAAGTGATGTGTGATGATTTTCCAAACATGAAATTTGTCATAACATTATTAGTTAAATAACACTACGACTTAAATCAACCATCTAGAACCATATACCAATTAAACTTGTAAGGTTTAGCTTTTATTGTTGAATGTGTACCACCTAGCCTATTCTTGAACATTTGATCTCACTAGTGAGTGTATGATATGCGCTTTGGTATCCAAGGAAATTTTGGCAGCACTTCCCTATAGTTCTCTAAGTACACAGATGTGAATGAGTGAACTCACCCACATATGTACCCAGAGAACAGTAGGAAATACTGTCAATGTTTTCCTTAGACCAAAGCACATATCACACACTCACATCCTAAGTGAGAACAAATCTTCAAGAACAGTCCCTCACCAGGGACTATCCAAGATTTACTCCTACTGAGAAAATCTTGGACAGGCATATCTAGGTCATATAAATAATTTTGAAACCCCTAACAAATTTTGACCAACTTAAGTCAAAAATTAGAAAATCAAGGCAAATCATTATTGTATGGGTACTTGAGCAAGTCTTGGACAGGTATATCTAGGTCATATAAATAGTTATGAAACCCCCAGCAAATTTTGACCAACTTAAGTCAAAAATTAGAAAATCAAGGCAAATCATTGTTGCATGGGTACTTGCCTAAGTGGGGCCTAGAAGCACCTAGAAGACCACTTGGACTGTTGATCTTAGACACCCAACCCGAGTTGACATTTCCTTTTTGTTTCTCATCTTTCCCAACCTCCTTGATGTTTTCTATTTGAAATGTGTTCTTATTCTTATAATCTACTTTTCTTTATTTTTTGTGAAGGTGCGCCTAAGAGAATGTTGTCCTTACATTTTGTTCCACTTCTTTTTTTTCCATTTTTTTACTCAACTCAGACAAACACCAACATGGTTCCACTTTAATTATTACTCCTTCACAATATGTTTCCCCTCTTATTTGTTGGGACAAACAACAACATTGCTTCTTTACCATCACATGAATTGTTTGTTTTTCCTAGTTAGTCTACCAAGAAGAAATAAAATTTACCAGCACTTATACTTATATTTATATATATGCGCTATATTAATTCAAAAAGTGCACGAATAGAATAATATATACATATATATACAATATATATATATATATGTATTTATATATACATAAATTTTTATTTGTGATCTATATAGCTTATTAAATATTTGATTGTATTAGTGTATAGCTTTTTGAAGTAGTTGGTTATGGTATGATCTTTTGTCTTTCAATGGATTGCTTATTTCATTGATGTTGACATGATGTATATTTTCTAGATTTTGTGTTTTTATTTGGATTCTGATTTTTATGCATTTTTAATTCATACTTCCATATACTTTGTCAACTTGATTATATAATATTTTATGGTGTGTTGATGTCAATGAGTCAATCCCATAGTTGAATATGAGAACTATGAGCATTTCCTACTCAAGAGAACTATGGTGCTTTGTGTGTTGTCATACAAGAAAGCCTTAAGAAACTAAAAATCTTGAAATCCAAGATCCAAATACTGTAATAGAATACCACATATTTTATTTCTAAAATAAATAAAATATAAATTTTAGATGCATTGGATATTATGATATTTATTCTTTCCGTAATTGGTGTAGTATATATCTACACTCTAAAATTTTTGAATATGTGTGTTTAACTAATTTGTATTGTTTAATAATCTTTTTATGTTATTTTGGATTATAATAGTTCTAGATGATGTATGGGTTTTTGAGAGGATAAATCTACCTTTATATAGATATGGAAAATAAATTATCACAAAATAAAGTACAATTTATGGTGTATTTCTTGTATTAAATCTTAGGCTCTCTGATATAGATGTTTCATATATGATGATATATAACATTGGAGAGGCTTAGTAATATTAGGTTACTATTAGACTTATTAATGTTGCATTGGAAGCCATCAAAATTTAAAATCATTAGATCCAGTAAAAGATGCATTTAAATGTAGCACATTATAGTATACATAGTTCAAAGTAAATAAAAATAGGAATAGGGATATTACTTACTTTACCAAGTTCTTAAACTAGGCGAGAAAGACTGGAAACTCTACGGCAAAATCCCATTGGCCGTCAACACTATATAGACGTGTTGAAAAAGATGAAAGGAAAATTTTCTTAATCAAATATGAAAAATCATTATTATATAAAAAATAAAACTAACAAAATAAACTAACTCTCACCATCTGTTTTGATTAGAGATTCAATGATCAAGCCAGTAAAACTAATATCCAACAATGAGGTGAGAGAAGACTGATTCTGAGCTGCTTCTTGTGCCACAAAGTGTGCTACTTCTGAAGGTGGTTTGCTCTCTATCCGCATAGATCCCACGCCGTCTTCGGAATCCCGTCAGTATTGGTGTCCATCAGCGTCCACCATCACAGAGGTCGACATTAGCACCAGGTTAATGATCGTGGTTGAAGTCTGACATTGGCGCAGAGCTTTTGTGTCCACGTCTGCATCCGCGGCGGCCTGTCTGTAGACGGAGTCAGACACGAGCTGTTGGTAACCTCTATATGCCTCGCTCAGAAGCTAGACTGAGGACAACAAAGAAGAACTGGAAGTGCTAGGTTGATCTCAGACCTTGGGGAGGCTAGCGGGTGTTCAACGGAGAGGGAGATGAAGGGTTCACAATGTGGGTATATATAGACGGCACCGTGAGGGTGGGTTTCAGAAGGGGGAAGTTGAGACGGCATTATCAGAATTGTAAAATACTTGAAGAGAGGGCAACGATTGTTTTTGTCTATTGAGATATTCGTGGATGTTGGGCGGAAAGAACTAGAAGAATAATAAAGTGAAACTGAAAAATGGAAAGTGGTAGGATGGATATCGTGGTGGGAATCGATAGAGGCTTCGCACCATAACAAAAAAACGGGCGCCACCGCTAAACAATATGGTCTTTTGGTGGAGACAAATGCCGAAGGGGATGAGTAAGGATGGGTCACAGATTTTCCTTGGGAAATATTACTAAAATAGTCAAGGCAAATTTCCTTGACCAAACGGCCTTCGCCCTTGTCAATTTGTGGCGTAGTGTCACCGGGTCGCTTCTCCTCCTCGATAGCCCACCAGTGGCCAACACTACCTTTCAGAAGGTAGACAACGTGCTTTACTTTGTCTGCTTCATGGATGTCGAGGATCTAGAAGGCCTTCTCAAGACCTGTCAGCCACATATTTGCATCCGCTGGATCAGCCGTTCCAACATAATCTGAAGCTCCGACTCGGTGAAGCCTCTCAAAGGTCTTCCCAATGCCTGATGATTCACCATGGGGAGCTTGTGCTCTTGGTAGAGGCACTGGAACCCTTTCCACCATGTGATTCATTGTAACCATCAGCTGCCCCATAAGGTGCTGATAGTTAGGGTTTTCGAGAATGGATGGGTCAAGTTGGGGGACATCAGGCACCCGATCTTCATGTGCCTGCACTCTTGCTCCATCAACTGATGCAACATCGTTGCTCTCGGCAGCATGTTCTTCATGGTGTACAGACATATTTAAGCTTTATTTTCCACTGAGGGCAGAAGGTTATTGTAAGAAAATCTGGAAAACTCATAAGAACAGACAAAACCCTAGTCCTAGATCCCTATAGACTCAACGAACTTAGAGCTCTGATACCAAACTAACTGTGACACCCTGCCATCACACAGACAGCAAAGTGCCACATGAAAATGTGCAGAAATGCCATAATCCACATGTTATCAAGAACACGGGTTAATTAAAACCGATTGCAGAAAGCAGATAAAAGAGAACTATTACATTCAGATCCTCATCCTACAAGGAAACATGTTATATAAATATGCACAAGCATGGATATATGTCCACAGCTTAAAGGAACAAGTTGTCCTGTCATCACCAGAGTTCATCACCTATTTATACATATATTATAGGCCACGTCAGGCCAACAATAGGATGTACAAAATTACAACAACTAGTCATCGTGAAACATCGTCAAAACACCTCCGAGGACCTGAGAGTATAGGGATGACTCTAGGACTCTACTATAAAACCACTGAAACAGCAACACGTCCATCTTTTACCTTCTGCTGCTCTTCTTGCTGCTCGGCCGCAACCTCTCGAACACCACTACATCTAGCGTGATCACCTAAAAAGGTTGTAAACCAGCGGGGTGAGACACATAGTCCCAGTGAGAAACATAACTCCCCACTAAAACTATAAAACTTCAGAAGGTTTAAGGCAGATAAAGCAGATAGCTGGTGAAGACATATAATAAGAGCAACATACTGATCAAGACTATGATTACCATCAATCTTACCAAGATATTCATGAGGCCTATATCCCGATTTCCTTTATGGAACATGATTGACAAGATAAGCTTTATGAGAACTTATCATAAGATATCAAGATCGTACAACTCACTGTAAGAGATAACTGGATCATCTATATAAGAAAGACCTCAACCAATGTTCCATGTTTTGCCCTAAGCAGTATATACTATTCGACTAGATTATGTTTTATTATACCCTAAGGAAGTGAGTTATCCCTGCTCAAATCCAACCTTTGGCTGCGAAGCCCAAAACTAGTGCCATTCAAGGTCAATGGGAGAGTCGGACTCCATGACCTCACCTCCTCATGGTCAGTAAATGAAAACCAAAGTAGGACCACAATCTCATGCTTATATGGCCTCAGCCTCAGGGTCACTCTGCAAGCTACCCATATCTCTAGCTCACCTTGACACAGGTGCTAGTATACTTTTTGAGCCACGAGCCTGATCATCGTGCTCTTGAGCCATGAATGCATTCATGCTCTAACTCATTGAGTCATGGGTCTGTTTACCATGCTCTTTACCATACGAAGTCTACAACCGCATTTGTACACTAATCCTCCTATTTTTGGCTAGGAGAAAACCCTACATATTCAACAATATGCACTCCAGGTAATCCCGTAGGATAAACCTATTTCACCATCACCAAATTCTGACGATGATGGATCTATGGCCAGGGAAAACTACATGATATGTTCTGTTGTAATTAATTAGTATATTTTAAGTGAGTTGTTGAGGAAACCAAGTTATACAACATCGAGTTACATTAATATTGCCACTATCATGGGATCTCAATCCCTCCTCGCAGATTGCTACTGCCTCTCAAGGCATCAACATCCTACATTAGCATCCTCGGATAGCAATCCCTTATCTAATCATCAGAGGATAACACGTCAACTAGGCACTCAACCTTTATCAGGTCCTCAGACCCATCTCATCACACTGGTGATGCATGTTATCTCATCAACAAGGATTATTATCATTTAGTGTTATTCAAAGAACATATAACTCATAGCTCTAACCTTGCTATGAATACATTTAATATACCTACATGGTTAGTATGCACATAAAGAGAGATAACTTAAAATCACCAGAGATAGCTCTTACAAATTATCATGTCATTAGGATTTGCAGATGCACATATCATGATTATAAATATGTGTGTCATACTGTATCAATTACATCACTGCTATCAAATCATGGGCATCCATTTATGCTCTATACCTTATAAACATGGGCCAGTATCTTATCATCTTAAACGACATCATATTTAGACATCCAACACAGCATAGGTTTGCAACTATCATCCATATATCAAAAGATGTGGTTACATGATAAAGGAATACTACCTAGGGTTTTCGGGTTGGACATAACCCTCACCAAAGGTGCTTGCTACCCTCACTAGAAGTGTGACGGGTAGTGCAACCTTTAATATAGGTGATATCGGGCAGGCTAACAACCCTTACTACAACTTTTTCGGCCAAGGCACTTAGCCTCGCCTATCGGCCAACACAAACTCAAGGTGTATCGGGCAACCAAACTCCGTGGTGTGTCATGCAACCAAGACCAAGATGTGTATTGTGTAGCTGAGTCCATGGGGCATATCGTGCACCCAAGGTGACGACATCCCACTGAATGAGGCAAAGCCCTATTGACCCACTATGTTTAGGGCTAGGGTTATGTCGGGAAGAAACTACCATATCAACTAAGATCATGGCGCCCAGGCCAACCTTGTATCTCCCACTAAGGTACCCATCATCAAATGACACAAAGGCACCATAAGGAAGCCTATCACCCAACTAAAACAAACACACCATATCAATCACCACAAGGTACTCACAAGGGCCACCACTCAACCCATGTTGGGCAAGAACCTAACCCAACATGTATCAACTAGGAACTCTATTGGCCAAGAGGGGCAACAACTACTAGGTCAAAGGATCATTTAGATCAAGGCATATCGCCCAAGCTCATCATCAAGGTTAAAAGAGCCATATCGGGCACAAAACCAACCAAACACATCATATCGGCCAAGATCAAAACCCTAGACCAAGGGAGGTGTGTCGGGAAACACTACTACAAGGTGTATCGTGCAAGGCAGCAAGCTCATCCCGAAAAGGTCATCATCAACATCAAGATCACCATCATCAAAACCCTAAAAGTTCAAGAGGATTGGTTCACCTCTCAACAACCAAGAGAGGGGTTTTGCAAAACCTCCATCACTAATCGGGAAACATGATGGATCATTTCCATATCGGCCTAAGGCTCAACCAAGGCTCACCTCTCAAATCCATGGTGAGAGAAGAGTGTTGCTAAAGCAACTAGAGTATAGAATCGCCTCTCAACAACCAAGTGAGAGGGTTGTTGCCTATATCACTAGAGCCGAACTCACTTCTCAAGACCAAAGGAGAGAAAGGGGTATTTCCCAAAAGGGAACCCTAATCTATGGGTTCATCCAACTAGGTCTAAAGGTACATATGAAACAACAACATCATCAACAACATGATCACTATGTCCACAAGATTAAAGGTACATGATAGAGCAATAAACATATCTAACAACATGCATGGCCAATCATGATCATATGTGAACATGCAACATAAAAGAAGGTAGTATAGTTAGGGTTAGAAGTTATGTAACTCGCCTTATGCAAGCTCCAAGCTCCTAGCACTAAGAAACACCTTCGGCCACCCCAAGAGGAAGAATAAGAAGACTCGAAAGAGAAGGATCAGCCACCAAGTGTAGCTCCTCCAATGGTATCGGCTACAAAGGATGCAAAGGAGAGGTGTCGTTCACCAAGGAAGAGGGGAAACTAAGGAACTAAAGGGATCCTTAGTAAGAGAAAGGAGATACATATAGAAGAGGGTGGAGGAGAAAACAAGGCAATGTGTCAACCACCTAGGGACACTTGTCCATGGGAAATGCCCCTCCTTATCTCACCTTATACATATGTCCAAGGAAATTGCCACATGCAAGCATCACGAAACAAGTGTCCATTAGAGTGGTGACACAAACGAAGCTAAGAGTCAAAGATGGTCCATGGTGGACACACCTCACTCCCTTTCCCCACACAGCCCCATGGGTGACACAAACCTGGCTGACACCAAGCTCTCTTTCCCGATACAGGGTCCAACAAGGCAGAGCAAGGCCCAAACAAGGCAAAACAAAGCCCAACAAAGCTCAACAAAGCCCAAGGAAACTCAAGCAACGAGCCCAACCCTTCCTCTCAACTCTAGAGGAAGCAGGGAGAGAGAAAATCATCTCTCAAGGTGACAAACTTGCTCATCAACCCTAAACTTAGCTTATTTTCAAGTAGCACCTCCAACTCTCAACAAAGCTCAAGCAAACCCTAATCACCACTAGAGTTGATTAGCAAGCAACTAAGCACAAGGTTTAGGTAAAGCAAATAGGATAAGCCTAAAACAGAGGTCAGGGTCCTTACAAGCCATAAACCTCTACAAAGGGATTTTTCCCCCAAAATCCAAAGAGAAAAGTGAGGGATACTTCCTCCTCATCTCTTCCTCAATCTCCCACGTGGCTTCCTCAATGCCACAATGATGCCAAAGAACCTTCACAAGAACCATGTCTTTCCTTTTTAACTTCTTTACTCTTCTGTCAAGGATCGTCACTGGACCTTCCTCATAGGTCACATCTTCATCGAGAACAACCTCCATTGGTTGTATCACTGTCCCTATGTCTGGATGACTTTTCTTTAGCATGCTGACATGGAACACCGGATGTAACATGTGCAACTCTGGTGGCAGCTCTAACTTGTAAGCTACCTTGCCAACACGTGCTATTACCGGGTATGGCCCCATATACATGGGTGCCACTTTGCCTTTTTAGCCAAACCTTAGCACACCTTTCCATGGAGAGACCTTAAGATACACCTTGTCTCTCATTTGGAACTCTAAAGGTCGTCGGTGATTATCTACGTACGACTTCTGTCTGTCCTGTGTTGTTTTCAACTGTTGTTGTATCACTCTAATCTTCTCTATTGTCTATTGTACTAACTCAGGACCCAAAAGCTGATACTCTCTAGACTCATACCAACATAAAGGAGATATGCACTTCCTTCCATATAGAGCCTCATAAGGAGCCATGTCAATGCTCCGCTGGTAACTATTGTTATAGGCAAACTCTATCAAATTGAGATGTACATCCCAACTGCCTAGACCCTAGACTTCATTAAATCCTAATAGAATTCCACCTAAACCCTAATAAAGTGAGTCTCATAAGGGCTTATAGGAGGTGATAGGGTCTAGTTCCCCTATACACATCCTACCTCATCCATGGACAACTAGTAGTTTAGTAAAATTCATTGTCATCTATCATCTGATTTGGTTTGGTAATATAAATTAAAGAGTAATGTTTACATGTTATCACCCTAAACTCAATTGACAACTACATTCCCCCAAACAGCCTACACTTCCCTTAACACATTGAGACCCTAGTTGCCTTCTTGCTTAGTTCATGCTTACTTTGCTAGTCTCTTCAATTATTCTTGCTTTTGCCTTGTTCTTGCTAATTTAGGTCTTTAATTGTCCTTTAGTCTTAATTTCTATCTTAGAGTAGTGTAGATCACTTCTTGCTTGTCTTAGTGTATTTTTCTTCCTTACTTTCTTAGTTTGCCTTTTCTTGCTCATTAGAACAAATTGTCTAGGCTTATCTTAGGTTTTGACTTCCTTGCTTTCTTTACTTGTTTGCTTGTTCACCCTTTGTGTAATCAACAAAACAAATCTTCAAATCCTAGCCTAAAATAACTTAGCTCTAGTTCCCCCCTCTCTCCCTTAGGTTTGACCCCTAACTTGAATCTTTCTTATACTATAACACGACCACATAAACTTTCTAGTAAAGTGTGTTAATTTATGTAAGCGAGCCTTTTAGGGCTTTATAAATATTGATATACCCTTGTTGTGTGTTTGAGACTTAGGGTGAATCTATTCCAGATTCAATTGGTTAGGTGTATCCCAAGCTAAGAAAACACACCAAGCTTTCTAAACATGATGGAGTCTCGCCTGAGCTGCCTAACCATACTAAACCTCTCCTTGGTGAGTATGGCCCATCCCTGAATTTCTTGGATACTATGAGGCGATGGGATGAGGAGCATCTTAGAGATACATGGAAGCACAACCCCATATGTTTACTGAGGGAGAGGCATGGTCAACATAGCAAAAGAGAGTGGTGGAGGTTCGAGAGACCCATTGGGTGAGAAGAAGATAGACAGAGGTCTGCAACAACCCACAATAAAAGCCTATGACATGTATACTTTACATGGGCAATTGGAGGGCATCCAGAGAGATCAGGAGGGCATCCTGAGGACATAGGAGGGTTTTCAGAGGACATAAGAATGCAATGTGGTTGGATCATCATCAGATGCACTATTAGATCGACCACATGTATCCCTTTTAGAATACAAGTGCACGAGAACCCTCAATGGGGGGAAGACTAGTGGGGAGCAATGTTCGGGTATCAAGAGACTTACCTGCCTCCACAACCATACTAGTGGGGCAGCTACTACTAGTAATTTGACACTCCGATCTCACAATTACCACTAATCATGAGAAAATTGAGGATTTAACGTAATACAAATACACCCTTAACTTTTTCTTTTCTTTAATCACTTAAATTTAACCTAAAGGAAAATCTTATAACTTGGACAAAACCAAATCATAATAAAATTGTGGAAGCAATTTACCATTAACCTTACTTGGAAGAAAAACAAACATACATGACATATTACATTGTTCATGTAGAAAGTAAAACACAACAGATAATTGAAATCTAAACTACATATAACATTACATTCTCTCACTATCACACCACATGCCCAAGGACCATGGGGAAAGGACTAAGAGACCTCTATCTAACTATAAACTACCTTCTAAGAACTTGGGTGATATGATCCTTTAACTTCCTTATGCTGACGCTGACCTGAAAAATGTTTCAGTAGGTGATGCGATGATTTTGAGTCACATTTATAGACTTGTTTTACTCGCATTTTATGCGTTTATTGGTCATTTTGGTGGTTAATATCACATAATTCACTTATCTTAGTCTATGATCCTTCTCAGTGTCAAATATATCTTATCTTATTGTTTTAAGCATAAATGATTACAATAATAGGTTTTATCTCGGCTTATGTGGTTTTGTTTTGCAATTTCAGGACAAACACATATCTGCAGCTGTCGATATCATCGATGGCTGTCGATACTATCAACATAGCCACAGGAAGCCAGCCGCAAGGAGCAGCGCAGAGTCGATACTATCGACACAGCCACAGGCATCCAACCGCAAGGAGCAGAGCAGAATCGATACCATCGACAGGAAAGTCGATCGTAGCGACTTACCATCAGGTTGCCAGTGACCAGTCAGTCGATCCTATCGACCCCAAAGTCAATACTATCGACACATGTAGCTTCAACGATAGAAAAGGGATAAAACTGACGCCTAAGGGTGTCGATACCATCGACCTGCGTCGATGGTATCGAGTCAGCATCAGGCGCAACGACGAAAAGAAAAGAAGACTTGCCGATATCGCGAGGGGTCGATACCATCGACCCACGTCGATGGTATCGACACCGTCAGATTAGAGTTTGTTTCAGATCAGCTCTAATCCAATGGTTGTGATATTTTTGCAGCCTAACTCGGTGATTATACCTAATATCGGCGGCCAAGAGCAAGGGAGCACGTCATTAGCCACTGCACACGTCCTGAGAAGGTGTGGAGAGAAGAACGGAGCCCAGAAGCACGCCCCAGCCATTCCGAAAGCCGAAGAAGTCATTTTCCACCGCCGAAAGGCTATAGATCACACATTCTACATCGAGGAATGCTTGGATCTTCTCTGTTCATGGGTTTCATCACTTATTCACGTTTTTCTCCATGTTTCCCCTTCCTCAACCATGTTTTGCTCTGAGATGAACATGTGGGGCTAATCCCCTTTATCTTTAGGACTGGGAGTAGCCCGGGGAAGCATTGTATGACAATTTTACCATAGTAATTCATAATTTATCTCTTAAATCCATGGTATGATTTCATTTTCTCAATTATATTATTATGGTTGATCACCATAATGATAATTTAATGCCTTTAATTACTTTGAAAGAAGAATTAACGATTGAAAAGAGACAAAATTCACATTAATGAACAAATCCCTTGAACAAGCTGATGTAAGGTTAATGGTGGAAACCAAGAGGTTGATTCTAAAGCACCTACTTTAGGGTATAGGTTACTATGACAGTGGAACTGACCTAGACTTAGGTAGTGAATTGTACCACGACAGTGGACAATTCTTACTACAGGCCACTACCAAGATTGAGAGATGAACCTGAGTAACTATATGGAAATTCATACAATGAAAACCTGCGGTGAAACCACAATCCTAAAGATTTCCATTTGAATTGATTAAACTAAACATTTAATCAATTGCTTTGTTTTATTTTATTTTCTTTTATTTTTAAAACAACTCTCATAACCTTTTTATTGGTCTAGCTAATTGCGAGTAGTTAGTAGTAGTCTATCGATAATTTAGTGTCCCTGAGTTCGACTCGGGCCTCACAAAGGCCTATAATATATTGACGCATGCACTTGTGTTCCTCGCACGGTAAAATAGTGTCAAGTTTTTGGTGCCGTTGCCGGGGACACTGTAATTTTCAGCACGACGAGTGTTGCAAGCGGCCACTCTGGGCCACATTTTTATTTTGTTATCTTATTATCATTTTTGAAATTCATAGTTTTATCTTTCATATTATTGTAATCGTCTAGCACTGTACTGAACTGAAATTATCATCTTGCAGGTACTGGTGCATGGTGAGGATGCGTAGCACCGACTACACACAACTATCACCAGAGGTTCCACTGTCGGGACCAGACGACGAGTAGAACTATATTCAAGACCAACCAGACGGAATAGATTCTGACTCAGAATAAGAAGCCATGGCAGAAGAGCAGACGATATGGGAGAAGATAAAAGCTTCTTCCTCATCCGCTTCAAAGGGGCCAATAAAGAAGCAAGCAATCAATATTCCTACCTATAAAATTGATCCTGCATTAATAAATTTGGTCAAATCAAATGCATTTCACGGGCTTAAAAATGAAGATCTGATGACTCATATAAACCAGTTCGTGGAGAACTGTGATATGATCAAGATAGACAGGTTTCCACAGGAGACGTTGTACTTGAGGTTGTTTCCCAGCTCTCTGGCGGGAAATGCACGAGAATGGCTACATAATCTTGATGATGAGTATGTGGAATCATGGAACCACATGGTTGAAGTGTTCTTTGAAATATTCTTCCTGCCCGAGAAGACAAATGATCTGATCAGGAAAATTCACAATTTTAGTCAGAAGGCAGGTGAAACCTACTCTGAGACCTGGGAGCGTTTCCAAATAATGCTGAGGAGGTGCCCACACCAAGGTTTTGATAAGGAAAAGCAAGTGAAGATTTTCTATTTTGCTCTTTCTGAGCATGATAGAAGCAATCTGGATTCCGTAGGATCCAGATTTTTCTTGAACAACACTGGCACTAGATGTTGGGAGATTCTGAAAAATATGGCAAAGAAGCAATCTTGGGGCGACAGGGATGCACCAGAACAAGTCAAAGTCGCAGGTGAATCCAGGGCCATTAAGGAGCTGAATGATAAATTAGACCTTCTAGCCAAGAAATTGCTTGCCAAAGAAGATGCAGAATCCGATGAGGAAGCCCAGGTCAAATTCATGCAGCAACATGGATATAGAAATAATGATTATGCTTGGAGGAAGGATAGAAAATTCTCATGGAAAGATCCAAACAACTTCTTCCAAGATCCAGATGCAAAGCCACATTCAACGGCAGAAGATAAAAGCACCGCGTTACTTAGTCAAGTGGTGCAACAAAATCAGGAGATGATGAGCATGTTTAGTAAGCAGCTGCAGTCCCAGGGTGAGATCTTGATTAAATTTGGGCAAACATTGCAAAGCCATGGAGCACAGATGAGGGCACTAGAGACGACTGTGACCCAGATTTCCAATGAAGTGGCGGCCATGAAGCATGCCAATCAACAAACACAGGCTAGGAGTGCAGAGGTTGTTCAAGCACATCATCAAGTAAAGTACATATATGTGATTACTAAGGCAGAGCTCCCGGTGGTGGAAGACCAGGACAAAAGCAAAATGATTTTTGATACGGAGGCTACACTGAGGATACCATATCCTCACATCCATTATGGACTACCCGGAAGATATATCCCATTCAGAAAATCCCGCCAAGAGCCCACCACGGCCGCGCCCGCACCTAGGCAAGAAGAGTAGGTGAAGGCCATGCGTCAAGGTGAAGTTACAGTCACTGAGGGAGAGGAGCCGCCACAAGTTACACCTGTTATAAATGATGTACAAAAGTCTATAACAGAGGGTGACATTGAATCAAGCTTAGGGGAGGAGACCCCGAAAAGCACATATGTGCCACCTCACAAGCGTCTAAATGAGGCGGTTGTGTCCGTTCTGGATAGATCGAGGCCGAAGACAGTGCATAGACATTATAGGAAGTTCTTGGAGATGTTCAGGAAGCTTCATATTAACATTCTGTTAGTGGAAATGATAGAGCAGATTCCCGCATATGGGAGGTTTATCAAGGATATCATCACTAAGAAGAGGCGGATCAAAGACACAGATGTTTGCCGGGTGAATGAGATGGTGAGCTTAATTATCCATGGGAGTTTACCACAGAAGCGGAAAGACCCAAGAGGCTTCCACATTCCATTTTCCATAGGCGGTCAACATTTTCCACAAGCATAGTGTGATTCAGGCGCCAGCACTAATCTTATGCCACTGTCCACATTTCAAAAGCTTGGGTTGAAGAAAATAAAGAAATCAGCGACAAGTATTGAGTTGGCAGACGGGTCCATTGTGAAGCCATATCGAGTGTGCGAGGATGCGCTTGTCAAAGTAGATAGGTTTATCTTTCCGGTGGATTTAATCATCATGGACATGCCACAGCTTAAAATTTGTGAGATGCTATTGGGCAGGCCGTTTCAAGCTACGACTGATGTTATCACCACTATCGGAAGAGGTACATTGACCTTGGGGATTGGCCAGGATCAAGTTGAGTTCAAATTGCCGCATGATCCCCTAGGAACACTCTCTCAAGCTCCAAGTTGAGGAATTCGATGGTTTTGTCTAGCCTAAGACGTTAAATAAGGACGCTTGTTGGGAGGCAACCCAGCCATTGGTAGTTTCGTTTAGTTTCTTCCGTATTTTTAAGTTAGTTTGATTCAATTTTATTTCTAGTGTAAAAAAGATACCTTGATCGTTTGTTCAATGTGCAGGACTGAGGCAGGGTCGCTACCATCGACCCTTGTGTCGATGGTATCGAGACGGGCACAGTTAGGCGACTGCAAAGATCTCTCTGAGTCGATACTATCGACGACCTCATCGATGGTATCGACCTACCATCAGGTTGATCGCAAAAATGAGGTCAATACGCACGAGATCTCTGGAGATATTCAGACGAAATTTGTCTTAGTGAAGTCGATACCATCGACGGTCCCGTCGATGGTATCAACCCGGTTACAGGCAGAAAGCGGCGGTCGGGCCTCGCGAGGGTGTTTTCCCTAAGAAGAGTCAATACTATCGACATGCGTCGATGGTATCGACGCGACATGTCACTGATCCACAAGAGGAAATCAACGACGATCGCTGCATCAAGAGAGTCGATCCGTGGGATGGGTCGATACCATCGACACCCGTCGATGGTATCAACACGTCATCGATCCTGGCCCCCACATCAGGCTATTGACAACTGTCGATACTATCGGAAGACCGGATTGTGCTACAGGTGTCGATACCATTGACATGCGTCGATGGTATCGACGGGTGTACAACAACGCCATCCATGGTTATAAAAGAGAGGGATGGTTGTCATATGACATCACACCTTCAGAGCCTTTGCCCTCTACTTGTACCGTGTGTCTTGTGTGCGACTGGAGCCCAGTTACGAGCATCTAAGGAGTGCGAACTTCCCCGAGCCTTCACCGAGTGGAGATTATCTTCTCCGACCTTCACCAAGCTCCATCTTCTATTCCTTTTTCTCGGCGACGATGGTGCGTACAGCCGGTGCATCTTCTTCACGGGCGGATCCTATGGAGATCCTTGAGTTCATTCCTCCACCTACTACATCTATTCCTCATCTGAGGATTGTCCATCCTTCTACAGAGGTGTGGAAGGTCTATGAGGAACAGATGAAGAGAAAGATCGAGCCCACGCGCTATGTTGATCGGACTATGGTCCACGACCTGGGTTTCAATGACAATCTCGCCTACGTCTTGAAGGGGAGACACGCAACCAGGAGGCCTGATGAGTTGGAGTGCCACACTGACAGCCAGCCATTCTTCGGTGAGTGGCTGACTTACAAGGAACTCATGGCGGAGTTCATGGCATCATTGGACATCAATGTGTTGCCCAATGACTTGATCGCCACCGACAGAGAATGGAAGAAAGGGCGGGTGTCATTCAGACTCTTCAACAACAACTACACCATTACCCTCGCCCAGTTCAACTCAGTGTACAACTGGTATCATGACGCTTACCAGCACCAGAGGCCAGACAACAGGATAGACTATGATGATATCTTCATCGAGCGCGTGACTGTGCCCCTGGGCAAATTCGTTAGCTACCATAATGCGGCTGTTGCGGACTTTGAGCATCCGTTTGTGCGGGTTCTCCATTGCATGCTCTGCACCACGCTATTCGCTCGCGGCGACCTGTCTCTCAGAAAGTTCCAAGAGACAAATTTGTTCTTCCTGCACAAACTGCTGAAGTGCGAGGCGTGCAATTGGGGCGCGTTCTTCTTCACGCGCATGGTGGCCGTGAAAAGGAGTATGAGGAAAGCACCTATCCATTTTGGAGGGCTAATTACACCATTGGCCATCTATCTTGGGTTGGATATCTCACAACTTACTCCTCTTTCCACTAGGAGCAAGGTCAACCTCCAGCATCTACACCGCTCCAACCTCCTCTTGCTTTGTGATGGCTTGACATATGCACATTGCCATGTCAACCAAGCATATCAAGAGTGTTCACTTCCAGACCCCATCTTCAACATTGAGGGTGCTTAGCATTTCCGATGGCCTGTCATTGCCATCGACGACTCCGATGAAGATGGTGGTGATGATGACAACAACAATGAAGGCGACAAGCTTGAAGAGGAAGAGGAGGCTTTCACTCCTCTTCGGGCATGAGTAGCACCCCGGAAGCGTCCCCGCATGCATCTGGGTGCATCTTCTTCTTCACAGCCTCCGCCACCACAGCCCTCTCATCACGGAGAGGATGTCTACTCCATGCAGGGGATGTATACAATGCTGCAAGAGATCCAGCACACCCAACTGCAGCACACAACTTCGTACGCTGGTATTCATGATACAACGAACCGTCTGTTAGATAACCAGAGGGCCATTTTTGAGAATGAGCGCCTCCTCCTCGACAACCAACAGCACATCCACGACAGGTTGCATAGGGTGGAGATGCAGCAGCTGCCCTTCTACGATCATTACTGGAGGCAGAATTATTTAGGGGGGTATCCACAACCTCCGCCCATGCCCTAGTATGATCCGAGCTTTCAGGGGCAATACCCATCTTGGGACCCCATGGCTCCGTAGTACCCGCCTCCGCCTGAAGAATGATCGGTATCACTATTCTACCTTTTAAGGTTGTTTTTTTACTATGAGGCCATCGTCAAATTCAAGCTTAAGGGGGAGAGTGGAACAACTCTATCTTTTATTTTTCTCAGTTTTAGTTTTTATTGCCTTGTCTTTTGTCATTTGTTTTTCTTAGTTATGAGTTTGTTGGTAGGATCCACACTCTATCTAGTGTAATTGTGGATGTCTTAAGTCATGTGTCATCTCGTTGTGTGTACATGGGAATTAGGGGCAAATTTGAAATTTTTTTAGTGTTTTTTCATGCTTGTGTTGTTCAACTTTGAGCACATAACTTAAGGAAATAATTGGGTTTGCCAACTTTAAAATAGGAAATCACAATGGTACATTCTCATGATTCATGAAAAGTGGACGGAATTAGGTTGTTTGAGCCTAAACTGACCAAATGATAATGAGACTTTAATTTGAAATGAGAAAGAAACACCTCTTAGTTACTACATAGGTCAATAAGGAGGGACACATAATAATTTCGAAAGGTTCAGTCAATCAGTGTTGTGATCTATCCACCCCATTGTTTTCATACTCCACCTTAAGAACTGGAAGTACATTATGGTTTTTAATCTCTTTGAGTGCATACTGAGTGCATACCATGTAGATAGGTCTTGCATTACAACTCTTTTCACATATTTTTGCATAAAAAAAAGAAATTATAGAATAGCCATACATGCACATTATCTTTAGGTGTGTGTCATTTAGTTGCATACATGTCATTTTTTAGCTGCATTCACATTTTTGTGCATATAGTACATCATGCATCTTATGTCTTCTGAAACATTAAAGGTGATGAACTTGTTCCATACCTTCTGAATGCTTCAAATGTATAAGTTATGTAGCAATAAGTGAGCCTGAAAAATGATTCATGGGCAGCTATGAAAAAAATGGGGTTTAAAAAAAATTAAAAAAATGAAGGAAGAGAGGGAGAAAGGAACATGTTCACACTTGCATCCTAAGAAGAATAAGCATGGTGTAGTTTCTTGGATATTCCATCTCACCTGGAGATGGAATGATAGTGCATGCATCATTCCACCCAAATGTTGGCATTAGGGCATTTTAACTTGCATATGCATCATTTAGGTCATTAATGTTTTGTGCATGTTAAAACCGTATAATGCTTCGATTTCTTCCACTAGCCACCCATTCCATCCACCCGTTGCTCGAATTGGTAGGCCACTGTGATTTTCTCCTCACTCATTAAGAATAGGAGAGTTGCTTCCATGTGGATGGTAGTTAGGGCGAGCAACGTAGAATAGGAGCTCACAAGATGCACCGAGTCTGGACTGGAGGATTTTATTATGTTAACTGCCTTATGTGATAGTGTTCATCAATTTTGAGGTAGATATCTTTTATGGATGATTAATGTCGCCTTTAGGGTAATTATCATTCTATGGTCAGTGAGGGCTAGAATGTGAATGACTGGCGGGGATCATATGGTGATGTTTGTTGTGATAATATGTTCTTTAGTTGACCCTCGCAATTATATTCTAGAGTTTTGTTGCTCGAGGATGAGCAATGTTCAAGCTTAGGGGAGCTTGATGTGATGATTTTGAGTCGCATTTATAGACTTGTTTACTCACATTTTATGCGTTTATTGGTCATTTTTGTGGTTAATATTGCATAATTCACTTATCTTAGTCTATGATCCTTCTCTGTGTCAAATCTCTCTTATCTTATTGTTTTGAGCATAAATGATTACAATAATAGGTTTTATCTCAGCTTATGTGGTTTTGTTTTGCAATTTCAGGACAAACACATATCTGCAGCTGTCGATACTATCACCACAGCCACAGGCAGCCAACTACAAGGAGCAGTGCAGAGTCGATACTATCGACACAGCCACAGGCAGCCAGCCGCAAGGAGCAGCGCATAGTCGATACCATCGATAGGGAAGTCGATGGTAGAGACTTACCATCAGGTTTCCAGTGACCAGTCAGTCGATACTATCGACCCCAAAGTCGATACTATCGACACGTGTAGCTTCAGCGATGGAAAAGGGATAAAACTGACGCCTAAGGGTGTCGATACCATCGACCCACGTCGATGGTATCGAGTCAGCATCAGGCGCAACGACGAAAAGAAAAGAAGACTTGCTGATATCGTGAGGGGTCGATACCATCGACCCGCGTCGATGGTATCGACACCATCAGATCAGAGTTTGTTTCAGACCGGCTCTAATCCAACGGTTGTGATATTTTTGCAACCTAACTCGGTGATTATACCTAATGACGGTGGCCAAGAGCAAGGGAGCACGTCATTAGCCACTGCACACGTCCCGAGAAGGTGTGGAGAGAAGAATGGAGCCCACAGGCACACCCCAGCCATTCCGGAAGCTGAAGAAGACATTTTCCACCGCCGAAAGGATGTAGATCGCACATTCTATGCCGAGGAATTCTTTGATCTTCTCCGTTCAGGGGTTTCATCACTTATTCACGTTTTTCTCCATGTTTCCCATTTCCTCAACCATGTTTTTCTCTGAGATGAACATGCGGGGCTAATCCCCTTTATCTTTAGGATTGGGAGTAGCCCGGGGAAGCATTATATGACATTTTTATCATAGTAATTCATAATTTATCTCTTAAATCCGTGGTATGATTTCATTTTCTCAATTATATTGTTATGCTTGATCACCATAATGATAATTTAATGCCTTTAATTACTTTGAAAGAAGAATTAACGGTTGAAAAGAGACGAAATTCACATTAATTAACAAATCCCTTGAACAAGGTGATGTAAGGTTAATGGTGGAAACCCAGAGGTCGATTCTAAAGCACCTAGTTTAGGGTATAGGTTACTACGACGGTGGAACCAACTTAGACTTAGGTAGTGAATTATACCACGACAGTGGACAATTCTGACTACAGGCCACAACCCGGATTGAGAGATGAACCTGAGTAACTATATGGAAATTCATACAATGAAAACCCATGGTGAAACCGCAATCCTAAAGATCTCCATTTGAATTGATTAAACTAAACATTTAATCGATTGCTTTGTTTTATTTTATTTTATTTTATTTTTAAAACAACTCTCATAACCTTTTTATTGGTCTAGCTGATTGCGAGTAGTTAGTAGTAGTCTACCGATAATTTAGTGTCCATGAGTTCGACTCAGGCCTCACAAAGGCCTATACTACATTGACGCGTGCACTTGCGTTCCACGCACAGTAAAATCGTGTCAGTAGGTTGGTGAGCTACTGGCTCAGTGAATAGAATTTCACCCAACCATCACAGATAACTCATTTTATGGTTATTAATTGGAATAAAATACAAGATAATACTATATTGAGCATATCTAAACAATATAATTTAAACGATAGGAGATGTCAACATTTCATTAAGATAACAACTGCTGCAAAGTTGTAGATATGATTAAATAACAAAGAATACTAAAATTCATTTAAAGGACAACTGATGTGAAACTAACTCAAATCATTCTTAACTCTTTAATTTATAAGAAACTATGTGAACCTATATGAACTTATTTTATCTTATGCCCTAATCATATGCAGTGTACTCTACATATGAAGACTCATAGCGAACTACAATCCCACCGTACAAGACTTAGCTGACACCCTGAGATAGCTAAGTCTTATTACTCTCCTGGTCTGCAACAAGGAAGATGGCTCTCTGGCCTCAGCACTCCTATTGTGCTGTAAACTGAACTCCTCCTCTAACCTAAGCACACAGGCGGAGAGTCAAGCCACCTATTGGCTTTTCCATACTAGTGCCACCAGGACTTCTGGTTGATGTTGGACACACTTTTCTGTACTCTAGTGCCACCAGGACTTCTGGTTGATGTTGGACACTGCAAACTATAATTTAAGGAGACTTCCACTAGGGCTTCGTTCCCTGTGCCACATGATAGCACGTTCTAACCCCTGTATACTGGACGCTGCCAGGGTTACGTAGTTTTACCCCTAAGGCATAGGCCTCACATAGGTGTTCTACGGTGTCAGGGCCCTTAAATCTATAATTTTATTATTTCCTAGAAAACTCTTACTATGTATAACCTTTTCCTTACTTATACTCGACTCTGGTATTTCTATGGCATATCGTCTATTTAATTGCAGTTCAAATCACAACATGAATATCATTCTAGACATGACAGAGCAGTATACTAAAAAACATTGTAATTTATTGAGTAATTCATATACCATGCACGCAGGCAGATTGAAATTTCTTAAATAAACTAAACTCATATCAACTTGGATCATATATGTTGGAATTATACAATTGATCATCATAACACACTAACAAGAGTTAATTAATCGATATATTAGAAATCATCAGTAGCACTTGTAAATTATCTGTAATTCCTCAAAAATCGAGCACATCAACCCAATTTCTAAGTTATGCATCACATAACTCAATTAAAAGTCAATTTACTTGACATAGCAAGATTTAATTGTGAAAACATGCGCATCAACCCCAAATCTTGAGTTATGCATCACATAACTTAATTAAGTTTTAATTTCTCATCAATGCATAGATAATTAATAATAATTGGGAATTTTAAATGATATCCTTGAGGAACCTATTAATTTGTTTAAATATTAAATCATTCACCTTAAATATAACAAAGAGCATAAGGTTTTCTTTGAATATTTTTCATGTCATCGTCATTTCTTTGAAATCGAGCATCTATTAACTTACTAAAAATGTACAACCTGGGTTTATACCGAAACTGTGTCGTTACTTGTCATGTACTACTGAGTTCAACATTTAATCGAGCAATTTAAGTTTTGATCAATCGTGTATTTTCACTAATCCAAATCACACATATCAATTGACTAATTAGTGTCATGCAAACGTTATTAAATAAAATGTGCAATTAGAAATCAAGTGGCGCCGACACTATCCGGCACTTGGGTAAACACTGATATCTATGAATGATACAGATTTCAACCAAAATGTATGATTATTAGAGTTATATGTTCTTAGTGAGTGAAATTCTACTCACTGTGGGTGAGGTGACCGCAATTCAACTGGAAACGTGTCCAGAGTTCTATTTTTGGGCGTCAGTGGGGTCGTCTTCTACCTTGGAACTGCCCTGGTACAAATGTGCTACAAGCAGGTTGTTGCTTTCTCATGCACATGTAGGAGAAGAGGGTTAGGCTAGGTGCTAAATGCGGATAAAGCTGCAGATTCAAGCATGGACCTCAAAGTCAGAGTTGAGGGTGTTGCTTGGTGCTGCTCCTTGTGCCTAAATGGCTTCCTAGCCATTGGTGCAGCTGTTGCTGCTCAAGCTAGTAGGGGCGTCGTTGGTTGGGGGCTGCAGATGCTTTCTTAGACCTCAAGGCCGAGGTCATGGCCGACATTTGGTGGTGCTGCTCACACCTGAAGGGCCCCTGGCCGACGCCGCAACTGCTGAGCGGCTAGTGCTAGCCATTGCTACTAGGTGTGCCACCCTAGCAGGTCAGTTGTAGGTGGGGCACCGCTAGGGCGAGGTTGAGGAGGAAGGAAGGAAGGAAGAAGTGGAGGCAAGGTGCTGCTAAAATGATGCTAAGGGGCCACAATTGCCCACCCTAGCTCTCCCTCTACTGTGGCCGATCATCCTGCTTGGGTGCCGCTTCAAGCGGTGGTATATCGATTGGGGGAAGGGGATAAGGGAAGGGGGGTTATAACTTACGGGTAATTTTCATTATTGGTCCAAGAAATTTTAAACGTCATAATTGATACCTCGAAGGTTCAATTTAAGTGATTCCTTTTGCAAAATTTCAAGCACATAATCCAATACAACCTCAAGGGAAGAAATCTTGCTAATTAGATTGTCTCAAGTAGTCAAAGAACTAATCATATTTTTGAGCACTTATCTTAACTTAATCAACATGATGATTCACTAATTGATGTGCTTACTAGTTAATCATGGAGTGGGTCATAACAATCTCCCTCCATTATAAGAATTTCGTCCCAAAATTCCTAAAAGAGAGAAGGAAACTTGTTACACATCTCTAACTCAAGCTCCCACATGGCTTCCTCTAGGTATCCTGGGCAACCCTACCACAAAATCCATTGTGATATGTTCCCACTCCCACTCCGGTATAGGAAGAGATTGCAAGGTACCTATAGGTTTTTGATGCTCAGCCTTAACGTGCTGGCACACACCACATCTAGCCACGTACTCAGCTACATCCTTTTTCATACTTGACCACCAGTACAACTCCTTGAGATTCCTATACATCTTAGTGTTGCCTGGATGCATAACGTACATCGATGCATGCACTTCCCCAAGGATATATTCTTTCAAATCATTGTCTCCAGGTACACACAACTTGTCATGCTGATACAACAAACCATCATCTGAAAACCTAAACTCTGGTCTCTTTCCCTCTGTCATATCATGCATGATCTATTGTAGCTCATTTTCACTCTGCTGAAGTTCCTTGATCTGATCATAAAAAGTAGACTTGACTTGCATCTGTGCAATCAAACCAATCTACTTTGTCACCCCTAAGTCTAAGTTCAACTTCCGCATCTCTACTTGTAAGTCTCTCTTGAAGCATGCCATAGAGAATACATCTACTATTGAACTTGACTTCCTGCTGAGGGCATCTACTACCACATTCTCCTTACCAGGATGATAATCTATCATCACATCATAATCCTTGATCAATTCTAACCATCTCCGCTGTCTAAGACTTAGATCCTTCTGGGTGAAAATATATTTCAAACTCTTATGATCTATAACACCCGACATGCCTCACCATAAATATAGTGACACCATGTCTTAAGAGCATGAACTACAATAGCTAACTCCAAATCATGTATCGGGTAATTCTCCTCATTCTTCTTAAGATGTCTAAATGCATAAGATACTACTTTGCCTTCCTGCATCAACACATAGCCTAAGCCTCTCCTAGAAGAATCACAAAACACTGTGTAACCTTTATCTGCCTCAGGTAGGATCAACACTGGTGATGTTCAAGATCTGAAAACTCTTCTCACAATTGTCTGACCAGACAAACAGTGCATTCTTTCTCGTTAAGCGTGTCAGGTGACACTATAACAATGACGTTCTGGATGAACCTCCTGTAGTATCTTGCCAATCCTAAGAAGCTTCTGATCTCAGTAGGAGTCTTACAATGCTCCCCCTATAGAACATACTCGAATTTCTTAGGGTCAACACTTCCTCCATCTCCTGAGATCATATGTCCAAGAAAAGACACCTCAGATAACCAGAACTCACACTTACTGAACTTAGCATATAATTGGTGTTGTCTCAACAACTGTAACACTATCCTCAGATGTTGCTCATGCTTCTCATCATCTTTGGAATAAATCAAAATGTCATCTATGAAAACCACTATGAACTGATCCAAGAATAGCTTGAAAATCCAGTTCATCATATCCATGAAAGTTGTTGGGGAATTAGTTAGTCCAAATGACATGACCAGAAACTCATAATTCCTGTATCTTGTTCTGAAAGCTGACTTAGGAATATATGAAGCCTTTATCCTCAGCTGATGATATCTAGATCTCAAGTCTATCTTAGAAAAGATCGTCGCTCCACACAATTGATCAAACAAATCATCCATCCTTGGCAACATGTACTTATTCTTGATGGTGATCGTATTCAACTGTCTGTAGTCTATAAATAACCTCATAGTACCATCTTTCTTTTTCACAAATAAGACTGGAGCTCCCCATGGTGAAGAACTAGGTCAAATGAAAACCTTATCCAGTAACTCCTGTAGCTAGATCTTCAGTTCCTTCAACTCTACAGGTGCCATTCTGTAGGATGGTAGCGCTATAGGTTGACTACCTGGCAACACCTGGATCTCAAAGTCTATCTCTCTTCCAGGAGGTATACCTAGCAACTCATCTAGAAAAACATCTAGGAACTCACATACTACTGGCACATCCCATAGATTGACTATGCTCTTCTCAGCTCTAGTATCTACTACATGTGCCAAGAATGCCTCACAACCTTTCTATAACATCTTATCATCTACAATGGGTGATATGATACACGTAGGCAAAACTTTCCTGTCTCCAGAAAAGACACAAGAAAATCCACCCTATTGAAAGACAGTCTCCTTCTTCCAACAATCAAGCTGAATTCGATATGTCTCTAGACAATCCATACCCAAGATAACTTGAAAAGAGTTAACATCTAGGGGTATAAGATTAACCATGGCGGTGTAACCACCAAAGGTCAACAAACATATGGGACAAAACTCTGTCAACACTGTCAGTTCACCTAACAGAACCCTCAACAACAACTCAACCGGTAACTTCTGGGTTAACAGGTTAAACTCACAAGCTAAAGAACTCTGTATAAATGAGTGAGTAGCACCCAGATCTATCAAAACTACAAATGAAATGCTATTAAAGAAAAACATTTCTCTTATAATTACTCGAGAAGAAATAATACCTTCTTGTGGTGTCAAAGAGAAGAAGCGACCTGAAGCTCTTCCTCTCCCACGATGTCCTTGTTGTCCTTCCCTAGCACTGGGTGTTGCATCACCTTGGGAAGTTGAAGCTACAGAGGAACCAGGTCCTCCAGCTAGAGCCTATCTCAGGACATTCTGGTACTGTGACTGGGAACCCTGTGGCGCCACCTGTTGAAGATGAGGACATTGCCTTCTAAAGTGTCCAACCTATCCATAGTTGTGACAACCATGAACATCTACACCCTAACACTGACCAGAGTGTGGTCTTCCATAGATATCACATGCTCACGTCTCTCATTTCAGTGGACCTATCACTAACAATGAAGATCCCGACGACCTAGTTGGAGGTGTCCATGTAGACTTTGTACTCCATCTTCTAGAATTGGGCCTTCCTCCACTTGATGAAAAACTACATCCTTGTCTACCAAAGCAACCAAGTCCTCGTCCTATATTTGAAAAGAAACCATCACCTCCTTTGTATCCACCACTGCTTTGTCCCCTTTTAATAAAGTCTCCAGATCTTTTCTTACTCTCAGACTGCTTATCAACATTAACTGACTCTTCTACACGTCTCACTACGTCCACAAATTCCCCAAATTTTTCTCTATCTCTTCGACCAATGGCTGAAACGGTGTGTCTAATCTCTAATCTTAATCCTTCTTGAAATCTTCTACACTTTTCTACATCATTAGGAACAAGTTTCGGACAGAAATTTTCTAACCTTGTGAAATGTGCCTTGTGTTCACCAATTGTCATACTTCCTTGTCTGATGTTCTGCAACTATCTTATCTTCTCACTCAGAAAGTTAAGTGGGTAGTACTTAAGATGGAATTCATCAAAGAAATCCTTCCAATTCAATATCGTGTTCCTCCTTTTATCTTCCACTCCATGCCGCCAGAGCTTTACATCACCTTTAAGCAAATAAACTATGTGACTAATTTGTCTTTCCTCAGACAACTCCATCAGATGGAACACCTTCTCTAACTATCTAAGCCATTCATCTACCACTATAGGGTCTGTAGTTCCAATGAACTCAGTACCTCTAAGCTTATTAACCAGCTCATAGGATCTCATCAGGTCCTTGCTGCTCGAGGTAGAAGCTCGCCTCTCCATCTGATACTTTTCCCTGGTCTCAAGAAACATCCTGTACATCCTTGATGCCTCATCCACATCATCTCCACCGCCTGGACCCATCTCCTGAAGATCAGGTCCAATGTAGCTCTCAGCTTGGTCCTCATGACCACATTTTCTTCATGCCATCTTCTATAGTATAACAGGACACTTCCTGTTAGAAAATTGTATTTAGAAGGAAAACACCCTAATCCTAATCCTATTGGTCTCTTATCGTCCCCTGACCTAGACTTAGAGTAACTATGTAATCAACCTATGCTCTAATACCAAACTCTGTGACACCCCGATCTCACAATCACCACTAATCTTGAGATTAGGGCATTAATTGAGGATTTAACACAATACAAATACAACCTTAACTTTTTCTTTTCTTTAATCACTTAAATTTAACCTAAAGGAAAATCTTATAACTTGGATAACACCATATTGTAATAGAACTGTGGAAGAAACTTACCATTAACCTTACTTGTAAGAAAAACACACTTACACGACATATTACATTGTTCATGCAGAAAGTAAAACACAACAGATAACTAAAATCTAAACTACATATTACATTACATTCTCTCACCACTACACCACATGCCCAAGGACTGAGGGGAAAGGACTAAGAGACCTCTATCAAACTATGAACTACCTTCTAAGAACTTGGGTGATACGATCCTTCAGCTTCCTCGTGTTGATGCTAACCTAAAAAATATTTCAGTAGGTTGGTGAGCTACTGGCTCAGTGAATATAATTTCACCCAATCATCACAGATAACTCATTTTATGTTTATTAATTGGAATAAAATGCAAGATAATACTATATTGAGCAAATCTAAACAATATAATTTAAATGACAGGAGATGTCAACATTTCATTAAGATAACAACTACTGCAAAGCTATAGATATGATTAAATAACAGAGAACACTAAAATTTCATTTAAAGGACAACTGTTGTGAAACTAACTCAAATATTTCTTAACTCTTTAACTTATAAGAAACTCTGTGAACCTATATGAACATATTTTATCTTATTCCCTAGTCATATGCAGTGCACTCTACATATGAAGACTCGTAGAGAACTACGATTCCACTGTATAAGACTTAGCCGACCCCTCGGGATAGCTAAGTCTGACTACTCTCCTAGTCTGCAATAGGGAAGATGGCTCTCTGGCCTCAACACTCTTATTGTGTCATAAACTGGACACCTCCTCTAACCTGAGCACACAGGTGGAGAGTCAAGCCACCTATTGGCTTTTCTATACTCTAGTGCCACCAAGACTTCTGGTTGATGTTGGACATGCTTTTCTGTACTCTAGTGCCACCAGGACTTCGGGTTGATGTTGGACACTGCAAACTATAATTTAAGGAGACTTCCACTAGGGATTCCTCCCCCGTGCCACTTGATAGCACGTTTTGACCCCCATATACTAGATGCTGCTAGGGTTAGGTCATTTTACCCCCTAAGGCGCAAACCTCACATAGGGGTTCTACGGTGTCAGGGCCTTTAAATCTATAATTTTATTATTTCCTAGAAAACTCTTACTATGTTGAACCTTTTCCTTACTTATACTTGACTATGGTATTTATATGGCATCTCATCTATTTAATTGCAGCTCAAATCACAACATGAATATCATTCTAGACCTGATAGAGCAATATACTCAAACATTGTAATTTACTGAGTAATCCATATACCATGCATGCAGGCAGATTGAAATTTCTTAAATAAACTAAACTCATATCAACTTGGATCATATACTCTAGAATTATACAATTGATCATCGTAACACACTAACAAGAGTTAATTACTTGATATATTAGAAATCGTCAGTAGCACTTGTAAATTATCTATAATTCCTCAAAAATCGAGCACATCAACCCAAATTCTAAGTTATGCATCACATAACTCAATTAAAAGTCAAATTACTTGACACGTCAAGATTTAATTGTAAAAATGTGTGCATCAACCCCAAATCTTGAGTTTTGCATCACATAACTTAATTAAGTTTTAGTTTCTTATCATGGCACAGATTATTAATACTAATTGGGAATTTCAAATGATATCCTTGAGGAACGTGTCAATTTGTGTAAATATTAAATCATTCACCTTAAATATAACAAAGAGTGTACCATTAGGTTTTCTTTGAATATTTTTCATGTCATTGTCATTTTTTTGAAATTGAGCATCTTAACTTACTAAAAATGTACATCCTGGGTTTATACCCAAACTGTGTCGTTACTGGTCATGTGCTACTGAGTCAACATTTAATCGAACAATTTAAGTTTTGATCAATCGTGTATTTTCACTAATCCAAATCACACATATCAATTAACTAATTAGCATCGTGCAAATGTTAATAAATAAAATGTTCAATTAGAAATTGAGTGGCGTCGGCACTGTCCGACACCTGGGTAAACATTGATATCTACAAATGATACCAATTTCAACCAAAACGTCTGATCATTAGAGTTATACATTCTTAGTGAGTGAGATTCTACTCATTGCGGGTGAGGTGACCGCAATTCAACTGGAAATGCATCCAGAGTCCTATTTTTGGGCGTCAGCGGGGTCGTCTTTTACCTTGGAACTGCCCTGGTACGAACGTGCTACAAGCAGTCTGTTGCTTTCTCACGCACATGTAGGAGAAGAGGGCTAGGCTAAGTGCTAAACATGAATGGAGCTGCTCATTCAAGCATGGACCTCAAAATCGGAGTCGAGGGCATTTCTTGGTGCTGCTCCGTGCGCCCAAATGACTTCCTAGCTGTTGTTGCAGCTGCTGCTGCTCAAGCTGGTAGGGGCGTCGCTGGTTGGGGGTTGTGGATGCTTGCTTGGACCTCAAGGCCGAGGTCATGGCTGACGTTTGGTGGTGTTGCTCGTGCCGGAAGGGCCCCTGGTCAGTGCCACAGGTGCTAGGGGTGTGGCCCTAGCAGGTCAGTTGCAGGTGGGGTGCCGCTAGGGTGAGGTTGAGGAGGAAGGAAGGAAGAAGTGGAGGTGAGGTGCTGCTAAAATGAAGCTAAGGGGCCAAAATTTCCCGCCCTATCTCTCCTTCTACTGTAGTTGATTGGCCTGCTTGGGTACCACTTCAAGCGGTGGTCTGTCAATCGGGGGAAGGGGATAAGGGAAGGGGGTTATAACTTATGGGTAATTTGTATTATTGGTCTAAGAAATTTTAAAACATCATAATTTATGCCTCGAAGGTCCAATTCAAGTGATTCCTTTTGCAAAATTTCAAGCGCGTAATCCACTACAACCTTAAGGAAAGAAAGCATGCTAATTAGCTTATATCAACTAGTCAAAGCATTAATCGTATCTGTGAGCACTTATCTTAACTTAATCAACATGTTGATGCACTAATCGTTGTGCTTACTGGTTAATCATGGAGTGGGTCATAACAAGTAACCCCACCATAGGGAGGAGCACTACCCGAGCCACCACCACAACAATGATCATCTACCCTATCACTCCTATACCTTAGTGTCATGTTGGGGACAACATGATTGAAAGTTTGGAGTGGTAGTGCGGTACATCCTTCATTTAACTCATATTTCATTTTACCCTTCCATTTAATTTTATTTTCTTACCTTTGCTATCTAGGTTAGATTTCTATTTGCTTTGCATACATGCTTATTATGCAGTTCATTTTCTTACATTTTTGTGAAATTTTCAAAAAATATTTGCTCTTTTTACCATATATTGCATAGCATGTAGATCTTTGTAATATTTTGCATGTTTGTAGCTAGAACTTTATTGTTTCTTTCTTTATGTTTCACAATGAAGGCTTATGTGATTGAAGGCAATTTGGCATTGTTTTGGCACATTTTGCCCAAATTTATAATTTATTGCCTAAAAACATATTTTGACCCAATCTCTACTTATTGAATTGAAAATGTTGACCTTTTATAAATGCATGCTATATCTATTACTAAATGGTCTCAGTTCTTGACTTTTTACATGTGAATCACCTCTTTCGTGCTTGTGAATTGCTTGGTTTAATTAAGATTTAATCAAGCCAAAAACACTTAGGTTTCTCTAATCTCATGATAAAAATGTGATTTTCATGTTGCTCATTCTATTTTATTGTTTTAGAAAGTTTTTGGAGTAATTTTCATGTAGGAGATCTCATGTGAAATAATACACTAGTGATCCCTCTTTGACTCCCTTGTCTTTTATCAATTCTTACCCCTCAGTATCGTGAAAAGATGCCAAAGAGAACATATTTTCCTTGGCCACCTCCAAAAGTTTGGGGTGGCTATATCGACATCCCTCTGTTCCACTCTTACGACCATGTGATTTCTACACCAAGGGCAACGAAAAAGAAAAAAAAAAGATAAATAAAATGAAAGATTCTCCTATGTAATAGCATCTAAATAAATAAAAGATGAGCGCTCCTATCTAATAGCACTCTAATCTCTTACAACAACCCCTTTCTTCTATTCGAATGTACACTGACCTAGAAAACATCGAACCTAGGTCACTTCACCTTTTTTCATATCCATGTGGGTTATTAGTGTGGTTTGACATAGAGATTTAATGCATGAAGGTAAAACAAAAACTATAGTCATTTTTTATTGTCAATATCATGAGATGGTTTACCCATAGCTTTATGAAATCCATATGGATTGGTTATGCATTCTATGCCCTATATCTGATGTTTGTATGCTCATTGCTTTAATAATGATTTGTTGTGGAATAGGAGAGGAAAAAGGTAGAACACATGTACTTAGTCGTCATTGATCCTATTTAGCCAATACACATATGTTGCAATGTATTTATCATTTCTTGTTTAAATGAGAGAGAGATTGAGATGCGGCCATATTTTAGGGATTCGTCTTATTTCTTATTGCACTTCAATCACATCTATAGCTATTAGATTACATATTTTTTCCCTTAATATGTGTTTTATCATCACATACACTTACAGACATTCTTTGCTTATTCTATTGGTACTTGGACCATGTTTGGATGGACGGGAGAAAAGGAGGTTGATCCTAGGATTCCTCTACCATTGGAGGGGTCCAAGGAAGGTCTAAGAGCTTCCCCAACTCAATTGACAAGTACATTCCCCCAAACAGCACACACTTCCCTTATTGCATTAAAAACCAAATTGCCTTCTAGCTTAGTTCAGGCTTGCTTAGCTAGTCTCTTTACCTTTCTAGTTCATTGTGCTTTCTTTTTTCATGTTCCTGATAGTTTAAGTCTTTAATTGACATTTAATCTTAATTGCTAGCTTAGTTTATTGTAGATATATTATTGCTTGCCTTAGTGTAATTTGCTTCCTTACTTGCTTAGTTTGCCTTTTATTGCTCATTAGAACTAATTTTCTAGGGTTAGCTTAGGTTTTGATTTCCTTCCTTTCGTTAATTATTTTCTTGTTCATCCTTAATGTAATCAACAAAACCAACCTTCAAACCCTTCAACCCTAGACTCTGTAGAAGGAATATAGTCAAAATTAACTTAGATCTAGTGCCCCCTCTCTCCCTTGGGTTTGACCCCTAACTTTTCGTTGTCCTATACTATAACATGACCCGCCACTTGCAAGTGAAGTATGTTAGTTTATGTGAGCGAGACTTTTAGGAATTTAGCAATATTGAAAGATGCATGTTGTGTTTTCAAGCCTTAGGGTGCATCTAATCAAGATTCAATTGGTTAAGTGTACCCCAATCTAAAAAACACACAATGTCCCAATAATGTAAAAGGTTGTTGCAGACACAAATCCAACCTCTAACAAAATACAATCTTGGATTTCTTAGGTGTAGATGCGAGAGAAAACATAGATAGAGTTCTTGACATTGTGGAAATATTTGATGCCTAAACCTCTAAGATGTTTAGGAAGTGTGTCCAAATACCACTATAGATCAACAAAGCTTGGGAGTTCACCAGCCATGATACATGCCACACATCAGGGGCTAACCCAAAACTTTGTTGTGGGGGGGGGGAATAAAACTTTGAGAAATATGCTAAATGTAACAAAAATGTATTAGATGGGAGTTGAACATGCAACCCCAAGTGAAGGAGCACAAAATAGCTCTAGATAATCCAACAGAGTACCCAACAATTTGTGTTAATGCATTTGCATAACTTTATTATATAATCGATGCTACTTACAAGGGATTTGAGCTGGATTTTCTTAAAAAATGCAGTCAAGGGGAGTTGAATCAGTGGCCCAACAATGAATGCACGCTATATGGCATATGTTAATTTAGTAGACTATTAAACTATCCATGTCATACTAAGGACTAGTATCTATATATAAATATCAATGCACATATACATATACTTATCTACTTGTGAATACTTAAATTTAAGTGTTTTTGATGGGCTGCAATGCCCCTTTCTATTGATTTTTGTTGTAAAAAGTATAAAGAAAAAAGAGTGAAGATCATAAAAGAGAGGAAGAGTTCATAAGAGAATGTGATTATGGAAAATAATACCTTTATTGGTTCTCTTATTTTCTATTCAAATAAAAATGATTTTTGTAATTTTTTTGGACAAACTCACTCTATTCTATAGTAGTATAGTTAATACTCTAAAGTAAAATACCTAGTAAATATATTTATTAACAAAGATATACTAGATTAAATGTAAATTAGTTTTTAAACAAGGACCAAAAGAACAATACAAAGAGCTATTGCTATAATCCAAAAATGAACCAATATGCATATATGAAATGATGGGTTTTAAGTTTTCAAACATTAATTTGAGAGCATATCCCCGTCTTGTGAAATCTTGTATTCGATGTCAAAATATATGAACAACATTTCAATATGAAACCAATGTTCTATATGTCATATGGGGTCAATCATGAATTTTGATATTTATAATTATAAAGATATCTGCCTTAATTTTACAATGAAAGGCCATCAAAATCAAAGTCCGTTTAATTTTTCAAAAATGTTACGCTAGTAGTATAAGTAACAAAAATATGAAGTCAACAAGTTTCCAATTAGGCATATGCTTGCTACTAGTTAATTATCCATTCTATCACATCCAAGGACTATAGGAAATTTTGTTTGAAATGATCCATAGAATTTATTGAGAGAATAAGTAAGTAGTGCATTATTTGGTAGTTTACGATACATGTTACATTGAAAGTAAATTTCTTGCTTGGATTCACAAGAACTTCTTATATGCAGGGTCACTTGACCCATTGTGACAACATAAATCTTAAGTTTCTTTAGCATCCTATCCATTTGGGAACTATTTCAAATGACATTTTCCGATACACACAAACAAACAAATACTTTTAAGAAATACTTAAGTTAGGCTCCTATCGGTTGGTGTAAGTACTAAGTTCCATGGAACTCATTTTTTGGGAACACTATTTCAATTTTTGAAACTTAAGTTCCATTCACTTCCATGTGATTCGTTTGTTGTAAGTGTAAATATGGAAATTATTAAAAATATTGTTAAATTTTATTGTGTAAAATAAATAAGTGAGGATGGCAAAGGTATAAAAAATAATCATATATGTAAGAAATCATAATATTCTCGAATCATAATAACCTCAACAAGCGGTTATGGTGCAAATATTGCTTCTTTAAAATATTTTATTATCATACAATTATAATCATAATAAAATTATATGATTAAAATCACATCGTAATATGCAAATTATTATAATAATATCCACATTTCATGTGCTTGTAAATATAAATTTTGTTTCGCCATTGTTTAACACAATGTAGAATTTTAATTCTTATATTATTTTGTAGTGAACTTTTACTATATTATTTCGGCATAGTTATAATTAATTATCATTTTTCACATCATATTATTTGCAGAAGAATAAAAATATGTTACGTAAATCACATTGTTTTCACAAGGCTTGGTGTGGTTTTTCTCATGATGTTTGTATTTTTTATTTTGTAAATTGCACGATAATGGAGATTATAGTGTAAAATATTTTACATAATGTGATTATAATGTACAACATTTTGTCATATTATGTTATGGTTTTAGCAATGAAATATATCCACACCACTAATATTTCTAGTCATAAATAGTTTACATGTGTCACTTATAATGCATGAAGTATATAATTGTATAAGAAATATTGTTAGTTGTTTCAAACCCCATTTTCTACTTTTTTCAAGAGGGAACTCAAAAATTGTGTTTTGTATGTAAGTATGTAACTCACTGGAAGTCACAAAACACAACTTCTAATACTTACTTTAAACCAATCATGAAAAACTACTTAAGGGACTCTAGTTCATAACTTTTCCGGACCAGTTATGACAAACCAATTAGAGTCAGATCAAATTGATGACCTTTATCATGATTAATCAAGATGTATCAAATAAGCTATACTATTCATGAGAAACATTGTAATTAATCCTATATGATTTTGTTTCATGTTATTATAAATGTCAACAAGTAAGCATTGACTAGCTATTCCACAAAAGTGATATGTCAAAAGTTAGATTGCATCACGATACAAGGAGCAAAAATATGGATTATCATGTATTTTGAATAACTAAATATTTATGAAGCCATCTACTACTTGTAATATTTAATATGAAGATGAACTCTAAAAAACCACTCGAACACGATGAATCCTTAACATACAAAAGTGAATGTTGAAGTTACAAAATTCACCAATAGCTAATAGGTATGTTCTTGCCTTCCATAATTGACAAGTAATTTTGTTTGAATGAATTATAGTTGGTATACTACAATGGAAACAATGTTTTCTCTATATAAAATTTCATGTTGTGGTGTTCAATTTTAAGAAACATTATATGTGTGTGATGTGTAAGTATCAATCATAATTGTCAATGTCAAGTATAGTACATTTATGTGTCTATCTTCCCTATAAAAAGGGTGTCTCAGTGGTGGGCCATTAGGAATTTAGGCCCAGTATGGCTGGTTGGTATCTTTTGATTTTTTTTCCAATTATTTCATCTACAAATTTTTAATGCAAATTTTTTGTATTTTCATTCTTGCCGCCTTAAGTAATAAGGATGTAATTGCTACAAACGTGTTGGGTATTAAGTCTTTTTTGTCGGTGTTGCTCGTGTGTGCATTTCAACATCTTGGCTGTATGCTTTAGTACATATAAATGAATAAAATGCCATTGATACTCTTTAGAAAGTTTAAAAGAATAACTCACATGTTTATTTGTTTTTTTAGTTTTGACCGTCTCTGTTGTTATTTAATTGTGCAACTTGATTTTTTATTTTTTTACAAATTTCTTTTGAGTTACTTTTTTCCTGTTGTACTAAAATATAATAATAAAGCTACTTCATAAGTGTTATATTTTGAGTTGTCTACTTACCTGAGTCTTTTGTACAAGTTCAAAAAAACTTATTTAGCTCCAACTACATATGTAACAACATGATTCTATCTATCTGTCATATAAAAAGGGACTCAACTAAATTTTAGCTGAGGGAGAGTTGCTCTCTTTCCCAAACGTAACCCTAGTTGCTCTAGCGACTAGAGTGTGACGATGAAAGCTCAAATCTCTAGAGTGGTTACCCCATTTCTCCTACGTGGTTACCTGTGTCTCTTGCAGGTTCAAGGCGGTTGGAGTTTGGTTTTCATAGACACGGCCCCCTCAAGATGGAAGACGAGTTGGTAGAATAGTGTGTACAACTAGGGTTGGATGACGAGGAGGATGATGATATTGTCGATCTGGGAACAGATTCCTCTGGAAGACAAGAATCTCATGGGGCCTTAGCTATAGCGGAAAGGTTGCTCACCGAAAGGCCATAAAATTTCTGGGCACTGAAAAGAACCCTCACACAGGCCTGGGCCCTATCACACAAAGTCCTTTTCAAGCAATTAGATGTGATCGTCTTCATCATTCAGTTCTTCCACTGGAAGGACAAGAAGAAAGTGTTGGATGGCGGCCCATGGAATTTTGAGAATCGCTTGCTCCTCACCAAAGAAATCAAAGACACAGACCGACCGGAAAGGATGAGGTTCACGGAAAGCTTGTTCTGGGTTCGGATCTACAGCTTGCCTTTGGGGCACAAATCAGAGTCGGCGATCCATTCCATTGCCAGAAAGATAGGTCATGTGGAGGAGGTGGACAAGGATGAACTACGTTGGGAGATATCACTGTGAGTCTGTGTGGGACTAGACATCTCAAAATCGCTAAAGAGGAACCAAAAGATCTCAGATAAAAAAGGAGACGTCATATCCTTAGAACTAAAATATGAGTGGCTACCAATCTTTTGTTTCCTGTGTGGCCTATTGGGTCACGTAGACATAGATTATGCCCTAGAAGACAATGAAGAAGATAAGGAGAGGAATTGGGGTGCGTGGATGAAGGCGTCACCTAGGAAGCCTCACCTTTCTATTACAGAGGAGGTGTATGGAGAAGGCGCTGCAAAAAGATCCTTAGATTTCTACACAAAACTGGCATACAATTCCTTCCCGAAGTCACTGATAACCCAGCGAGGAAAGAACTACAATGAAGAACGGAACACGTACAAAAGGAAAAACAACACACTAAATGAAGCCGCACATGAAGGACAGTATGTCAAGGAGTCAAGACCGAAGCAAACCAATATTGTGGAGGACCTAACCACAATATCGGTCATAGAGGAGGCACATGACCTCAATCTTCTACAACACGGGCAGAAGGGGGCAGGGACACACCCACTAGATCCACACGAGAAGGAAAGTTCTGTTGAAAAGAATAAAGGGGTTCCATTACAACAGATATTGGTGGAGGATCTGGGATTACATAGAGTCAATGAAGAAATGTTGACGTCTCAACAAGAGGATAGAAGCCATCACAAAGAGGTAAACATAGAACTACATACGTTTTTGGTCAGCAAAGATGGGGACCCAATGCCTATACATAACTCAATCGAGATTGGGAAGATCTTCAAAAATCTAGCTGACGACCTAAACAGAGGAAAGGAAACAAGTATTGTACCAAATTCTAATGGGTCAGCAGAGGAACAACGAAACTTTGAATATGGCTGGAGCACAATGAGGATCCAGACAAGAGGGCAGAAAAAGAAATCAACAACATGTCAACATAGAGATCAGATTAGCGAGACAAAGCTCTATGTCAAAGGGTATTGAAAGCCAAAGATCATTAAATGGAAGCCTCTAATCAACGAGGAGGAACCACTAATGGAGTATGAGTTTCTCATCTAACTCGAGAAGAGGTCGAGGCAGACAGATAAGATGATCGAGGATGAATCTGGGGCTGAAATTTCTGGAGGGTCTTCTAAAAATCAGTCTAGGAAAGAAGATGAGTCACCAGCGGGATGGGTTACATCTCTAGTAGTGGGTGTTGGTATTTTCCAACCCCGCAAACAATAATGAAAATACTAAGATGGAACTGCTGGGGGATTGGCAAACCTAGTAGTTTGGATGCCCTCCACAGTTTGTGTTGGAGGGAGTGCCCATCGGTGGTTTTCATGGAGGGAGCGCCCATCGGTGGTTTTCATATTGGAAACCAAAATCAGTGACACATAGTTAAAGAAAGTTCGAAGGAAATGTGGCATCATAGATGTTTTATGTATACCCAACATAGGACGTTCGGGAGGTTTGGGCATGTGGTGGAAGGATGTGGTTGTGGAGGCAGTCTCTTTCTCACAAAGACACGTGGATTTCATTGTCATAGAAGCTTCTGCAAATGAAAAATGGATATCCATTGGGATTTACGGATGGTTGACGGCCTAAATCACACGTCCTAAAATTGGAGGCGGATTTGAAGTGGTCGTACTTTTACATTTATAACCTGAAACCTTCTAGGCTCCCACAACTTTGTTTACGGGGTCGAAGTAGATATACGGGGTCGAACACAGGGACAAGGGTGGTAGTGTTGGGAACACTGAATTGACACGTTACACTCTGGCAAGGGTAAAGAGATGGCAAAGTTCCCCAAGGGAACAATAGGATAAGATCGATAAAACAAAAGAAATCTATCTCCAAATGGAGTTACGAAGAAAAATTAAGGTTTTAAGCATTTATCAGTTTTTAGGGGTTTTCGTGCAACAGAAATAGAGAGATAAAACTAATGCTATAGTAAGGAACAAAGGGGAAAGCTTCGGTAAAACAAGCGGCATCAGAAACATCCTATACCCCTCCTCTCGAAGTGGGTACCTCTAACCAAGCATCAACACCCCTCTCGAGGTTGCTGGACTTAAGTTAGAGTGGAAAGGTCACTAAAGCAGCTCCGATCTTGGGCACTCTCGTACTCCCATATCGGACCAAACACTAGAGCCACAAAACCTCTCTCGAGGCTGTTGCAACGGGAAAACATGATTCGGTAACTAATCAAAATGCGATCCAAGTGTACAAGCTAGAGTTCAGATGTTAAACATAGAAATCATCAAACAAAGGTGTCAAACGTAAAGCAGCAGATGATTAAAACTCTTTTATTTCCATAAACATATAAGGGTCTGAGTACATTGCATAAGATAAAGGAAGTAAATGACTGAAATAATAAAGATAAATATCGCCTTCTTGATTTAGAAGGTCGACATACAACACCCGACTCTCCAGCCTGATACCGGGCAGGAGCCTCGCCCGATACGCCCGTGTCGGGCGGCACACCCTCTCAGGCGACACACTCATGATGGGTAGACGTATCGCGTGGGGCGCCCTTGCCCGATACGATCATGTCGGGCGGCACCCTCTCGGGCGTTGTGCCGTGACAGGCGATACGTATCGGGGTTCGGTATCGTGTCGGGCTTAGAGTGTCGCTTAAGTATCGGTAACTTGTATCAGGTATCCTTGTTGGCCGATATCGGCCTGTAGTGGTGCCCGGGACGGCCCTAAGTGAAGCACTCCCTCCCTCTCGGGATGGGGAAGTGCTCACCTAGAATTGCCCGGCACAACCTCTGAGGCGCGATACGCTAGCTCCAAGCTCTTTACTCTGGTAGCTCTCGCAGGGTTCCGACCCGTCCCATCAGAGTCCTGTAGCTTCTATTTATAGGCAGCGATTGGAGGAAGTTATGGTGCTCTGGACGCCACGTGTTCTTCATCAGCTCATTTATTGAGGCCTTCAGGGGTGCCCGATACGCGTATCTCCTGGTACAAAGATGTCGGGCTTTTAGTCATCGCGACGAGTGGCGCCTTCCGGTGGGTGGCCTGTATCGCACGACACGCTACAACAGTTGTGGCGAGTCCAGCTCCCTGTCGGGTAAAAAGGTGTATCGCTCGTCCACTTCCTCTTGTGAGGCACCCTTGTGTCGCGCGTTAGTGTATCACGCTACCCTATCGGGCAGTGAGCGTATCGGTCGACTTCCTGGGGAAAAAGGTCGATGCAGGTAGAACACGTTTATGGGCCAGGATAGTCCTTTTCAATGATAAATGAGTCAAAAATGGAGGAAAACTCTGCAAAAGATGGAAAAATCGGGTTAAGAGCGTAGCGTGGCCTGTTATTGCAAAACTACATATAAAAAAAGAGGAAAACAGTTAAAAAGGGCAGTTTTGATAACGAAATAACAGTCAAAAACATCACAAAATTTGGTGTTATCAACTCCCCCAAACTTAGCATTTTGATTGTCCTCAATCAATATTTAAACTTTATTTTGTGATGCTTCTTCTTGACCGGTATAGTTTTCAGACCAAGGGTTAGAGCGAGTATTGAGGTATCTTTCTGAGAATACAGCCGGTCACGAACAACAGACTTTATTTTCTCCTGCCTTATTTAAGCAAAATTTTTCTCCACAGCTTCGACGAGACTTAGGTGCATGATTTTGAAGTTAGCTTTCACACCAAACAGCTTTTGGGGGAAGAAAGTTGTGTGTTTGGGTAGGCTTAAGGCTTTTTGGGTTTTTCTTGTTTCCCATCAGTCCATCCAGGTACGGGTCTGTTAACGGGCAAGTGGTCCCTGCAGTCCAAGCCAGTTGTCTTTAGAGCAGTGATTTCACATCCTACGTACCACTGCCTCAGATCTGCCATGCCTAAAGATGGGTACTTTTGGAAAACAAGTGTGTATATATATTTTTTTTTTTCTTTTTCATTTGGCACAACTCTCATGCTTTTATTCACTCTCACAAGGTTATTCTCTCTTTTTGGGATTTTTTTTTGGGTAAGGGAAAACAAGATGAATTTTGTTGCTATTTGGGCAGCTTTTTCCTTCTGCATACATGTCTCTTAGCTGTTGCAAGATTATATTTCACAATTTTTGGCGTGGAAAGTCGTAGTCTTTTGTTGTTTGAGGATGCATTGTCAGAAAGTCATAACAAAATTTGCATCTCCTTGGGCACATAGAAAATAGATTGGCAAGAAGTCATATCAGGTTTTTACTATATAGCGTCTTTGTACATATGTAAGGAGGCAAAATAAGCAAACATTTTCAAAATTTTTGTATGAGCATGCATATATATATGTACACATGATATAGAAGAAGAACAAAAGAACAAAAAAGGTGGAGTCTGAACATTTTTGAATTTTTTTGTACCTCCCTCACTGGTACATGGTACCCCCCCAAACTTACTCCACACTCTGTCCCAGAGTTGTGAAGTGGATAAGGTAGGGTAATGTTAACCAAGTGAGGGTCAGCTGGTGAGCACGCCTACGCCAGATAGAAGCTCCCACACATATTCTCCTCGTTTGCTTTGGTAATTGATGTGGTGGAGCTGGTCATACGTCACTTAATTCGATATCCATTCCAGCACGAAGATGCCGCAATCATTAGATAAGGGAAATCATTGTGGACTGCGGTGGCAGAACTGAATCTTGTGCCATTTGGATGTTGCTGTGTCTAGGAATGGTTGTATCAGCACTGCCACATCCTCGTAGTATTTTCATACTAGGCGCTCGAGCGAGGTCAACGGTGTTGATGTACACTGCACCGGATGGTCTTTGTTGTTGTCTGAGCTGTTGTAAAAGATTCCTACTCGTTGGTGAGTGTACACCGTCAGGAGCGTCCAGTGGTTGTAGTGCAGGATGGGTAGGAAGATAGTCTGTGGAACCCTTCTCTCCAACTCTGCTAGAAATTCTTGCTTTGCTCCTGTTTCATCGGCAAGACAGATGTCGTTGAACATCATTGGATGAGATATGTATGCGTGTTCGAACTTTGGCAGTAGTGTTTGGATGTAAGCGGCTTCCACTTATACAGCCAAGCATCCTCCTTCTTTTACCATGTCCCTTAAGTCATCAACCGGGACTATGACATTGCCTGCCTCGTAGATGCCATCTGCTGGGGTAGAATCCGCTGACTTCAGAAGAATTTCATTGACCTGCTCCTGCGTGAGTGTAGCACACGAGAAGTGGTCGAAATTGTTGATCAGTTCTTATGATTTTTCAGGCGAAGCAATGTCTTTGAATCTGTGCACTTCTCACAGGATTTTTAACTGCTTGCCTGCCCCGTACATGTCTTTTTCTATCTCAGCCTCCTCCTCTGGAGTGCTACTGGGCTGTGAAGATTCATCATCATGGTTGCTGTCCAGCAGCCTCTCAGGTACCCCTACATCTCTGAAATAGCACCCGTCTTTGATCAGCAGCAGGGTGTATATGCTCCTGAGTTGGTAAAAGTTTTGGCCCTGGAGGTGCCTCATGTTTCCAAATATGTTGAGCAGCTCCATGGCGCGCAAGACGATAAAGGTGATGTTTCTGATTCCCTTTTCGGCTTGGATGGGGAAGTCTCGGATAGAAAAGAAGTTCCAAATTTCATTGTAATGTTTGACTCCTTGCTTGATAGCTCGTAGAAGATGCAGCGATAGAAGCCTCAGGTGTTTGTCCTCCGGGAGACTAAAAACAAGCCCGGAGCGTGGCACCTCATTGCTGCTGCAGCTAAACAGCTGGACATCGTGGTTCCTGAGGTCAGCCACACAGAGGAACCACACGTTGCGATGCTTGTACGGGGCCAACACGATGTTCGTGTTATGCTTTTCGACGTGCTACAGCATGTTGGCCACCGCAATGGAGTCTGGTACTCCCAACATCAGCCTTCTTGCCAAGGTCAGGGTGGCATTGTATATTGTTCTCCGACCTGTCCCGGCACTGATGTTCTCCATTATTGCACTTTCTAAGACCCTGAATAGCCTTTTTCCTACAGCAGCTGGTGAGTAGAACATGCTTCTGAGTGCTCCCCGTCGTACAGAGAAATAGCTGTCACTCCAGATGACATCTTCTTTGTCTGCCTGCGACCTTAAGACCTTGTTCAGCAATTTTTGGTCTTTGATCATCAGGTAGCCGATGGCCCTTCTATCAAAATCGGCCATCTCGAAGGAAGGTAGCTCCGACGGCGCAGAGAACTTATCCGCCATCGAGCGTCTTCCTCTGGGGGAATGTCTTTCATTGGCGGCACATATGTCTTGTTGGCTAAATAGACATCTGTAAATCCCTTTGTTTTGAAAATGACAAACATTTCATTCTTGTTGATCTAACGTGCTACTTGAGTGTTGCAGGAATAAAGTGGATGACAAAGCATTAGGGAATCTATATGCTTGAATGCTTGTAAATTTCATGAAATGTAATTAATTGTAAACTTGTACAAATATATAATGTACAAGTACTTAGACTTCATGTAAATCAAGCGTTAGATCTTCTCTAACTAATCACCACACTTAGATAGGTCATCCCCTTCAATAGTGTCACATATGCACACTCATACACACACTTAATGTCTTTTTTTGAAACATTGAAACATGGCCAATCTCGGTCGACAAAATCCTCAACCGAGACACTCTCGGTCGACAAACTTCTCGACCGAGAAAGACCCAGGTAGCCATTAGACACATCTGACAAGGTGGTTAGCAGTTGGAGATGAACGTTGCAAATACTTGATCCAGAGAGCCTGTCGGTCGAAAAAACTTCAAACGAGTAGGCATCTCGGTCGACCATTTCTCGACCGAGCTAGACTCTGACAGCAATTGTAGAATTAATTAACTAGTTGTTGTTAAAGCAACTAACTTGTACCTAACGGCTAGTTAAGCACTTAGAAACCCCTAGAAAGTGTCTAGAATGTCCTTAAGCACTTGTAGGACATCCCTATAAATAGGACATGCCTTAGGACACCTAAACTTACTTGTTTTACACACTTGAGCAATCTTTGAGCATACGCTTGCATTAAGCAACCTGTTTATGAGAAATTGAGCACATTTGCAATTGGCTACTTTTCTCTTGGCTCAAATTTCGTGTCCTATAGGCTAGCATCTCCTATCCACAGCAATCACAATTCCATATACATTGGTTAGGAGATCTACACGCTTGATCTAGGCAAATCAAGCCTTGTGCTTCAAAGGATAAGTTGTAATTTCCATTTTCCTTTCTTGTTCACTGTCATTGCTTGTACTCTTCTTGCTACTCCTAGGTTGGAGGCTGCGGATTGAAGAGGGTCGTGATTTTCTTGGTGAAGAAGGAGACTTTGAACTACTTCTAGAATGCTGGTGCAACGGGGGTTTACTTATAAGAGGAAGGCTACTTCAAGGGGGAGCTTGAAGTTACTTCAAGAAGGCTACCTCAAGTTGGTGCATCTACTTCAAGTGAAGGCTGTTCAAAGGGGTGTAAGAAAGTATTGTATTTTGTGTAAATTCCTTGAGAAGGTAATAAAATTAATACTTTCAAAATCCCGGTTGGGTAAGCAACCGGGTAGTGGACTGACAACCTTAGTATTTGCTAAGGTTGGAACCACTCTAAACCCTTTGTCTCCTTCTTGGTTTCTCATTTGTGGTTGTTTGAGTTAAATTATTATTAAATTAGTTTAAAACCCTATTCACCCCCCCTCTAGTAGTTTTTCAATTGGTATCAGAGCAAGGCTTCAAGGAACCCTAACTAGGTCTTGAAGAATGGAGGGTGATGGTGATTACAACCGCAATAAAAAGAGCAGCTTGGACCAATCTACAACATGTTGCAATTGGTGTTTAGGAACAAGCCACTCAACATCTAGCTGCCCATGGAGATCAAAGAAGGAAGATGAGCATAAAGATGGTCTTATTGCTACAACAAGTGAAGAGGAAGAAGAGGTAAGTATTTTTGATTTATCTAAAGAAGAGCTAGTTGCTAGTCTTGAAGAGACGCATAATAAATATATTGAGTGCAAGAAGAAATTAAAGAAATCTAATAAAGAAAATGATGAGTTACATGCTAAGCTTCTTGCTATTACATTTGAAAATGAAGATCTTAAAAAGATCATTGAAGATCATAATATTAAAATAAAATCTATAGAGGCAGATTGCAATCTTCTTTCTCTAGAAAAGATTAATTTGCAAACTCAAGTGAACGATCTTCAAAAACAACCCGTCTTGTTCTCACATCTAGATTATGATACTATCGTGAAAGAAAAAGATTCATTATCATATAATCTAGAACAAGCAAAGCTAGATATCAAGAAAAGAATGGAGGAGATTGCTAAGCTACAACAAGAAGTTAGTAGTCTAAATAACAATGGCATTCTTGATAAAATTTTAAATGATCCCTACCAACAAATTGGAAGGAGAGGACTAGGTTACAAGCCTAAAGGACAATCTTATCAAAAACCTAGTAAAGGAAGAACACAAGTGCCAAAAAGTCAATCTATGTATGTACCTAAATGCACAAATACATACGTATCCAAGAACAACCTAGAAAAAAATCATAGAAAGAGATATGAAGTTGATTCTATATGTTGTCATTACTGTTTGCGCCTTGGTCACTATTCTTTTTCATGTCCTTATAAGAAAAAGGATGTCGAGTTAGTTTGGGTTCCAAAACCTCCAAACTAAATGAACGGAATTAAGTTGAGATATGACCAAGGACCTTAGTTGCATATTTCTATGTCTATCTCAACTCAACATAATGGCATAACAAATTAGTTCAAGTATCTAAATATCTAACTTGGACATATATATAATACTTTTATTACTGAAAATAGTTCTGAAATAGCACAGAACCTTTCTCGGTCGAGCATCTGTCGACCGAGAGCAACAGTCAGTCGAGAAATGATCGACCGATCCGGTTTCTGTTGTAAAATCTAAAATAAATCTGCTGAATGTATTTTCAATTCATCAAATTGCTATTGTTAATGACTGATTTTACATGCAAAACAAAGTTGAAGACCATTTCTAAAAAACTTATAAATATAAATGAGATTAATTTGATTGATCCTCTAAATAAGTTAAAATTGAAAATCATGTTTAACTGTTCTTATTCACATGATTTTGTATCTCCTGGTCTATTCAGATAGAAATCATGTGTTATGACATCTAGTTTAATAATGATCATGGTATTTCATGGAATTATCATTATATGATTTTATTGTTCTATCATTACATCATGGATATGCTTTCACTATTTTATCATTCATCTCATAAAGATGATGCTATGTTACAATAGATAATGATTATTGCATGCATGGATTCTTGATGATACATAGGCAAGAAAAATGATTCATTTGTGATATGAAAAAGAATTCTAAATGCTTGCAACACATAAGATAAAAATTTCTCAATTGGCATCTATAAGAACTTGAGATATTATCCCCGCTTTCAAGAATCTTATATGAAAATAAGGGTACAAGAAGAAATAGACTTTGATATTTACCTACAACAAAGCTTATATAAATATTCTAGGAGAATTTGGACGGATATCTTCATATTAAGTATCACTCAAAATGTCTCAAATTGATATTTAATCGAGTTACATGCAGACATATGAATGTTCAAATTGGAAATCTGCAAAATTGCCTCTTGGTTAAAATCAAGTTTGACCAAGGGGCGCTATGGTCGTAGTCAAAGGCGACCTAAAATAAGTTTGGCACAATACTTATTTGAATATCATTCTCTATATAAAAAATTGTGATCAAAAGACTAATTAAAATTATGACCACAAAATTGATCAAATATTGGTAATAATAATCACAATATTACTCCCTTAGAAAACATATGTATGCTCTACAAATTTAGTCTATCATCTGCATTAAGAATCAGCTTAAAAATTCATTCACAGTAAGTTTGTCGATCGACAAATTCCTCGACCGAAAACATCTCGGTCAGCCTATCTCTTTCGACCGACAGACTTCAAATAAAAAATTACATCGGCAGAACCCAGACACACTTTCGGTCGACAATTATTCGACCGAGCCAATGTCGGTCGACAATTGCTCGACCGAGAATTGACCGTTGGGATATAACCTTTGGAATCTGACCGTTTATGACCGTTACCAGTCGACCGTTGGGCGGCCGAGTGGCGCGTCTGGAATATGACCGTTGCGTTCGATCGGTCGACAAATTTTTGACCGACCTGGTTACTGGATTGCTATAAAAAGGACCAAAAACGGGTCATTGTATCACACCTTCCCATTCTTACTTCCTTAGCTTCTTTCTGGTGCATTTTTGTGCAATTCTTTAGCTTCTCCATCTCCAAGACTTTCTTGCTTCTTCTCCACCTTAAAGCAAAGAAATGGCTTCATCATTTGCACGTGGAAAGAAGAAAGTTGCTGGCAGGAAAGGAAGGATGGCTTCCCCACCGTTGACGATCATCAACGACATCCCCTTCATCGACGCAGATGCTGGTGATCGCTACCTCAGGCTCTCCTCCAAAACTCCTCTTCCACGACGGCCGGTTGACGTCATGGACTTCCACAACATCGTCGACCTGGAGGATCTCTTCGAGGTGCAAAATTTGAAAGAATTTCTGAACCCTTCCTTTCCTTCCTACTCTTCCAAAGTGGTAAATGAGCTCTATGCAAACCTAATCTCCCATTACGAAAATGAAAATGACTCCTTCTACTCTATGGTCAATGGGCATAGCTTTCGATTTACTGAGGAGGATATTCTTGACATGCTCAACATCGACTTAGACGAATACCAAGACACTCTTGACCTTACCACTGGAAATCCACTCAATATATTTTCCCAAGGTGACAATACCGTCAGTCTTAGTGACATTAAACGAGCCATTTTTCAATCTAATACAACTTGTCAAGAAGATAGGGGTACCTACTATGCCATTAACCTCAAACCTGCAGCTAGGATTATCAACCTTATTGTTTCCACAAATATACATCCTAGAGCAAACAAGTCTGAAGTCCCTACCTTTCGCATGTATCTAATTTATGCCATTATCAAACGCATTCCCATAAATTTTATCTGCATCATCATTAAGAATATGCTTGAGTTTTCTGGCAATCCCCCATATGCTGATTTTGTATGCCAAATCACTCAACACTTTCTTAAGACACAAATTGAGGATATGGGATACACATGGGAAAGAAGACCACAAAAAATAAGCAAAAACACAGTAGAGAAAATGGGAATTGATTTTGGTCACAAGAGGGCTAGGACGGAAGGGGAGACATCTACTCAAGACATACCACTTTCCCCTCCTACCAACCAATCCTATGATCCCATCCAAAACACCCTAACCTATATTGCTGGGTCCCAATATCATCTAAGCAGACAATTAGATTATAGCCACCATGCCATGACCTACCTAAACCAAAGGATGCAAACCCTCTCTCCAAATCAACCAGATGAATATCCTTATTCTTTAAATCCTGGCATGATCAACCCATATAATCCCTCTTACAACTACTACCAAACCCCACCTCCACCATCTACAGATCTCACACATACTCAGTTTTATTCAATGCAACTACAAGACATTGCTGCTCATTTCCGCTTTGATCGTGTTCCTACCTTCTTGGAAGCATATGCCTTAACCAAGACAGGTGCTTTGGAGTGGCAAACTTTAGTCAAATATTATGGAGCTGAGCCATTTCTTGGAAAAGACCCTGATATTGATGTAATACTTAAGTCTTTCCAATGAGATTTGGAGTGTCTGTTGTATTAGTTGTAATGAAATGGTTATCTTTACATGATTTGGTTATCTTTGCATGATTGTAATAATTACATGATTTCAATGAATTGGTTATCTTTACTGATTATAATGGATATTTTCAAAGCATATGAGTCATCTTATAATATGTTCCCTCTATGGCATCATTTGAACATGGCTTATAAGACTATCATAGTAGAGCATACAAAGTAAGGGGAGTAATAAATATGTAATAAATAAAAAAGGATGACATCTTTGCAAATACCTAAAATTTAAAATTGACCATCTATTGAAGAGCATTCATACCTCAATTATAATTGGGGATATCTAAGGGTGAGCAATACTTTTCATATACTCTAAGCTTAAAATGTTTTCCTTATCACCTTCAAGACTTAACATCCTTTACAAGTGATTGAGTAATTACTAAAAGACTCACAAATATTTATCTTGGATATCTTTTTGAAATGACAAAGGGGGAGAAATAAATATACATCTTAAAACTTAGTAATTGTGCAAAACTCAATCAATGAGTTTCATAAACTCTTGGCTTTACATTGACAGTTGCTATGTTCCCTAAAGAATTGGATTTCATGTTCCATAATTCATGGGGAATAATAAGCACACATTTTATAAACAAGAGAAGAAATTTACAAAGGTAATCTTCAGGTATGAAACTCACATGTTTTATATTTTCTTATTTTATATTTAGGAAATGTTTTTCATCTTCAAAAAGGGGGAGATTGTTGGCTAAATAGACATCTGTAAATCCCTTTGTTTTGAAAATGACAAACATTTCATTCTTGTTGATCTAACATGCTACTTGAGTGTTGCAGGAATAAAGTGGATGACAAAGCATTAGGGAATCTATATGCTTGAATGCTTGTAAATTTCATGAAATGTAATTAATTGTAAACTTGTACAAATATATAATGTACAAGTACTTAGACTTCATGTAAATCAAGCGTTAGATCTTCCCTAACTAATCACCACACTTAGATAGGTCATCCCCTTTAATAGTGTCACATATGCACACTCATACACACACTTAATGTCTTTATTTGAAACATTGAAACATGGCCAATCTCAGTCGACAAAATCCTCGACCGAGACACTCTCGGTCGACAAACTTCTTGACCGAGAAAGACCCAGGTAGCCGTTAGACACAGCTGACAAGGTGGTTAGCAGTTGGAGATGAACGTTGCAAATACTTGATCCAGAGAGCATGTCGGTTGACAAAACTTCGACCGAGTAGGCATCTCGGTTGACCATTTCTCGACCGAGATAGACTCTGACAGCAATTGCAGAATTAATTAACTAGCCATTGTTAAAGCAACTAACTTGTACCTAACGACTAGTTAAGCACTTAGAAACCCCTAGAAAGTGTCTAGAACGTCCTTAAGCACTTGTAGGACATCCCTATAAATAGGACATGCCTTAGGACACCTAAACTTACTTGTTTTACACACTTGAGCAATCTTTGAGCATACACTTGCATTAAGCAACTTGTTTATGAGCAATTGAGCATATTTGCAATTGGCTACTTTTCTCTTGGCTCAAATTTCGTGTCCTATAGGCTAGCATCTCCTATCCACAGCAATCACAATTCCATATACATTGGTTAGGAGATCTACACGCTTGATCTAGGCAAATCAAGCCTTGTGCTTCAAAGGATAAGTTGTAATTTCCATTTTCCTTTCTTGTTCACTGTCATTGCTTGTACTCTTCTTGCTACTCCTAGGTTGGAGGCTGCGGATTGAAGAGGGTCGTGATCTTCTTGGTGAAGAAGGAGACTTTGAACTACTTCTAGAAGGCTGGTGCAACGGGAGGTTACTTCTAAGAGAAAGGCTACTTCAAGGGGGAGCTTGAAGTTACTTCAAGAAGGCTACCTCAAGTTGGTGCATCTACTTCAAGTGAAGGCTGTTCAAAGGGGTGTAAGAAAGTATTGTATTTTGTGTAAATTCCTTGAGAAGGTAATAAAATTAATACTTTCAAAATCCCGGTTGGGTAAGCAACCGGGTAGTGGACTGACAACCTTAGTATTTGCTAAGGTTGGAACCACTCTAAACCCTTTGTCTCCTTCTTGGTTTCTCATTTGTGGTTGTTTGAGTTAAATTATTATTAAATTAGTTTAAAACCCTATTCACCCCCCCTCTAGTGGTTTTTCATGTCTTCCCCCTCTCCATCTGATTTATCAGAAGAATCCTCCCCGATGTTGATGTGTTCGTTATCATCTTCAGCCTCGTCGAGGGGGACTGAGGGAGCTGTCTCATCTAGACCGTAGGAGCTCGCTTGTCCTACTGGAGCTCCGTCGGCCGATCTTTGTGGCGTCCCTTCCTCGGGCATTGCGGATGGCTCGCTAGAGGAGGAAGAAGACGATAATCTCGAGGAGGCTGCCGACGAAGGTCAGGAGCTAGAGCCAGGGGGCGACGGAGACCTTCTCAGCTGCCTTCGGCGCGGATGGTCGTCTCCCCTGTTCAGCCTCTCCTCGATCACGTCGAGGCGTTGGAGGGTCTCCTAAAGCATGGCGTTTAGAGCCTCTAGTTGGCTGGGAAGGCCAACTAGAGTTAGCAGTTCCCGTTCCTAGCTATTCAACCTCTGCTGGAAAAATGAAAACTTGTGGGTTAGAGAATTAAACGTAGTTGAGTGGCTCTCTGTTACCTCCCATAAGTAGTCAAATTCGTGTCCCAGCATTTTCCCGAGCGACGGAGGGTTCCTGCAGGTCTCCCTCCCATCCTCGCGGCACTTCTCTCACGTGAGATTCTACCTGAAGAGGTAGAACCGATCTCGATTGTCTGCGAGGTTGACATTGTTGGGTGAGGCATCGGCACCCTTGCGGCCGTCACTGCCTCACCTTCTTGTCGTGGTTGAGATGTCCGTGGTGTGGGTGAATGCTGCTCCACCTCTACATAGTCGGCGATCTCTTCAGCAACCGCTATAGGGGACACCGGCGGCGGTGTCGGCGTTAGCTGTGCGGCTCCGAGCTCCATTTCAAGGATTTCGGTGAACACCTCATTACTGGTGTTCAGCTGTGGTTCTTCCTCTGCCTCTAAAGGCACCAAAAAAAATTCGGGGACTGCGGTCGTCTCATCCGCGGAAACTCCCATGGTTGTTGCCTCGGTGTCCTCAACGAACTCCGGTTCTCCTTCAGCCACAACAGGTGCTGTTGTGATTGTGGCTGGTATGGTAGGAGCGACGACAGCTCTATCAACTGCTGTCGTCGGTGGCTCTAGATTGGCGGTTGGCTTGGAGAAGGTCGTTGATGCTTTCTCCTGCCTTGGGCCGAGAGGAATTGGTTCTCCTCTCGCAGCCGCCCCCTCTTGAATTCTGGTGGTGGCGGCGTAAGCGACGTCTACTGCCACAACTTCTATTTCTTCGGCGGTGAAGACCAGTTTTTCCGCATCGTAGGTGGCACAGTGAGGGAGTGGAAGGAGGGTATTTGTCCTTGCAAACTTGTAGAAATAGCATCTCCCCTCCTTCTTTATAATACTGGCCCTCATGAGGTACTTGAGGTCAATCAACTCGTCGCCCCTTTTCCTCGAAAGGCTGCGCGGCTCTTGCGGGTACCCAAGCCCAGCTGTGATCAGGTTGACGATGCCACCCATGCAGTATTCCTTGGTGGCATCCTTTATTGGGTGCATCCTGTTCAGCAGACACTGTCCAAGGTTGATCACTCTGCCCTCCATCATGTGCCACATGACGTGGAGTTCTTCGGTGTAAATGTTGCTGGACTCATTCTTGCTGAACAGTAGGCATGCCACCAGCTTGTGCACTATTCTCTAGAAACATGAGTGCACGACCGCCACTTTGCTTCCCGGATTGAACGATGATTCTCCGGTCAGCCTTTTCCAGAGATCCAGGGGGTTGAACCCGTCTCCTTTGGTGATCCTTTCACCGTTATTCATTAGCTTCTTCTCCTCCTCATTGGAGGAGAAGATCCCGTTGAGCAGCTTCTCAGAGATGGAGTGCTCCGAATTGTACAGCTGCCCCTGCAGTCTGTCTGCTCTTCCATATTCTTCAATTTCCTCAGCAGTATTTTTCACTCAGCAGAGAGATGACGTGAACTCCCTCGTGAGTTCGGTGTAGGAGGCAGAACGGCTGAGGCAGATCTTCCTCAGTCCTGCCGCGGCGAGGATGCTCTCCAATCTTCCAAAAATACCCAACTGAATGAAAGAAGACTAGTGGAAGAATTTGCTCGGCCTGTAGAGCTTGGTCACGAGTTCTGCATACCGACGTCCATGCTCGTCATCTCTCGGCACGAAGCTTCCTGGCGTGTGATTCAGGAGTTCTACCGCTGCTGTTGGAGCTGCTGCTGGAGCCGCCACTTCTCTAGTTCTTGTTCTTTTTTCAGCGGTCGATGGCCAAGCCGCCTCGGGATTCGGGCGTTTCTACCCGACTGTGGTCGCTTCAGCTGCGGCTTCAGTGTTGATTCTTCTTCCGTGTTTGTCAACTCGAACGACAGTTTGGTATGTATGGGCCATTTCTATTAGCATAAACAAATTCATTGATCAATTTAAATGTGCCCGATAAATGTGCTAATATTAATGTAGGCAGAAACTAAAATTTGATATCGGCGTTTAAAAGAATACAGAAAATACGATAAAATTCGGCCTGATACAAGAATTACCCGACACCACTGTATCGGGCGATATAGAGCTTTTAAAGATGTAGGCTCGTGCCTGATACAAGATCTGGGTATCGTTCGTAACGTCGAAAGAACATCTGAGAACAAGACGATACAGAGGAAACTGTGTGCTAGGCTTGTCGTCCGATATGGGTGTGTCGTGCGGTATGGTTGCAAGAAACAAAGCGCTTGATAGGGCCTTCCTGATAGAAAAACAACATGTTGCCCGACAACAAAACAAGAGAGACGGCACATGGAGGGCGACACGTTTATCTCCCGACAGGGTGTATCGGGAAAACGCGTGCTAAAGGCGTATCGCGCGATACACGTGTCGGGAGATATGAGAAAACTCAGCTAAAGCCATTTGTCCGATATGTTATGCGTGATAGGAAGGTCGTGTCGGGCTAGCCAGGATGATACGGTTGTCGAGCTATACCTTTGTTGTTTCTTAGGTTTTCTACGCAACACGAGAGTAGAAAAAGGATGCGCGACACGGGACCAAGCGAAAGAAATCAGACCACGATACGGGTAGGTGAAACATTAAAGGCAGTAGCCCGACACGGTAAAACCTCTATGCTATATATAGCGATCCCAACCAGAGTTAAAATGGGTAATTCCAGGACACGCGTCGGCCGTTGGGACAAGTCTTTCCTGAGACGGGCAATCCATCTGTCGACACAAGGGTAATTACTCATCTTGCACGATACTGGTGCACGCCGCCTAGGCATGTCATCCGTCACAGCCGTTACGATGCCCGAAATACCATCGTCTGATATGAGTGTGTTCAGTGTGCCAGTTGAGCTGCTGCCCGATACGAAAACTTCAGAACAAAATCAAGGTGAAAAACTTAAAAACAAAGCGGAGAAAAGGCAGTTGATGAGTAAAACATCATTGGCTAAGGTGAAGATCCCGGACTCAGATAGTATTACCCATCCCGGTCCATGAAACAGAGCGGTGGCCCATAAAACAAAAGAGTCAGTGCACGTGGCGCATGTGCTTACTCGGGCTTTATTACAGTCCAAATGTTTGTAATGTTTGTTTTGCAGGAAAGTAAATTGTATCCTATTCTAGGAAAGAAAAGAAAGCTCGGGCTGCCTCCCGAGGAGCACTGTAGTTTTCGTCTCCAGCTTGACGGTTCCAGCTTCTTCACTCTTTAACCTCTAGCATCATCCATCTCTTGTAACTCTATCCCTGTCTCTCTCAATCACAACCCTTCCTTCTTGGCAGTTTTAGTGTTGGACGGTATTTTGCCCGAGGGATTCTTTATTAATTCATCCATCTGAGCTAATTGCTGATCAATTTGGCGTTGATGCGTCTGCATATCTGCCATCTGGACCTGCAATGAGTTCAAAACACTCGAATTTGATAGCGCATTCTGTGCTAGCTGGTTATTAATTGTGTCCTGCCTTTTTACAAAATCAAACAATTGTCCAACCACATCTGACTGGCTTGAAACCTTATCCTGTCCCTGCTCTTTGACTGATCCTTGATACTTAAATTGCCCCTGGAAGTTTCCTTTGTTCGACTGGAAGGAGGTGTTTTTGTTCTATTGACTTGGTCCTCCCCTCTTCTCGAAGGCTTGAGGTGGCTTGGAGGAAATATGCAGCTGATGTGAGTTTTTAGCTGCATCCTTGTTGCCATAACTGAAATCGGGATGGTCCATCCTTTTGAAGTTAACAAAAGAGACATTATCAGTCTCCTCATCCTCAGTTTTAGTATCGCTCGATGCGTCGGGTCGGGTGTAGATGCAGCTATCTACCCCGTGTCCTCCCTCTCCACAGGTAACACACTTCATAACCTTCTCGAATTGCTTCTTTCCCTTCCCACTGGACTCTTTCAGCTGCTTCACATCAGTTGCAATCCTCTGGATCTGAGAAGTGATGGTCTCTAGAGATTTGGATTCAAAAGAGGGTCCTTCACCAGCCTTCTTAGCTTGTCCCCTGTCGGATCTATCATAGTCAGTGTCGGCTTGCAGCTCGACCATGTTTTTGATGATCTTCTCAGACTTGCTCGGCTTCTTTCCCAGAAAGTCACTTCCTGCTGCTGCATTCAGTGAAACCCTTTCATCGGAGGTTAAACCATTATAGAAGGTGGTGATCAAGAAACCTTTCTTGTAATTGTGATGAGGGTTATCCCTCTGATATTCCTGATATCTTTCCTAGGCGTCGTGGAGGTTCTCATTTTGCTTTTGCATGAAGGAAGTTATCCTTTGTCTGTTCTGCATGATTTTCTCAGTTGGATACAACTTGTTCACAAAGGCATCCGTCAATGCTCCCCATCCATTCAGGGCTTGGTGAGGCAGCCCCAGATACCATGATAGAGCTTTATCTTCCAAAGAGAAGATGAAGGCCTTGCAGTAGATTACCTCCTGGGGAACCCCCCGCATCTTGATGGTGTTGCAAATATTTTTGAAAGCATCCAAGTGGTGATAGGGGTTGTCATTCTTAGAGCTCCCCCCAAAGATTTTGTTTTGAATCATTGAGATGACTGATGGCTTGAGCTCGAAATTGGTGGCGTTGAATCGCGGGATGATGATAGGGCATCAGGAATTGTTAGCCTTTGTGGAAGCTAACTCCCTCAGAGTCTTTTATTCTTCATCTGAATCATCACTGTTGCTGCTTCCCTGACGTTGTTCTTGATGGTTGTGGTTCCTCCTGTTCCTTTGGTGATGATAGCGTCTATTCTGGCGATGATCTTTCTCGAACTGCTCCATTTTTGGATCTTCAGGCTGATCGTTGTCATCGTAGCGGTCGTTATCTTCCGGTGGAGGCGCCTGAGGTCTAGCCCTCCCTTGGCGTTCACCTTTTGAAAGGGGTTGTTCAACATGTGGCGGCATGTTTGATGGTGTTGGTGCTCAGTTGAACAGAATGCCTGTCTTCTGAGTAGCTCAAATAGCACGAAAAGTCAAGTTAGAAAATTTGTTATTAATAATACGAGTTATTCATTTCAGGCAAAGAATAATATTAATGATGAAAAAGGAAAATGAGAGTGTTGTCAAACTTATTTCTAAGCTTAAGGCACTGGAGTGTAGTTAGTGGATTCGGGTTCGTCAATAGTACTGTTCTGCCTTGTCCCCGACAACAGTGCCAAAAAGTTGACCGGCCTAAATCACGCGTCCTAAAATTAGAGGCGGATTTGAAGTATTCGGACTTTTACATTTATAACCCGAAACCTTCTAGGCCCCCGCAACTTTGTTTACGGGGTCGAAGTAGATATACGAGGTCGAACACAGGGACAAGGGTGGTAGTGTTGAGAACACCGAATCGACACGTTACACTCCAGTAAGGGTAAAGAGATGGCAAAGTTCCCTAAGGGAACAGCAGGATAAGACCGATAAAACAAAAGAAATCTATCTCCAAATGGAGTTATGAGGAAAAATTAAGGTTTTAAACATTTATCAGTTTTTAGGGGTTTTTGTGCAACGGAAACAGAGAGATAAAACTAATTCTATAGTAAGGAACGAAGGGGAAAGCTTCGGTAAAACAAGCAGCATCAGAAACATCTTGTACCCCTCCTCTCAAAGCAGGTACCTCTTACTAAGCCTCATCACCCCTCTCAAGGTTGCTGGACTTAAGTTAGAGTGGAAAGGTCACTAAAGCAGCTCCGATCCTGGGAACTCTCGTACTCCCGTATCGGACCAAACACTAGAGCCACAACACCTCTCTCGAGGCTGTTGCAACGGGAAAACACGATTCAGTAGCTAATCAAAATGCAATCCAAGCGTACAAGCTAGAGTTCAGATGTTAAACATAGCAATCATCCAACAAAGGTGCCAAACGTAAAGCAGCAGATGATTAAAATCTTCTATTTCCATAAACATATAAGGGTCTGAGTACATTGCATAAGATAAAGGAAGTAAATGACTGAAATAATAAAGATAAATGTCGCCTTCTTGATTTAGAAGGTCGTCAGACAGCAGCCGACTCTCCAGCCCGATACCGGGCAGGAGCCTCGCCCGATATGCCCGTGTCGGGCGGAACACCCTCTCAGGCGACACGCTCATGATGGGTAGACGTATCGCGCGTGGTGCCCTTTCCCGATACGATCATGTTAGCTGGCACCCTCTCGGGCGACGAGCCGTGACAGGCGATACGTATCGGGGTTCGGTATCGTGTCGGGCTTAGAGTGTCACTTAAGTATCAGTCACTTGTATCGGGTATCCGTGTTGGCAGATATCGGCCTGCAGTGGTGCCCGGGACGGCCCTAAGTGAACCACTCCCTCCCTCTCGGGATGGGGAAGTGCTCACCTCGAATTTCCCAGCACAACCTCTGAGGCGCGATATGCTAGCTCCAAGCTCTTTACTCTGGTAGCTCTCGCAAGGTTCCGACTCGTCCCATCGGAGTCCTGTAGCTGCTATTTATAGGCAGCGGTTGGAGGAAGTTATGGTGCTCCAGATGCCACGTGTTCTTCATCAGCTCATTTATTGCTACCTTCAGGTGTGCCTGATAGGCGTATCGCCCGGCACAAAGATGTCGGGATGTCGGTCATCACGACGAGTGGCATATGCCGGTGGGTGGCCTGTATCGCGTGACACGCTACAGCAGTCGTGGCGAGTCTGGCTCCCTGTCGGGTAAGAAGGTGTATCGCTCATCCGCTTCCTCTTGTGTGACACCCTTGTGTCGCGCGTTAGTGTATCGCGCTACCCTATCGGGCAGTGAGCGTATCGATCGACTTCCTAGGGAAAAAGGCTGATGCAGGTAGAACACGTTTATGGGCCGGGACGGGCCTTTTTGATGATAAATGAGTCTAAAATAGAGGAAAACTCTGCAAAAGATGGAAATATCGGGTTAAGAGCGTAGTGTGGCCTGTTATTGCAAAAGTACATATAAAAAGAGAGGAAAACAGTTAAAAAGGGCAGTTTTGATAATGAAATAACAGTCACAAACATCACAAAATTTGGTGTTATCAATGGTCAAAACAACAACACAAACACAAAACATGTGACCTTATGAGGAGTCTGAAAGCACAGTCGGAACTCCCAGTTGTTTTCTTTGGAGATTTCAATGAGATTATTTCAAATGAAGAAAACCTTGGGGGACCGCTAAAGCCATAAAGATGGATATAGGACTTTAGAGATGCCATTGATGATTGTGCTCTTCTTGATCTTGGTTTTTCAGGGAGCCCCTTTACCTGAGAATGTGGGCTATCTATTGAGACTTTGGTTTGAGAAAGGCTAGACAGAGCCCTTGCTTCGTTTGATTGGCAGAAGATATTCACCTACTGTTGAGTTTTCCATCTTCCCATGTACAAATCTAACCACTCCCCTATCATCATATCTTTTGATAAGAGAGAGGTTCTGAGCAGAAAAAGGGAGAGGTTTTTCCATTTTGAACCTCTATGGCTTCAGGAAAAATTGTGTGGGGAGACTGTTGCTTCATATTGGGGTGGAGCTGGTCACGGAGGCTTACATGCAAAACTGGAGGGATGTGGAAGGAAGTTGGAGGAATGGGCGGCAAGGACTTTTGGTAGTTTAAAGAAAAAATTCAAAGAAATTGAGGATCTACTGAAAGAAGAACAGAGGAAGATACCAAACAATGCAGTGATGAAAAGATGTGAGGAGATATCAAAGCAGTTGGAATACTGGCATAGTATACATGATGAGTATTGGTGCGCTCGAGCCAGAGTCAATGAAATGAAAGGGGGAGACAAAAACACAAAGTATTTTCATCTTAAGGCATCTCACAAAAAGAAAAGAAACCACATTGCATGCCTAAAAGACAAGGCTGGTATATGGCATTCGGATGAAAAAGATATTTCCAAGGTAGTCCTGAAGTTTTTTGAAAAACTTTTATTGACCAGTAACCCTTCTGGTTTTAATGAGGCTACTTTGGGAATTTCCCCGCAAGTTGATGCAACCATGAATCATGAGCTAGAAAAAGACATATCTGACGAAGAAATTCTGGAGGCACTAAACATATGCATCCCAACAAAGCCCGGGGACCTGATGGTATGAAAGCAATATTTTTCCAACAATTCTGGCACATTGTTGGAAAGGATGTAGCAAGTAATATCAAAGGGTGGTGGAAGGGGAAGTATGATATTGAGGATGTGAATGCAACGCTGGTGGTTCTCATTCCAAAGGTGGAGCAGCCTAAGGAGATGGCGGAATTCTGACCCATAAGCCTTTGCAATGTAGTGTACAAAATTGTCACGAAGGTCCTAGCAAATAGACTGAAATCTATGAGGATAAGATCACTTCACAAAATCAGAGCGCTTTCATACCTGGAAAATTGATTACAGATAATGCCCTCATTCCTTACGAGTTGTTCCACAAAATGAAGATGGATGTGAAAAATAAAAGAGGTAGTATGGCTATTAAACTGGACATGTCGAAGGCTTATAACATGGTAGAATGGGGTTTCTTGGAGCTGTGATGATGACACTGGGTTTTTCGGTACTATGGAGGAATAAAATCATGGAGTGCGTGTATTTCGTTCATCACTCTTTTGCCATTAATGGGGACCAGTCTACGGAGATCAAACCTTCCCACGACCTGCGTCACGGTGACCCTCTCTCCCCTTATATTTTCATTGTGTGTGTGGAAGCTTTCTCCACTTCTATTATTCCTACTACAGAAAGCAAGCTTGTGCATGGCCTCAATGTCTGTTGGCTTGCTCCACGTATATCTCACCTCTTTTTTGCAGATGTGATGTGATGATTTTGAGTCGCATTTAGAGACATATTTTAGTTGTGTTTGATACAGCTATTGGTCATTTTAGTGGTTAATATTGCATAATTCATCTACTTTGGTTTATGATCTTTCTCTATGTCAAATCTCCCTTATTTCAGTATTTTGAGCATAAATTATCACAAGAATATGTTTTGTTTCGGCTTATTTGTTTTCATGTTAAAATTTCAGGAAAAAACAAGTATTTGCTATTGTCGATACCATCGAACTGACCACAGGCAGCCAGCCGCAAGGAGTAGCAAAATCCTGATACTATCGACAGGAGAGTCGATGGTATCGAGATAACATCAGGTTGCTTCAGAAAAGAGAGTCGATACTATTGACATAAAAGTCTATACCATCTATGAGTGGAGCTACAACGACGTAAAAGGACAAAATTGACGCCTATGAATGTCGATACCATCGACTCACGTCGATGGTATCGACACCGTCAGATACATGTTTGCTTCAGATTGATCTAAATCCGACGGCTGTGGTAATTTGGTGACCTAATTTGGAGATTATACCTAATGACAGTGGCCAAGAGCAATCTATCACGTCATTAGCCGCTGCACATGTCCCGCGAAGGTCACGTCGATGGTATCGACATCGTCAGATACATTTTTGCTTCAGATTGATCTAAATCCGACGGCTGTGGTAATTTGGTGACCTAATTTGGAGATTATACCTAATGACAGTGGCCAAGAGAAATCTATCACGTCATTAGCCGCTGCACACGTCCCGAGAAGGTGTGGAGAGAAGAACGGAGCCCGGAAGCACGTCCCAGCCATTCTGGACATCGAAGAAGATGATTTCCACCACCGAAAGGCGGGAGAACGTGTATTCTACACCAAGGAGCGATTGGATCGTCTCCGTTTAGGGGTTTCACCTATCAATCATGTTTTTCTCCATGTTTCCCTTTTTCTCTACCATGTTTTGCTTTGAGATGAACATGTGGGGCTAATCCCCTTTATCTTTAGGACCGACAATAGCCCGAGAAATCATTGTATGACAATTTTATCAAAGTAATTCATCATTTATCTCTTAAATCCGCGGTATGATTTCGTTATCTCAATTATATTGTTATGCTTGATCACCATAATAATAACCTAATGCCCTTAATTACTTTGAAAGAATTATTAATGGTTGAAAAGAGACGAAATTCACATTAATTGACAAATCCCTTGAACAAGGTGGTGTAAGGTTAATGGTGGATACCGTGAGATCGAATCTAATGCACCTAGTTTAGGGTATAGGTTGCTACGACGGTGGAACCGACCTAGACATAGGTAGTGAATTGTACCACGACAGTGGGCAATTCTGATATCAGGCCACTACCCGGATAGAGAGATGAATCTGAGTGACCATATAGAAATTCATACAATGATAACCCGTGGTGAAACTGCAATCCTAAAGATTCCCACTTGAATTGATTAAACTAAACATTTAATCGATTTCTTAGTTTTATTTTATTTTATTTTCTTTTAATTTTACAACAACCTCCAACTTTTTAATCGGTCTAGCTAATTGCGAGTAGTTAGTAGTAGTCTTCGATAATTTACGTGTCCCTGAGTTCGACTCAGGCCTCACAAAGGCCTATATTACATTGATGCGTACACTTGCGTTTCTACACACGTAAAAAGCGTGCCAAGTTTTTGGCGCCGTTGCCGGGGACACGACAGTTGTCGGCACTACGAGTGCTGCAAGCGGCCACTCTAGGCCACTTTTTATTTATTATTATTATTTTTTAATCATTTCCAAAAATTTATATCTTATCTTCGCATCTTGTAGTTGTCTAGCACGGTACTGAACTTAAATTTTCACTTTGCAGGTACTATGCATGGTGCAGACGCGTAGCACTGACTACACGCAACAAGCACCAGAGGTTCCATTGTAGGGACCGGAAGACGAGGAGGATTTCAATCAAGACTATCTGGAAGAAATAGACTCAAAATCCGAACAGGAAGACATGGCAGAGCCACAGACAATATGGGAGAAGATCAAGGCTTCTTCTTCATCTGCTTCAAAGGGGACGATCAAGAAGCAGGCGATCAATATTCTGACATATAAGATTGATCCTACGTTAATCAACTTGGTGAAGTCAAATGCATTCCATGGGCTCAAGAATGAAGACCCAGTCACTCATATAAGTCAATTTGTGGAGAATTGTGATATGATAAAAATAGAAAGATTTCCACAGGATGCTCTCTACTTGAAGCTCTTCCCGAGTTCTCTAGCGGGAAATGCACGAGAGTGGTTGCACAACCTAGATGATGAATATGTGGAATCCTGGGACCACATGGTGGAGGTTTTCTTTGAAAGGTTCTTCCCGCCCGAGAAGACCAATGACATGATCAGGAAGATCCACAAATTCACTCAGAAAGCAGGAGAGACCTACTCTGAGACCTGGGAAAGGTTTCAGATCATGCTTAGGCGGTGCCCGCATCACGGGCTTGACAAGGAGACACAGGTCAAAATCTTCTATTTTGCTCTCTCCGAGCATGATAGAAGCAACCTCGATTCCGCGGGCTCATGATTCTTCTTGAACAATACAGACACGAGGTGTTGGGAAATCCATAAGAACATGGCCAAGAAGCAATCTTGGGGCGACAAGGATGCTGTTGAGCATGTTCGAGTAGTAGGGGAGTTAAAAGCAATCAAGGAGCTGAATGAGAAGATGGACCTTCTCGCTAAGAAACTGCTTGCAAAGGAGGATACTGAATCCGAGGATGAGGCACAAGTCAAATTCATGAGGCAGCAAGGTTACGGAAATAATGATTACTCATGGAGGAAGGACAAGAAGTTCTCTTGGAAGGATCCAAACAACTTTTTGTAGGACCCAGATGCAAAACCCCAGCTAGTAGCAGAGGACAAGAGCACGGAGTTGCTCAACCAAGTGATAAAGAAAAATCAAGAATTAATGACTACTTTTGGCCAGCAGATAAAGCAACATGGGGAATTTATGAACCAGTTTGGGCAGACACTACAGAGCCATGGGGCTCAGATGAGGACAATAGAGACGTCCATGGCACAAATGGCAGCCGAGACAGCCAATCTGAAAAAGCCGACGCACCAAGGTTTTCCGGGTAACACTAATATTCCAGGAGGATACCAACAGGCGAAGGCCATCTTACTAAGGAGTGGCAAGAAGCTGTTAAACCCCAGAGCTGATGAACCAAGCAAACCCCAAGTAGAAATTGAAGGTGAGGCTACTGAGGAGCTGCCCATACCGGTCACAGATCCAGTTGCGGGTATAGCAGTGGATGCTACTGAATATCCTATTGCAGATGAGGAGGAGACGTAGAAAAGGACACCTTATGTGCCACCTCATCAAAGGGCACAGGCTGTCCCGGTCCCATATCCGAATAGTGCAAAGGCAAGGAAAGTGGATGCCCAGTTCAAAAAGTTTCTAGACAGTTTTAGAAAGCTTTCAGTCAACATCCCATTATTGGAAGCAATTGAGCAAATCCCTTCTTACGACAAATTTTTGAAAGGCATCATTACCAAGAAGAGGAAAATCCCATACATGGAGGTTGTAGTGCTTAAGGAGCAGGTGAGTGCCTTCATCATGGGCACATTGCCACCAAAGAGGCAGGATCCGGGCTACTTCAACATCTCATATTACATTGGGAAAGTGAAGTTTGATGAAGCGCTATGTAACTCCGGGGCGAGCATAAACTTGATGCCCCTCTCTACATTCAAGAAGCTGGGATTAAAAGAGTCAAGGCCGAGCAACATGACAATCCAATTGGTGGACAATTCAGTGGTGAAGCCATACGGTATATGTGAAGATGTTTTGGTGAAGATAGATCAATTTGTATTTCCACCAGATTTTGTCGTCATGGAGATGCAAGATGAACAAGGCAATGAGTTACTACTCAGACGACCCTTCCAAGCTACAACTGACATCATACTTGAGATGGGGAGAGGTCGTTTGACCTTGTGTATAGTCGATGATCGCTTCAAGATGGTCATGCCTTCCAGCACCACGTCAACTAAAGCCAAGGAGCAGTGCCACATGGTAAAACATTTTGATCACAATATCTCACTTTGTCTAGGGAAGCCATTTTTAGATATGACTCATGTAATGACCAAGGTGGAAAAAGGGACATTGGCTGTAGACATCATGGAGCAGACCAAGGTGGTATCCCTTAGCAAGGCTGTAGGTTTTCCGAATGATGAGGAGGAGGACATTCCTCCCTCTACTGAAGATGAAGCTATAGCAAATTCGGTTTTTGACGCACATCCAGAATTACCACTTGAAGCCTGCTTAGTCAATATCACACATGATTGGGTGAGAAGCAAGTCACTGCAGGAGTGTTCCAAGATGCTTCAGATGTTTCCGTGCTTCTATGCGAGGTACTATGAAGACTTAGGCGAACGCCCACCACCGCTTCAATCATCTTTAATCAACCCGCCAGAATTGGAGTTGAAGCCGTTGCCACCGCACCTGAAGTACGCATTTCTGGCTGAGGAAGAAAAGCTGTCTGTGATTATATCAGCTTATCTGAGTGTTGAGGAGGAGGACCAACTGCTTATTGTGTTGAAGAACCACCGAGGAGCATTCGGGTGGTCAGTTGCAGACATCAAGGGGATCTCGCCTACTTTGTGCCAGCACAAGATTCGACTCAAGGAGGGAGCCAAGCCGGTGATTTAGCCACAACGTCGACTAAATCCGAGCATGATGGAGGTTGTTAAGAAGGAGGTGATTAAGCTTCTTTCTGTAGGTATCATCTATGCTATTTCTGACTCGATGTGGGTGAGTCCTACGCAGGTAGTCCCTAAAAAGGGGGGAATCACTATTACCCATAATCTTTTAAATGAACCTATCACCACTTGCTTGGTAACCGGGTGGCATGTTTGCATTGATTACCGTCGATTGAATGCCGCTACCCTAAAGGATCACTTTCCTCTTCAGTTTATTGATCAAATTTTAGAGAGCTTAGTCGTCCGATCACATTTTTGTTTTCTGGATAGTTATTCGGGGTACAATTAGATTTCGATTGATCCTAAGGACCAAGAGAAGTCCACCTTCACTTGTCCTTATGGAACGTTTGTGTACCGCCGTATGCCTTTTGGGTTATGTAATGCACCGACGACCTTTCAGCATTGTATGCTCACCATTTTTTCTGATATGGTAGAACGCTGTCTAGAGGTTTTTATGGATGATTTCTCTGTTTATGGTGCATCCTTTGATGAGTGCCTTTACAATCTGGATAAGGTCTTGCAACGTTGTGAGGACACACATTTGGTCCTCAATTGGGAGAAATGTCACATGATGGTGAGTGAAGGAATAGTGCTGGTACATAAAGTGTCTAGCAAAGGTTTGGAGGTAGACCCGATAAAAATCGAAGTGATTTCCAAATTGCCCCCACCAAATTCGGTAAAAGGGGTACAAAGTTTCTTAGGTCACGCCGGTTTCTATCGTCGTTTTATAAATGATTTTTCTAAAATCGCCAAACCTTTATCTGAGCTTTTAGAAAAAGATGTTGTTTTTGACTTTAATGAAAAATGTCTACATGCGTTCAACGTGCTTAAAGAAAAATTGATTTCTGCACCAGTTGTGCAAACACCGGATTGGACCAAGCCATTTGAACTAATGTGTGATGCATCCAATTTCGCGGTTGGGGCTGTCTTGGGAAAATGGGTGCACAATAAACCCGTTGTGATTTTTTATGCATCTAAAACTTTGAATGACGCCCAACTCAACTACATGACTACCGAGAAAGAATTTCTTGTCGTTGTTTTCGCTTTTGAAAAATTTCGGCAATATCTAGTTGGATCGAAAGTCATGGTATGGACAGACCACGTCGCCATCAAGTATTTGATGGAGAAAAAGGATGCCAAACCTAGATTGATTAGGTGGATCTTGCTTTTATAGGAATTTGATATCGAAATCAAAGACAAGGCGGGGATTGAAAATGTGGTCGCGGACCATTTGTCTAGGTTAGAGAGGGTAGATGAAAAGGATTTACACATACCCATTTTTGAGACATTTCCGAACGAATAGCTTTTAAAAGTGAATTTGAAAGACCTATGGTTTTCTTATATTGTGAACTATCTTGCTTGTAAAATCATCCCGGATGATTGGACGTATCAAGAGAAGAAGAAAATTTTCCATTCTTTACGATAGTATTTCTGGGATGACCCTATTCTCTTGAAGAAATGCAGGGATGGTGTTTTACATAGGTGTGTACCTGAGGAGGAATACGAAAGTGTTCTTAGTCATTGTCATACACTACTGACAGGCGGACACCATGCAAGTTCTCGCACTACAGCAAAAGTGCTTGAAAGTGGCCTATACTTGCCTACCTTGTTTAGAGATGCTTATGAGTTTGTGCGGCAATGTGATTCCTACCAAAGGGCGGGTAACATTTCGAAAAGACAAGAGATGCCCCTTAATGTATTCCAGGAGGTTGAGGTATTCGACTTATGGGGCATATATTTTATGGGACCCTTTGTGTCCTCAAATTCTAATTTGTACATTCTTTTGGCTGTTGATTATGTGTCGAAGTGGGTAGAGGAAATACCCACAAGGACTAATGATTCCGCTGTAGTGTGTAGGTTTGTAAAAGAATATATTTTCTGTAGGTTTGGTGTACCAAGGATGATCATAAGTGATGGGGGTACACACTTCCAGAATCAAAAGTTCGCGGCACTGTTCAGAAAGTACGGGGTCAAACATAACATTGGTACCCCGTACCACCCGCAAACTCAAGGAAAAGTGGAGGTCTCCAACCGGGAGATTAAGAAGATCTTGGAGCGTACTGTGGCTTCCACGAGGAAGAATTGGAGTACCCTATTACCGAATGCATTGTGGGCATACAGGACGGCGTTCAAGACACCTATAGGCACTATGCCTTTTAGGTTGGCTTATGGTCGGGCCTGCCACTTACCGGTTGAACTAGAGCATAAAGCACATTGGGCACTGAGGAAGCTAAATCTGAGTTATGATGAAGCGGGAAAGAAGAGGTTACTTGAACTCAATGAACTTGATGAGCTACGGATGAATGCCTATGAAAGCTCACAGATCTACAAGGAGCGCACAAAGTTGATTCACGATCGCCATATTCAAATGCGCATTTTCAAGAAAGGAGACTGTGTCCTATTGTTCAACTCCAGGATGAAGATGCATCCCAGGAAGTTGAAATCCCGATGGAGTGGACCATTCACAGTAGAGGAGGTCAGACCACATGGCACAATTATGGTGTGTGATGGCGAGACCACATTTCTGGTCAATGGGCAAAGGTTGAAATTGTATTTTGGTGAAGATTACACAAGGAAAGTGAATGAGGTCAAACTCATTGCACTTCCAGATGCATGAGGAGCTTCATGTCGTCTAGCCTAAGACGTTAAATAAGGGCGCTTGTTGGGAGGCAACCCAGCCATCGGTACTTTCATTTAGTTTCTTTCACATTCGTAGTTTGATTTGTTTTGACTTTGTTTTTAGTGTAAAAAAGATACCGTGATCGTTTGCTCAATCTGCAGGACTGAGGCAGAGTCGATACCATCGACCCTTGTGTCGATGGTATCTACCGGGGTACAGGTTGGCGACTGCAGAAATCACACTACATTGATACCATCGACGGCCTCGTCGATGGTATCGACATACCAACATGCTGATCACAAGCAGAGGTCGATAGTATCGACATGGGTGTTGATACTCGTGAGATCTCTAGAGATATTCAGAAGAAATTGTCTCAGTAAAGTCGATACCATCGACGGGCCTGTCGATGGTATCGACATAGTTACAGGCAGAAGGTGGCGGCTGGGCCTTGCGAGGGTGTTGCCCTAAACGGAAGTCGATACTATCGACTTTCGTCGATAGTATCGACGCGCTACGTCACCAATCCGTGAGAGGGGATCAACGGCGATCGCTACAACCAGAAAGTCATTCCGGGGGACGGGTCAATACCATCGACAGCTGTCGATAGTATCGACACGTCATCGATCCGGGCCCCCAAATCCAGCCATCGACGACCGTCGATACCAGTGACAGTACGGATTGTGCTACGTGTGTCGATACCATCGACCCGCGTCGATGGTATCGACGGGCACGTAGCAGCGCCGACGTCAGTTATATAAGGGAGGGTTTGTCGTCATATGACGTCACACCTTCAATGAGTTCTTCCTCTACTTGCACCGAGCGTCTTCCAGAGCAATCCGAGCCCGGCGACGAGCATCCAGGAGCACGTTCTTCATCGAGCGGAGATTTCCTTCTTCGATCTTCCCCAAGCTCTTTTTCTACTTCTCCTTCTTCCGCAATCATGGTGCATGTTGTCAGTGCGTCTTCTTCACGCGCCAACCCGATGGACATCCCGGAGTTCATTCCTCCACCGACTGCATCGATCTCACGCCCGCAGATTATCCATCCATCTACAAAGGTCAAGAAGATCTACGAGGAGATCATGAAGAGGAAAATTGAGCCGACCCGCTATGTTGAGTGGGAGACGATCCACAACCTGGGGTTTGAGGCTAATATGGCCTATGTTCTCAAGGGGCAGGCGCATCACACGGGCAGAATGTCTGACGAGATGGAGTACCATGTTGATGGCCAGCCGTTCTTCAATGAATGGCCTACATATAAAGAGTTGGTGGCGGAATTCATGACGTCACTGGACGTCTGTGTCGTGTCGAACGACATCATCGCCACGGACCGTGAATGGATCAAGGTCCGTGTGTCTTTCCGATTGTACAACAATGACTACAATCTCACACTCCGCCAGTTCAATGAGATCTACAACTGGAATCATTCGCGGACTGACTACCGGTGGCCAGACAACCGGACTGACTACAACGCGATCTTCGCCGAGCTTGTGACGGTACCGTCGGGCAAGTCAGTGAGCCACCACAACGAAGCGGTAGCAGACTTTGAGCATCCATTCGTGTGGATTCTTCACCGGATGCTGAGCTCCACATTGTTTGCTAGGGGTGATCTGTCTCTTAGCAAATTCCAGGAGACGGACCTGTTCTTCTTGTACAAACTAGTCAAGCGCCAAGAATGCAACTGGGGAGCTTTCTTTCTGCAGCGGGTGTTAGCAGTCAAGCGGAGTACACGGAAGGCTCCAATTCATTTTGGAGGACTCATCACACCACTGGCCTCCTATCTTGGGCTGAACTTCTCAACCTTGACTCCTCTCTCCAATAGAAGCAAGGTTAATATGCAGCATCTTCACCGATCCAACTTGATCCTGCTTCGAGATGGTTTACCATATGCTCATTGTCATGTAAACCATGCATACCAAGGATGTTCGCTTCCCGACCCTATCTTCCACATCAAAGGGGCTCAACATTTCTAATGGCCAATCATAGCCATTGCTGACTCTGATGAAGACGGCGGCGGCAACGACAACAATAATGATGACGAGGCTGAAGAGGAAGAGGAGGCCTACAGTCCTCTTCGGGCACGAGTGGCACCTAGGAAGCGTCCTCGCATGCATCCGGGTGCATATTCATCTTCGCAGCCTCCACCACCACCACCGCCCTCACATCCAAGAGAGGATGTCTATTCCATGCAAGGAGTGTATGCCATGCTGCAGGATATACAGAAAACACAACAGCACCATACAGCAGTGAACACCGGTGTTCAGGAGACGACAAACCGGTTACTTGACAATCATAGGGCAATCTTTGAGAATGAGCGCCTCCTCCTCGACAACCAACAACAGATTCATGACAGGTTGCATAGGATGGAGATGAAGCAGCAGCCCTTTTATGATAATTACTGGAGCCAGAACTACTTTGGGGGGTATCCACAACCTCCACCCATGCCCCAGTATGATCCTAGCTTTCAGGGGCAGTACCCATCCTGGGAACCCACGGCCCCACAATACCCGCCTCCACCAGAATAGTGATCGGTATCTCTGTTCCAACCTTTAAGATTGTTTTTTACTATGAGGCCATAGTCGAATTCAAGCTTGGGGGGTGTTGGAACATCTCTATCCTTTAATTTTATCAGTTTTTACTTTTTATTGTTTTACTTCTTGTCATTTAGTTTGTGCAATCTTAGTTTGTTCGTAGGATCCACATTCTATCTAGTATAATTGTGGATGTCTTAAGTCATGTGTCATCTCATTTGCTTGTACATGGGTTAAAGAAAAAAAAATTTGACTGTTCACAAGCTTGTGTTGCTCAAACTGGAGCACATAACTTAAGAAAATGATTGGTTTTGTCAACTCTAAAATAGAAAATCACAATTGTACATTCCTAATGATTTATGAAAAGTGGACGGATTTGGTTTTGTGAGCCTAAACTGACCAAATGATAATGAGACTTTAATTTGAAGTAAGAGAGAGAAACTTCTTAACTACTACACATGTCAGTAGGGAGGGACACATAATAATTTTCAAAGGTTCAGTCAATTAGTCTTGTGATCTTTCCACCTCATTATTTTTAACAATCCACCATAAGAATTGGAAGTACATTACGGTATTAATCTTTTTGATTGCATCTCATGTAGATTGGTCTTGCATTGCAACCACTTTCACATGTTTTGCATGAAAATAAAAAACTAGAATAGTTATACATGCACATTATCCTTAGGTGCGTGTCATTTAGCTGCATTCATAATTCTTATGCATAGAGCACATCATGTATCTTATTTTTTTTTTCTTCAATGGTGATTAAATTGTTCCATACCTTCTAAATAATTCAAATATTTGAGTTATGCAGAAAAAGTAAGCCCAATAAAATATTCATTGTCATTTGTGGATATAAGGGCCTGAAAGAAAGAATATAAAAAAAAGAAAAAAAAAAGAAGAAAGAAGAAAAAAATTGAAAAAACATGAAAAAGAAAAAGAAAGTTATTAAGAACCAAGTAGAATAAGAAGGAGAAAGGAACATAGTCTCATTCACATTTTAAGATGAGTAAGTACATGATGTAGCTCAGTTAGATATTCCATCTCATTTTGAGACGGGATGTTAGTGCATGCATCATTCCACCCAATCTTAGGCATTAGGGCATGTTCATGTGCAAATGCATCATTTAGGGCATTTTTGTTTTATGCATGTTGAAACCGTATACAGCTTCCATTTCTTCCATGAGCCACCCATTTCATCCACCCGTTGCTCGAATTGGTAGGCCACCGTGATTTTCTCCTCATTTATGAATATCAGGAGAGTTGCTTCCATGTAGATGGTAGTTAGGGCGAGCAACGTAGTATAGGAGATCACAAGATGCACTGAGTCTGAACCGGTGAATTTTATTATGTTAACTGCCTTATGTGATAGTGTTCATCAGTTTTGAGGTAGAAATCTTTTATGGATGATTACTGTTGCCTTTAGGGTAATTATCATTCTGTGGTTAGTGAGGGCTGGAATGTGAATGTCCGGTGGGGATCATATGGTAATGTTTGTTGTGATGATTTATTCTTTAGTTGACTCTTGCAATTCTATTCTAAGGTTTTGTTGCTCGAGGGCGAGCAATGTTGAAGCTTAGGGGAGTTTGATGCGATGATTTTGAGTCACATTTAGAGACATATTTTACTTGTGTTTAATGCAGCTATTGGTCATTTTGGTGGTTAATATTGCATAATTCATCTACTTTGGTTTACGATCTTTCTCTATGTCAAATCTCCCTTATTTTAGTATTTTGAGCATAAATTATCACAAGAATATGTTTTGTTTCGTCTTATTTGGTTTCATGTTGAAATTTCAGGAAAAAATAAGTATCTGCTGTTGTCGATACCATCGACCTGACCACAGGCAGCCAGCCGCAAGGAGTAGTAAAATCTTGATACTATCGACAGGAGAGTCGATGGTATCGAGATAACATCAGGTTGCTTCAGAAAAGAGAGTCGATACTATCGACATAAAAGTCGATACCATCGACGAGTGGAGCTACAACGACGTAAAAGGACAAAACCGATGCCTATGAATGTCGATACCATCGACGTGCACCGTCAGATACATGTTTGCTTCAGATTGATCTAAATCCGACAGCTGTGGTAATTTGGCGACCTAATTCGGATATTATACCTAATGACAGCTGCCAAGAGCAATCTATCACGTCATTAACCGCTGCACACGTCCCGAGAAGGTGTGGAGAGAAGAACGGAGCCCAGAAGCACGCCCCAGCCGTACCGGACGCCGAAGAAGACGATTTCCACCACCGAAAGGAGAGAGAACGCGTATTCTATGCCAAGGAGCGATTGGATCTTCTCCGTTCAGGGGTTTCACCACTCAATCACGTTTTTCTCCATGTTTCCCTTTTTCTCTACCATATTTTGCTTTGAGATGAACATGCGGGGATAATCCGCTTTATCTTTAGGACCGGGAGTAGCCCGGGAAATCATTGTATGATGATTTTATCATAGTAATTCATCATTTATCTCTTAAATCCGTGGTATGATTTCGTTGTCTCAATTATATTGTTATGCTTGATCACCATAATAATAACCTAATGCCCTTAATTACTTTGAAAGAAGAATTAATGGTTGAAAAGAGACGAAATTCACATTAATTGACAAATCCCTTGAACAAGGTGGTGTAAGGTTAATGGTGGATACCGTGAGATCGACTCTAATGCACCTAGTTTAGGGTATAGGTTACTACGACGGTGGAACTGACCTAGACATAGGTAGTGAATTGTACCATGACGGTGGAACCGACCTAGACATAGGTAGTGAATTGTACCACGACAGTGGGCAATTCTGATATCAGGCCACTACCCGGATAGAGAGATGAATCTGAGTGAATATATAGAAATTCATACAATGATAACTCGTCGTGAAACCACAATCCTAAAGATTCCTACTTGAATTGATTAAACTAAACATTTAATCGATTGCTTTGTTTTATTTTATTTTATTTTCTTTTAATTTTACAACAACCTCCAACTTTTTAATCGGTCTAGCTGATTGCGAGTAGTTAGTAGTAGTCTCCGATAATTTACGTGTCCCTGAGTTCGACTCGGGCCTCACAAAGGCCTATATTACATTGACGCGTACACTTGCGTTTCTACGCACGTAAAAAGTGTGTCAAGATGATAGCATCGTATTTACAAGAGCAACTCAAAATGAATGTCTGACTATAGCTAACTTGATTAGCTAGTATGAACAGGCATCGGGTCAGAAGATTAACTATGAGAAGACTGAGATTGCTTTTAGTAAATGTGTGCTATTGGAGATGAGGAGAAGCCTGCAAAAAATTCTAAATGTGCGGGAAGTGGATAGACACGCCAAGTATCTAGGCCTACCCACATCGATAGGGAGATCAAAGAAACAAGTCTTCAGTTTTGTAAAGGAAAGAATATGGAAAAAACTTTAGGGGTGGAAAGAAAAATTCCTTTTCAAATTGGGCAAGGAGGTCCTTATCAAATCAATCGCACAGGCAATCCTGACATATATCATGAGTGTTTTTCATCTACCCTCCACTCTAATACATGAAATACACAGTTACATGGCAAAATTCTGGTGGGGTGCAAAAGGTTTAGAGAGACGAATCTCATGGCAGTGTTGGGCTAATTTATGCAAGCCAAAAAAAAAAGCGGGCGGGATGGGTTTCAGAGACCTGCGTAGTTTCAACCAAGCCCTATTGTCTAAGCAGGTTTGGAGACTTCTTACAAACACCAATTCACTAGCCTACCGAGTACTGAAGGCACAATACTTCCCAAGGTCCTCTATCTTGGAGGCGCCACGCGGGCACAACCCAAGTTATACTTGGAGAAGCATATGGGGGGCCAAGGCAATTGTTTGTAGGGAAATTCTACACATAATCGGCCATCCACCTGGGCTCCTACCCGGACCTCAGGACGCTGCGCCCCACTACCTGCAAAAGATGTCAGCAACAATTAAAGCAATAAAGGACGAGGGAAGTAGAAGAGAGAGAAAATGTTTTTGTCCATAACTTTCAATCCAGAGTGTATTTTTCGATAAAATAAATTGCAATAGAATCCTTGTAGAAAATACTTTCTAACAAGACTAGTTTTGACATATTTTGAAATAATGATATTACACGATAAACATAGTATCATATATTAGGATACCATATACATGTTCTGGGTAAAGACGTATAGTACTCGTGAGTACTGTACTTTTGAATGAAGGAGGATCAACAATACTCGTGAGTACTGTACTTATGGATGCATCTTATAACTGATCTCTTGAGTTGATGTGCATTGTACTTTTGAGATCATTAACAAGTAGGTGTTCAACTTATATTTGTATTTTGAAATAAATATTTGTCTACATGACCAATGTTGCTATGAGATTTTGTAGGTATTGTGCTTATGCTTCTAGACTAGTTATACAATTATGCTTGATTTTGTAATTTATTAGATACTATACTTATGTTTGAGTAAATGAGTTGAAATTAACAAGTGGGTACAATACTTGTGGTTGCATTTTATAGCTGATTTTTGACCTGATGTGCATTTTACTTTTGAGATCATTAACAAATGAGTACTCAACTTATGTCTGCATTTTGTAAAAAAAATTGTCCAGATGACAAATGTTGCTATGGCAATTCGTAGGTACTGTACTTATGCTTCTAGACCAGTTATACAATTATACTTGATTTATAATTTGTTAGGTACTGTACTTATGCATCAGTAATTGAGTTGAAATTAACATGTGGGTACAATACTTATGGTTGCATTTTATAGGTGATTTTTGATCTGATGTGCATTGTACTTTTGAGGTCATTAACAAGTAGGTACTCATCTTATGTCTACATTATGTAAAAGAAATTGTCCAAATGACTAATGTTGCTATGTGATTCCGAAGGTACTGTACTTATACTTCTACTTCAGTTATACGATTATGCTTGGTTTTATAATTTGGTAGGTACTATACTTATGCTTGAGTATTAACAAGTGGTTACAGTACTTATGGATCCATAAGTACATTACTCTTTAGTATTGTTGATCCTCTTTCATTCAAAAGTATAGTACTCACGAGTACTGTACGTCTGTACCCAAAACATGTGTATGGTATCTTAATATATGATACTATATTTCTCGCGTAATATCATTATTTTCAAAATATGTTAACACTAGTTTTGTTGGAAAATATTTTCTACAAGAATTCTAATGCAATTTATTTCGTCGAAAAATATGTTCGGATTGAAAGTTACCGACAAAAATATTTTTTCTCTTCTACTTCTCTCATCTTTTATTGTTTTAATTGTTACTGACTGTTATTGCAGGTAGTGGGGCGCAGCATTCAAGAACCGACTAGGAACCATAGTAGGGGCAGGTGTCTTTAGCGTAGCTCTTGTTTGCGAAGGGGTGAGCTGGAGAGTTGCACACGGTCATACTATTAACTTATGATCTGACCGGTGGTTAATGACCCTGGGTGAGCTATGTCCTGAGATTCATGCACGGCGGTCGGACCTAAAAATCACTGATCTCATCGCCACAGAGCAATACGGTTGGGACAGGGATACTGTGGGATCCATTTTCTCCCAGCCGATCGATCTGCACGATGATACTGAACACGCCAATCAGCCATCGCCAACTGGCAGACCTTCCGTATTGGTGGCCGGATCGCAGAGGACATTACAGTACCCGTACCGCATACTGGCTGTGCCATCTCGGCAAAGCCGCATACCTCAGTAACCGGAATTCGAAAAACGAAAAGACGTGGTCTTGGGTGTGGAGATCAGGTTGGCCGCCGCGCTAGGCTCACTTCATGTGGAGGTCTGCTCAGGCAGCCTAGCTACGATTGGCCGTCTCGATGACCGTAACTGTGACGTCGACGACCGATGTCCGATCTGCAGGCTGGACAAAGAGACAATAGATTGTCAGAGTATCTCCGATCCTACTAAAAGGATATCCGAATCTACTGCTCCTGATTCTGTCTGCAATGAAGCTCAGCTTCCCAAGGATGAAGACGAAGCGTCTAAAGCTACATCTGCAACCTCCCCGCACTAATTGCATGTGCCCACGTCTGTGTTTGTATCCTTCTTCTATTGTAACAAGGCTTCTAGCCTTATAAAAACGACGATCAGCTCTTCTGTAATTGCATCTAATTAAGAAGTAATAAAGACCTCTTCTTCTTCCTGTCGTGCTGCATTTTCTTTCTTCACATGGTATCAGAGCCTCCCTAACTATCCCTTATCTGCCTATCCTCCTCTCAACTTCCTCTACCAACTCTTTCTTCAACCTTCTTCAACCTATCCTTAGCTATGGCTGCTGCACCTTCGTTTGCTACCTCAACCTACCCATATCCTGTTGGGCTTAACATTTCCAATTTCCTCACCATTAAACTCAACCTTGACAACTATCTTCTTTGGGAATCTCAAGTTAAAAACCTCGCGGAGTCCTGCTGCCTAGAAGGCTTCCTCGACGGCAGTGAAGCTGCCCCTCCCTGCGTCGTTCTTGACAATGATGGCCATCCCGACGCCAACCCACGCCACAAGGACTGGACTCGCACCGATCGGCTTCTCAAAGGCTGGATCTCCAGTTCCTTAACCGAAGAGGTCATGGGTGACATTGTTGGGTGCACCACCTCTCATGAAGTTTGGTCCACCCTCACCAAGAAATTCTCTGAATCTTCTCAATCCAGGGAGTTTGAGCTCAAATGCCAACTCCGTACCTTCACCAAGGGCAATGATACCCTCTCCGACTACCTTCGCAAACTCAAAACTCTTTGTGACAAACTCAGTGCGATCGGCTATGTCGTCACTGACCAAGAGAAGGTTTTCACTCTCCTCAATGGCCTCGACAACAATGAGTATGAGGGCTTCGTGGTCTCTATGATGAAACCTCCCATCCCTTCCTACGATGAGCTCATTCCTCTTCTTCATGACTTCGAACGACGACGAGCCAGACGATCTTCTCCGTCTCCCCCCCTGGTCTTCTACTCCAACAAAACCGGTACTGACAATCATATCACCTTCAACCGTCAACAATTCCACAATCATCATCCTTCTTCTGGTCGTGGACGAGGAGCTACCAGAGGTAGAGGACGACCTCACTCCAATAGCTTCGTCCAAGGTGTCCTCGGATCTGGTCCAGGGAACCACACTACTCGGTTTAACCATCAAGGTCGGGGTTCTACCTTCTCCACCACTGCCAACAACGGTCCTTACAACCCTTCCACTCCCGTTTGCCAAATCTGTGACAAGAGAGGCCATACCGCCTTGCGTTGCTGGCACAGGTTCGATAATAACTTTCAAACTCAGTCTGTACCGCCTTCCCTCGCCGCCAACACGAGTGCTGCCCTTGCTGCTCTCCGCCTCCATGAAGTCGACCCCTCTGCTTGGCACTTAGACTCAGGTGCCACCGATCATGTTGCACAAACCTCAGGTAATATTCATAACTTACGCGTCTACAAGGGGCACAGCATGGTTATGGTCGGCAACGGAGATTTCCTCCCTATCACTCACACCGGCGACACCTCCGTTCCCAATATCACTCGTATCCCTCTTCAAGATGCCCTTGTTGTTCCTCATATGAAACGCAATCTCATTTCTATATCTAAACTCACCGCTATGCTTCCTTGTTACATTGTGTTTACTGACAGAGCTGTTTTTATTAAGGATGTCAAGACTCATCGTGTCCTCGCCCAGGGGATATGCAATGAAGGCATGTATCTGCTCCCGTCGTCGTCTCCGCAGGTCCTCTTCTCCAATCGTTGCGTCAAAGCCTCTGCTGCTGTGTGGCATCGGCGTCTTGGTCATCCTTGTAGCTCCGTTCTCCGACATCTCCTCCAACAACTCTCCGTCTCAGACAACACCAGTCTCTCCGGCATCTGCAATAGCTGTGAACTAAGCAAGAGCAAGCGGCTACCTACTCTTCACAGCCACTCCCGTGCTCCTTATCCTTTTGACATTTTGCACTGTGATGTATGGGGCAAGGCACCTGTGCCTTCCACCCACAATTTCTTGTATTATGTCATGATCACTGATGATCATTCTCGATTTAGTTGGTTATTTCCCATGAAAAACAAGAGTGATTTCTTCTCCATCTTTGTTTCCTTCTGTAATATGGTTAAAACGCAGTTTAATTCCCAAGTGAAATGCTTGCAAAGTGACGGCGGCGGTGAATTTCTCAATCACCCCCTTCGTCAGTTTCTTTCTGATTCCGGTATTACTCATCGCCTTTCCTGCCCTCACGACCCATCGCAGAATGGTGCCATTGAGCGGAAACACCGCCATGTCGTCGAACTTGGTCTTGCTATGATGCTCGAAGCTCATCTTCCTAAGACCTACTGGGCCGACGCGTTCTCCACAGCAGTTTACCTTATCAACAGACTACCCACTCCTATCCTACACATGAAAACCCCCTTTGAAACTCTACATAATCACAAACCATCCTATTCACACCTTCGCACCTTTGGAAGTCTGTGTTACCCTTGCCTCCGTCCCTATACCTCCGACAAACTTGATCCCCGCTCCCTTCCTTGCATCTTCCTAGGGTATAGCTCACATCACAAAGGGTATAAATGTCTTCATCTTCCCTCTCACCGCCTCTACATCACAAAACATGTTGTCTTCAACGAGGGTGTCTTTCCCTTTGCTCCTATCACCTCTACTCCTCAACAATCTACCCTCTCCTCCTCCACCTTCCTTGACTTCTCCGAAGTTACTCACTCTACAGCCTCCACTCCCACTCCATCTCCTTCAGCTCCCTCCTCTAGCTCTGCTGCTCCTTCCATCAACCCATCTGGTTACACTGATCCCTCAACCAACTCTGTCTCTTCCTGTAACATTCCATCTTTAGACCTCTCACCTCCTACCTCTCCACCAGCGTCGTCTTCCGTCGAGCTCACTAGTCCTATTGACTCCCACAATCCCACTGGTCCTGAATCCCCAGTCGCACATTCCGTCGAACACCTTCCTACCTCTCCTTCACCTCCTGTCAACTCTCACCCCATGCTTACCCGCGGCAAGGCTGGTGTCCGGCGTCCCAATCCCAAATATGCCCTTAACACCTCTCTTCTTCCTTCCACCCCACGCACTGTCACCCAAGCCCTTCGTCACCCTGGTTGGCTCCATGCCATGCACTCTGAGCTTCAAGCTCTTCAACAAAATCACACCTGGTCCCTCGTCGCTCGGGAACCCCACATGAACGTTGTTGGCTGTCGTTGGGTCTTCAAATCCAAACTCCACCCTGATGGCTCTCTTGATCGTCTCAAGGCTCGTCTTGTAGCCAAAGGATTCCACCAAGAGCAAGGTATCGACTACCTGGAGACCTTCAGTCCGGTTGTCAAGGCTCCTACCATCAAGACTGTGCTCTCCATTGCTGTCTCCCGCAACTGGTCTGTCACCCAACTCGATGTCTGCAATGCCTTCCTCAACGGCACTCTTGATCACACTGTTTATATGGCCCAACCCCCAGGCTTCGTGGATGCCTCTCGCCCTCACCATGTCTGCAAACTACATAAAGCTCTCTATGGTCTTAAACAGGCTCCTCGTGCCTGGTACAACCGCATTCACTCTTTCCTTTCTGAACTCGGCTTCCGTTCTTGCACCACTGACTCTTCCCTGTTTGTTCTCTCGCACGAATCTATCCTCATCTACCTCCTCCTCTACGTGGATGACATCCTTGTCACTGGTAACTCTCCTACTTCTATTGCACGTATCATTCACCGTCTTGAAACTGAGTTCTCCATACGCAATCTCGGCGCTGCTCACTACTTCCTTGGCATTCAGGTCGATCACAACCCCAATGGTCTTCTTCTCCACCAAACTAAATATGCCCTTGACATCCTCAACCGAGAAGACATGGTCAACTGCAAACCAGTCTCCACCCCAGTTTGCACCTCCTTCCTCCGCCACTCTCTTCGCCAGCCTGGTTCCCCCCTTGCTGATCCCACCGCCTACCGACGCATTGTCGGATCCTTACAATATCTCACTCTCACTCGCCCCGACATTACCTACGGCGTTAACCTCGCCTGTCAGTTTCTCCACGCCCCCACCTCCACTCATCTTCTCCTCGTCAAACGCATCCTTCGGTATATCAAAGGCACCCTATCCTTGGGTGTCCAAATTTTTCGCGACATCTCTCCGTCCGTCTCTGGCTTCTGCGACGCCGACTGGGCTGGTTGTCCCCTCACTCGCCGCAGCACGAGCGGGTACTGCATCTTCCTGGGCCGCACCTGTGTTTCATGGTCATCCAAGAAGCAGCCCACTGTGTCGAAGTCAAGTGCCGAGGCTGAGTATCGCTCCTTGTCACTCACGGCTGCTGAACTCACTTGGTTTTCCAGGCTGCTTCAAGAACTTCAAGTTCGTCAACTCCAGCCCGCTGCTCTGCACTGTGACAACCTAAGTGCTCTCTTCCTCGCCTCCAATCCAGTTTTTCACGCTTCGTACCAAACACATCGAACTGGATTATCATTTTGTTCGCGAAAAGATTGCCTTGGGTCATATTCTACCCCGGTTCGTCACCTCCAAGGATCAACTCGCGGATGTTTTCACCAAAGCTCTCCACAAGGCGCACTTCCAGGACCTCGTCTTCAAGTTGGGTCTTCAATTCTCTCAGTCCCAACTTGCGGGGGGCTGTCAGAGTATCTCCGATCCTACTAAAAGGATATCCGAATCTACTGCTCCTGATTCTGTCTGCAATGAAGCTCAGCTTCCCAAGGATGAAGACGAAGCGTCTAAAGCTACATCTGCAACCTCCCCGCACTAATTGCATGTGCCCACGTCTGTGTTTGTATCCTTCTTCTATTGTAACAAGGCTTCTAGCCTTATAAAAACGACGATCAGCTCTTCTGTAATTGCATCTAATTAAGAAGTAATAAAGACCTCTTCTTCTTCCTGTCGTGCTGCATTTTCTTTCTTCACATAGATCACTTGCTCTTTGAATGCCCAGAAATTAGGAAAGTTTGGATCAGACACCCACTGAAGCGCCAGATTGAAGCATCTAATCAGCTGACACTTGAGAACAAACTTCAGTTCTTGGTGGACAATCACGATGGATGAGTTGGATGCTGCTGCAGCGGTTTGGTGGGGAACGTGGGCATGGAGGAACAAATTTGTTTGTAAACAGGAGGTGCCGGAGAGAGACATCCTAATTAGTAGGTATGCTGGATTCATTGCTGACTACAGATCGGTGATATCCACTAAGGATGATGCCGCAATCCTGCTGGAGGGACAAAGGCTGAAGAAATGGCTACACCCGCTTGGGACTCTTCTAAAGATGAACACTGATGTAGCCATGGACAAGCAAGGGATGATCGGAATAGGGGGCATTATTCGAGACTGCAAGGGAAGAGCAATGGAAATCATATCGGACAGAATCGCAAATGTCGGGTTCGGCAGAACTGGGAGAAGCTCAAGCCCTCTTCCAATGCATTCAGAAAGCCAGGGCAGGTGGATATGACAATCTGGTGTGTGAAACGGACTCCATGATCCTGTTCAACGCTCTAACTGCTACGTCCAGATCACTTGGGTCTCTAGTTGATGACATCCGTAATATAGCTTCCTCTTTTACTGCTGTTTCTTTTTCCTTCGCCAATAGGTCCTCTAATATGGTAGCTCATTCCGTTGCCAAACTGGCCATGGAGGGCACACCTTGATTAGGGAACCAGTGGGGGACGGCGTCCCTCCACTGATTTTGAACCTAATTTTGTCTGACGCTGGCGGTTAATTTAATGAAAGTTTCGCTTTCCCCTAAAAAAAAAAGGGACTCTTTGATGTGTGTCATTTGGACCAGCATGGCTTGTTGGTTACTTTTGATTTTTTTTTTCCAATTATTTCATTTATTATTTTTTTCCTTACAAAATTTTTATATTTTTTTCCCTTTCCGCCTCAAGTAATAAGGATGCGAGTGCTACAATTATTTATTGAGTCTATTTTTGTTGGTGTCCGTGTGTACGTTTCCACACTTTGGTTGTGTGCTTCAGTAGCTATAAATTAATAAAATGCCATTGATATTCTTTGGAAAGTTAAAAAGAAAGACTCAACACGTTTGTTTGTTTGTTCAAGGTTTTTTTTGTCTCTGTTGTCGGTTAATCTTATAACCTGATTTGTTATTTTCTTTGTTTTATACAAATTATTTTTGAGTTGTTTTTCTCTTGTTGTACTAAAATATAATAACAAAGTTTCTTCAGAAGCGTTATATTTTTGGTTGTCTACTTGCCCGCGTTTTTTGTGTAAGTTCAAAAAGAAATTATTTAGCTCAGTCTACATGCAACAACATGACTATTGTTTGTTTAGTAAATTTGTGAACTCATGTGTATATATGTGTGTTTAAATACTTATTTTTCTAAGAATATATAATTTTGATAAATATGTCGAAGGGAGTATGATAATCAAGTGAGATGCTCTCT